>JAAAKD020000379.1:46752-98307 GCA_010014825.2 Danaus melanippus
TTTGAATTTGACTATAAATATGACGTCTGGACGCATGGGGGAGAGAGAGTGCGTACCATTGAAAAATGTGATTATGAAGAATCTTCGAGAAATACAAGGATATTTAGAAGAATTGAAGTTTTATTCTAAAATTTCCTAGAACGTTCATAAAAGAAGTGACAATAGTAACGTCAGCGAGGCTGGCGTCTCTCTCTTTAAAAACAATGAATGTGTAAGAAATCCGATATATATGTAGTTATTTATTCGTGTGTTCAGATTGACTTCGTTTTAAATATAATCTTTACATAGGATACAAAAAGTAGCCCAAGAGAAGCTGCATCAATATTACAAGATTAAATATATACATATCCATAAAGATAACAAAGTGTATGGGTGGACCAGACTTAGGTGATGTGAAAGTATTAATATAGCTGAAGTATTAATATAACTACACATTCAAATTTAAAGTTTTCGGTTGACTTAATAATAATTTAATTTGGTTAAACCTGGTCTTGTACTTGGGTTAGTATTTATTTTTTTGGCGTTTTAAAGGTGGGCAACCTTCAGTAGCTGAGGCTGTCTTCACTGTTTCAACGTCTTTACGTTAAAATCTCACGTTTGTTCTACTTATGTTGAGAGTGCATTAGTATACTAACCACAGACATGGTCATCGGTTATAATGGCGGGTGACAGATCGAGTGGCGAGGTGGGTTCATCCTTATTCCAAGCGCTTCCTACACTTGGATCCGATCCGAAAGGAACAGACAGACCGCTATAATTAAGAGAAAATCGTTATACAATACGATGAAGGGAAGATTATGAAAACAAAATTAAAAGATTTTATTGTTTATTTGAGTTTAAATAAAAAAACTTACGTTACAAGTGCCAGATAAGTATCCAGGGGATCGACCACTGCAAGTCCCGAGGCGACTCCACCCGGTGTAGGCTGACTAGCCGCAGACTTAGACTGTTTCTGTTCCAGAAGACTTTGTACTACACTGCAAAATTGATCTATTGATTCAATAGTTAACCAGAGGTAAAAAAACCTTTAAATTAATTTAACTTAAACAATATACAGGATAAGGTCTTAATATCGTATAAGGGGGAAAACAATTAATTTTTATTCCTTTCTATCAAGGGCTTTGAAGGTATTTTGCAAAATCTTTTATCTTACTAGGTAATCTAACAACTTATTACTTATCTTAGACCGTTAATGACATTTATTAGTCTTTTAGTATAATTATTATTATATTAATTATAACCGTCGAAAGGCGTCTCCCGTATCAGCTGGTGTCGGTTCCAGCGCTTGTCGGAGTGCGGCGGCTGCTTCCTCCCCACCCTCGCCGGCCGACCACACGCGCCACGAGCCAGCTGACAGAAAGGAACCTGGCCGCCATCGCACCCTTGACGAACACGACCATAGGGAACACAGCTCTGGAGTTGATTCAGATCACGATTTAGTATAGTTTTAATATAATAAACAGAACTGAAAAAGAAAATATGAAAGTTATCAATATATTGAAAATCCAATAAAGTGGATTGTTCACCTTTACTAGTGTTATGTACTAAGGTCTGCAGGTAATCTGCCAGCGCTGGCTCCGTCCTTGCGGCGCCGGTCGTGAAGCCTAGCAAACCACGAGCCGCAGCGGCTGCAGACATACTTTCTGAAACCACGTAACCTTCCCTGTAGGAAGCCGTATCACATGTAGAAGCCTTCAAATAATAAAATGGTTGTCATGATAAATGGTTCACGGAAACTGAAGTCTTCGGTTAAATGAAGTTCCAAAAATACCTATCACCTATGGTTAATAAAGTCACGATATTTTAATATCATTCTTATCACTCTACATACACACATATGTAACATATGTAAGTTAATAGAAAAAATAAATATTTACATTAGTATTCAACCTCACATTGAAATAACGTTATTTGATAAATAATTTATTGACGTGAAGTAGTCTTTAGTAGCTGCGTTTCATCCGACGAGTGAGAGAGCCGGTTGCCCTCTCTCTTTTCTCACCTTTTCCTGCCCCTTTCTTTTTCCCTCCCTTTCCCACTTTTTCCTTTACTTCTTCCCTAATCAAGAGTAGCAACTCATCCGCAAGACTAGATATGTCAAGGATGTCCATGGGCGATGATACTACTATCATCAGGTAGGCCGTCTGCTCGGTTGCTCCATTTTGCATAAAACAAATGTGAGTGTTTGTACGAACCTGGCGAGGTCTATAGCAGGCTGTACGAGCTCCGTCCAGGGCTTGGAACCGAGCCGGTCATGTAGCGCTGCCAGCGCCATCAGTAGACGCGGCGGTCGATCCGTCACGTTCGTTTCGTGGTTAGCTTGGTCCTCCTCCGGCCCTCCCCACTCCACGACCGTAGTTCCTTGACCTCGTGATGACCGGTACTCCCAGTAAACCAGAGAGCCGCTCCTGAAATAATGATTAGTAAAAAAGTAATTCATAACCCACTTGCATTTTCGTATTTTAGCAAAAAAGTCAAAAAAGAAAAGAACTTTATAACTAGTAGCATATAATTTATATAACATAAAGTAGTCGTGTAATTCTTGTCTGTTATATTAATAATTTGGACAAACAGGTCAGAAAATAGATCAATAAATTACTAAGTCGACAATACCCACAGACAAGTCAATCTATTGACATATACTTAACACGTATGCAATAATAAAAAAGTATCAATTATCTTTACGACTATTAATTCGATGTAACTGTATGGTCCAAATTTTATTGTCTTAAAATGGGTATGTAAAACACACAGGAATCAATAAAGATCATTGATTTTTTTAGCATATGTATATACGTATTTGATTTGTTTTGTTAATGTTAAATGCGTAACTTAACCTTTTCATTTCTGATGTTGAAAATCTCAGTTAAAGTCTTTCTTTCATCTATAACAATAATCTTATATATAAACTCAATATTCTTTCAAAGTATTGTTAAAACTAATATCTTTCTTCAATTTTAAAGGCTTTTCGTTTAATGCTAATAAATGATTTTGTGAATCTTCAAACGTCTATTTCATCGTCAGCACAGGATGAGAGATGTCTCTATTCTCATTTCTCAGGGGCTGCAGCCAGCGCTCGCTGCACTGTGATAGAATTGTTCAATGGACCGATCGAATTTATGACTTGCCACTTGCTACTATGTCGGTATCTACTAAAGCGTTAAACATCATATTCGCGAATTAAAATTTATTTCATGTGAGTGTTTTTTTTTCTACTTAAGTAATTTTAGTTATTTATTTCCTTTGTCATAATTTGTGTTTCTATCGTTTGTTTTCATCATATTTGAATACAACGCTATCTGTATCTTATCAGCGGTGTTACGCAATTAATTTTAGCCGTGACCAAAACAGGAAGGCCGTCAGAGACAGAAATCTTGTGATGATGTGTATTACAGTTTTACACCCTTCACGGGATAGGTTCTTACACAGGTATTTAGTTCGCTTGCTAAACGACAGATGTCACCTATTTTAAAGATAACCAATTATTTCAGAGCGTAAGGAGTTGAAATGATAATAAAGTATTCTTGTTCCTAACAGAGTGTTATAATGTATTGATCTATTATTAAGGTTCATAACGTAATAATCTCATAAAACTGCATCGACTTTAAAAGTTATGAACATACGCATCAAGCGATGTGCGGTGTGGGGCCAAGACGGCGAGGCAGAGCGCGGCGACAGTAGCGGCGTCTACCGCCCGACCGCCCGCAAGCAATGTGGCCGCGCCCGCCCGCGAGCAGGAGGCAGCGGACGATGACACTGAGCCGTGCGGCACCACCTGAGACTTGCGTCACCGATTAATAGGATTAAAATATTACAAAAACTCTTAGTTAAATATTGAAAATAACATACTATAGCACCTGCGACAATATTTTACGTTTATTTGCTCTGAGCGTACATATTTTTTTATTGTTATCGATTGTAATGAACTAAAATCTAACTAAATATTTAATGTTTGGTGAGTGGCTCTTATAAAACATTTCATGAAAATAAATATTAAAGTATTTCTTGTTACTGCCATTGTCATGTTTTAGATGAAAATGATATCCAGACTGATCTTGTTTAACCTAGTCCTGTATGTATTGACAACAAACTGGGCGTTCTGATTTCGCGAAACTGTGTTTAAAGAGAGACTTATACATAATATAGGTATTAAAAAGTTTAAGATTGAATTTTACATTTCACCGTTCTGTTTACATTGAATAATTTTTATTTTTATCTTGAAGTTGTTGGTGTATTTTAAGTCGAGGTTTCGTCACTGTTAGAACAATATATTTAACGACCCAATTTTAAAAATTTTACCTCATAATCTCCATAATATATTTGTGTCAGTAAGGCCACAGTGACAGCGGCTGTGAGGGCGGCGAACGCACCAACTATAGCACGCGGTCCGTCCGCGCACAAGCGAGCGCTTGTGGCACTCGCTGTCAACGGAGCGTCCTCTCGCAACTCCACCACACCTTTATATATCATGATCGCACGTATAGTTTAAACAATCAGTACAAAGATGACATTAAAAATACAAAGAATTATAAAGAGTGGGTATAGATTTTGATTTTGGAGTTTGACGTTAATTGCCGTCTTAATTATAATAAATACTGATACACATTTGCTTACTTCTGACGAATTATATGTGAAAGATATGTACAAAGACATAACACATTTTTGTGGGACATCTCTTCTCGACCAGCGGAGACTGTTTTTACATATTGACCAAACTACTGTGTTTTACCAAATACATGTCTGTCATCCGTCATCAGTCGTCACTAGTAGAAGTTGTCTGTAACTTAAAGAGTCGACCGAAACCTTCACTTGAGATTTAGAATACACATACTTATATAAAGTCAGATAGAGATGATAGTCCCTGATTCATTACCAGATAACAAATGAGAAGGTAGTCTTGATGATTATTACTATAAATGATAATAATTGATTCCAAAACTTAGTTATTGTTATTGGATTATATTTTATTTTGTTATCACACGCACGAACTTTGAACCTGAACTTCATATAATATTAATGAACGCCGAACGGGATTAGCGCGTCATGATCACCATCTCTATGATATTTTATATTTTAGAGCTGTTTAAACACATCGATTTCTCCACAGCAATGAAAAACTTTTCGGTCATATTATTAATTATTGTAAAAAAGATCTATTACATAATATGCTATATTGTAGTTTTAGGAGAGCCGATATTAGACTAATGCCATTACAAACACGTGAAAAGAGGACATTGGAAAATTTTGCTGTTTGTAAAATTGTATGATGTTCGTATAAAACGAATAGAGATTTTCGGACGTCCGGCGTCGTGTCGTCCGCCGACGCTCCTGAGACGCGGAAATGAAAGATTCTCATCGCGATGAACACACGGACGGATTGCTGACCTCACACGATACGTCCAGTAAATAGAAAGACCGCACACTTCATATTGAATTTATGAAGAAATACATGTACTGATAATATTATTATTTTTCAATCGACTTCAGAAAAGGAGAATTTTCTCAAATCGTCAGTTTTTTTATTGTTTATTTTATTACATTCCGTGATTGTGTGCTTATACTCGTACCTCAATAATGGGGTATTGTGATTTAATTTATGATGACTCGTCTCTTTATAAATAATAATGGTTTTGATTCACGGTATCATTTATAACTATTACAGTACAAACTCGGTCACACCTGTAGCATTGTGTGTCTCGCAGCTGGCCATCCTCGACTACATTCGCGAGTATCTCACAGTTATCAATACGTTGCTAAAATATTATCCGATGAATCTTCGATGTCACTAAAACGAACACAAACCGAGACGCTATCTATTTCCAAGGCGCGCTACTTCATAAAACTTCACAGACAGAGATAGTTTAGATTTCCTCTAAACTGTTCACTCAGTGTCGGTATCATTAAAACTTTCGGCTGTGATGATGTTCACTGTAAACAAATATACAATAAAATAATCTGTTTAACATCATCTCTAACACTACACGACCACCAAGTAATATTCGACACGTTACTCGTCCGTCCTTCTTGGTACTGGCTAGTGACTGCGAACACTGAACACTCAAGACATGGCCGGTCGTTGATCGTACAGGAGGCGTGCCGTGAGCGGTGCGAGTCGTGCGCGCGAGTCGATGACGTCACACACCTCAAGCACATACCACACTTTCCTATGACTCACCACTCACACTCACACTCACCACTCGCCGGTCGACCGGCAGTATTCCGGTTCACATTTACAACAATAATACTAGGTTGATTGAAAACACGTTATACTTGATATTTCAAGTAAAAGGAATTACTTACCACTAGAGTGACTGGATCATTGCATTTGTGAGTGTACAAGAGAGAAATGCGAGGGGAGGGGGAGGTGAATGAACTATGCGCGCGCGCTTCAGAACGATTGTATAGACGAAGAAAGAGTACAAGGTTGATGACACATCGAGCACTGGGTTAGAATTTCAAAGACACAGAAACTCATTATGACATAAACATTAAAAACATATGTATGTATATATAAAAGTCCCCAGATAATAGTTTGGTGTGTGTACAGCTTCAGGTGGACATCAAAATAATAATGGAGCCGCATCAAAACCTTTGATAAAAATCAAATAAGTAAAACTTTATTTGAACGTAAATATATATGTAAGAGAAGTATCCAAAAAGTGGTTTTAAAAAGAGTGACGTCAGCCTAACTGACATCACTTATGCCTTTCCTCTCGACTGTCGTCAGGCTCTGAGCTTATCGAAGGTAACCTCACTTCGACTAGGTCCGATCCTTCTGACGGCTCGAGAGAGACTATCTGTATTTTTTTTTTGTAATGTATATAGCTGTTAGTCCTGCTGCTTTTACAGCGTCACCGGATGAGTATCTGTAATTTGTATTCTCGCCTCTACCAACACTCATTGTTGTTACTACTCTTGCACAGCTGGCTACGCAGATGATTATGCGGGTGACACCTGATAATTTCAACTACCCTCAATTATTGATTATTAAAATAATAGTAATCACGCCGATATATATAATTTTGAATATTTCCTGAATTGCATTAACGGAAATATAACTAGAGAGAATTATATGAGCAAATTCAATTGAATTTGTTCAATGTAGATTATGCGAAGTGTTAGTTTTATATATAAATGTCAGCTTTAACTATCTTATGAACGCCGGCCGAGGATCACTGGACTTAGCACATGTACTTATAATATATTTATTGTCCTTGTATCGATGACGTCGTGTAAGAAGATTAATGTTCACAAAGTCCAGGCAGTAGTTCAAGATATCGCATAATTGATATTTATTTTTTAATGTAATATATAATTAAGTGAAAAACAATATACTAAACAAGAAACGCGACGACAAACAGGACTAGCGATTCGCATATAGGAAAATAATCAGCTCTTTACATAAGATTTTCGTAAGCTTATATAAAAGTATAATTTTAAACCACTAACATTGCTCGAACATGGGTACCTCGGGTCGAGAGTAGACAGGGAATTTCACATTACTCAAGTTAGCCGACCATTATAAGATATTATAATGTGTAACTGATTGGTATTACAGTATAAGTTAGTATTAATTTTATAACATAAATCTAATTCGGATGTCTTATATTGCCTAATGTAATCAGGCCCTGATGTGTATGGAAGAGCCTCGGACGAACGAGGCCCATCACGTGCCACTAATGAGACAAATAAGATTACTGGGCTTTAGAAACCTCTCATGCTAAGTAATCCTCTATAAATCAGAACAAGTCACACCTGCCGCCGCACTTCGGACCTGTAGTTCGAACACTTCACAAGTTTCCTAGTTGTTTTTATTCTTGTTACCCTTAAAAATGGTGTATAATTTTAAAGTGTTCAAGAAATGTTCTCCAAACGGAAAGCTTACCCTGTACATGGCGAAGCGGGACTTCGTGGATCACATATCATATGTAGAACCGATAGGTACGAAGGAATTATCTAAAATATCAAATCCAATTTCATTTACGACCTATTCAATAAAAACTAGATAAATCCATAAGCGTTTAAAGAGACCTAAAATAATAATTAAATGATGTTTGATTTTTATGACAAAGTAACTTCTCTTATGTATTAATATAACAGTGAATTGAGTCCAAATTGTAAGATATAGAGCGGAATTTGCCATAGGCTAGATCCGGTGTTATCTACAGAGTTGATGGAGTTGGCCATTAGCGCACTAGACGGGACCTTATGAGCGCTGCCGCTACCACTTGACTTAATAGATACGATTTTAATAGCGCTACTTACTAAACTGTATTTCAACAACGCAGCACTTTTACAAATTACTTTGAACTGTTTCAATTGCAATTCATCACTAATTGTTTTATTGTGGCTTTGCTACTTCAACAGTTGTTGCCTAATGATAGATGTACTCGTATGTTCTTCAAAGAAAAACATGTAATAAAAATAAAAGATACTCATGGTTTACATAAAAGTTCGTTTTTGAATCATTACACTTTATTGGCTCTGGTTTTCTGAGAAAGAAATTATATACTTTAGTTCCTAAGCGATATCCTCCTCAGACGGCATCGTGGTGGTGGATGAGGAGTACGTTCGAGATCGTCGCGTGTTCGCTCAGGTGGTGTGCACCTTCAGGTACGGCCGCGAGGAGGACGAGGTGATGGGGTTGTCCTTCTATAAGGAACTGTATCTCGCCTCTGAACAAGTCTATCCAACGCTTCAGAAACGTCCTTACGAACTTTCACGTACCCAGGTGACTTTGTTTTACTCACTACTATTATGGCCATATATTATGTAAAATACTATATTTGTTTTTATAATACACTGTTTCTCAATAATATCATTATCTTCATAAAGAGTGGGTGGATATATTAATCATCAGTACATTTTGATTGCAAGAGAAATATAAATAAAAGTAAATTTTAACAATGACCTAAGCATATGAAAATGATTTCGGAAATATTCAAATTTAAATATGTTAATTTGTCGACACCGGCAACATGTTACGGTCAATAGTCAAAGTTCTCAGTGCCGGCTCTTGAATTTAAAGTTTCAGTCTGTAACCAAAATTTTGAAATTTTATATTTTAACCATATTACCGCTCCGAATCAACAAGCTGCGTTAGTAATAATTAGATAAGTCCCGAGTGACTGCCGCTGCGGGCAAATCAAATCCATTCGGGATTAGCACTTGCTTCCCGTCCGTCACAACGAACATCAATAAATCTCGTTACACTATGACATACTACCGATACTAACAGACAGTTGTATTCGGTTACAGAAAAATATGACATGACTAATGATACAGGTAATTGATATGTATTTTTAGTTTTGACGAGGAATGTCGAATTCAATGAAATATCAGAGGTCTTATAAACCGAATTAAAAAAAAAAACAAATTTTGATATAATCATTACCATAAATTAAGGACTTTTTTCTTGATAAGAATCATTGTTTCACTATCAGCAGTCCACTGATATATTGATAATAAGTAAAAGGAAACGTTACTAGGAACGCTTAGTGAGGAAGCTGGGTCAGTGGGCGCTGCCGTTCCGCTTGACCCTTCCGGCGGGTTCGCCTGGATCCGTAACGCTACAGCCAGGACTGGAGGAGGAAGGAGAACCTTGCGGAGTTCATTACTACGTAAAATTGTTTGTGGGAGAAACTGAGATCGACCGCTCACATAGGAGGCAAGGCATCTTTAGCTAAGAAAAAATTACATTATTTTTTCCACATAATACGGGCAGATAAGTGATCCAGCCCAATATCGTGGTTGCTGCAAACGTCGGGACTATACTGATATATAATAATAAAAAAAACACGTAGTATCGAAAAACTAAGTTTAATTTAAAAGTGTGCACAATTATATTACATTAAAAAAATGTCTTAGATAGTATAGTAGTAAGACAACTGCATATGAAAGATTTAAGTGTAAATAAAATATGCTCAAACAACTTAGATTGAGCAAGGTCTCTATAGTATTAAAGTAGATAAAGATGAACTATGAATTTCCAGGAGCACTGTGGCACTCGGTATCCGTAAAGTTCAGTTTGCTCCGGACAAGCCTGGGCCACAGCCCTGCACCGTCGTCCGAAAGGACTTCGTCCTGTCTCCGGGACAACTTGAATTGGAGCTCACCCTAGATAAACAGGTAATTACATCTATAGGTAATTACCCATATCGTCAGTCACGTCATGTCCTACGACCATATGAAAGTTTTAAATAAAATTTTTCTATTTCGTCATCAGCTTTATATTCACGGGGAGACAGTCGCCGTGAATATAAGTATAAGAAACCACAGCAACAAAGTGGTGAAGAAGATTAAGGCGAGTATCCTGCAATCTGTAGATATCGTCCTGTTTCAGAATGGCCAGTATCGGAATGTTGTGACAGGAATTGAGACACAGTTAGTATTACTTTGATCATTTCTTATATTTATGATATTAATCAAATAACATCCATCTCTGCTACACGTTGACTCCCAGGGATGGTTGTCCTCTGCAGCCAGGAGCCAACATGCAGAAGGTAGTCCAGCTCCGTCCTACTCTGGGAGCTCTGCGAGACCGCCGAGGACTCGCGCTTGACGCTCAGCTCAAAAGACAGGAGACCACGCTCGCCTCCACCACGCTGTGAGTTCATTTTCTAAATGTTCCATTCAATTTAGTATTGTGGCAATTGTCAAAATATCTGATCGATAGAATAGCTTGTATCGATGTTGCTTAACGCGTTAATTACCTTTGGTTGTTGTGTTTCTGAAATTGCATTGGAATATTTCCAAATTCTTATAGGTAGTGACAACACTAATGTTAGCATGGGACATTAAATACTCGTTTGATCGATTGTTTCAGACTGTTGGACCCCGAGCATATGTTCGAACATCGTCAGTGCAACTCACTTGTATTTTACTGTTCCAGTCTGTTGGACCCCGAGCAGCGGGACGCGTTTGGGATCGTGGTCAGCTACAGCGTCAAGGTCAAACTGTACCTCGGAGCACTCGGCGGAGAGCTCAGCGCCGAACTGCCCTTCATACTTATGCATCCGAAGGTCATCTATGTTTATACATTCAAACTAGTTCCCGGTTTTGAAAGTACATAAATATATTGCAACATTTGCTGTTGTGCTAATTTTAGGAAGGCCGTACTAAACTTATCCAGGCAGACAGCGAGGCAGATGTAGAAATGTTTAGACAAGATACAGTCATGCATCAGGAGAGTGTCGAGGTTTACTAAACGAGGATCTGATCTCTTCTACAGAGTATTACACAGGCCATAAATATATTTTAACTAAGAATATAGAATAAGTCATCTGATATTTATTTATTGTATCTAGTCCACGGAACTTGTTTAAAATTGTTATAAACTTGTAGTGAATTAAAAAAAATATTCGTATAAAATACTTTTATATGTAGTAAGTAGAAAATGTATGTGTGGTATATTTTTTTATTTACTTGTCATATCTTGTTTTCAATGGAATAAAATTTAAAGATTATTTTGTGTGTCCTTAAATTATATAAACAGACTTTACTTTAGTCAATAACACATTAGAGGATTTGGTAAAAATATAATAAGTATTGAGAACTTAGTCAATAAATGTTACATAAAACTTGTCACAAATACAAACTGCTACATCTTAATATCATTGATAAGCTCCGTAGTGTTTGCTAGGTGGCCGCGTGGGTAGGCGAGCAAACGGCGAAGATCTGTACAGTTTATAAAAATAACAATGACAAAGATTGATTTCAATCCATTTAAGAAACAAGAACGTATCAAATCTTCGTTATAGAGAGAAAAGCGTTTTTCTTTAAGTCCCATAATAGGTATTGGTTTCGAGTATCAAGAACAACATCCCGTCCACTAGAGAATCAACTCGGAAACAATATCGCTTCATTGTTGGAGGAAAGGAGCTAAGACTATGTAATTGAATTCCCGGAGCGGCGACCGCTAATATTTATTTGCATTGTATTGTGGATCGAGCGGTGGAGGGCGGAGACGCCTCTCGCTGGGATCCCACGCACGTGACATTCTCGCTTTCTGTTGTTTGTTATCAAATAGAATTGGAAGATATCAAAAGTCTTAGGCTCACCAACTTCAAATGTATTAAATTGAATATACTTTGAGACGCCGCGCGATCTGTTGCGATAAAATTACTATTATCGTAAAAAAATATTTTAATACACTTACACAATGCGAAGCCTGTTTCGTATAACTAGTATGTAAGTAATATACGATTATTAGCGCAGTTATGTTTTTGAACAATGGCTTCGAGCTTTAATCTACATGCGTAATAGTTGAAACGGTTTCATTATATATGATAAACTAACTTTGATCAATCAAACGAATTTCATTTAATTAATGACATCTAATGGAACTGCAGTATCTATTCACATTCATCAATCAGAGGAATGTACGACAACTATGGATACTGAAATATTTACATACCGAAAAGGGAATGACTAATTAAAATGTTATATGAGTACCGCTTTATAATATATATCTCGTGTTATTTGGGTCACACTGAAATTAATTTTATTTCAATGCCGCATAAATCATCGGAGGAACTTACAAGGGCCTTTGTTTTTGTTCTATTGTGTTCTGTGATTACCATTATCGTTGGAGTAAGTGTAGTCACGGCTAAAGGAAGGAGGAGAGAAGGATTTGTTGGCGATGAAGGAGAGAGAGAGTTGGAAGGTGGGGGGAGAGGGGAGGGGGGTGCCATTGTTCGGGAAGCGGCGTATGAATCCGGTGTTGCAGTTACCATAGCGATACAATGACACGGAAAGGAGAGATAGGATGCAGGCATTGTGGTATGGGCGGTGGTCGTATTTGTAAATAACATTTATATATTCATAATTAATTAAAATCGCGACTTCCTCTTAAACCTACACACATGTAACTCATAATCAACCATTGTCTCAAACTTACCTTCACTAATATGGTAACGACGTTACTTAAAATATTTCATTTAAATAAAACTATTATTTTCGGATACTTTGCAGCAACCCTGACTCTAATAGACGGGATGAAGATATGAAAACGTCGGGAGTGTGTAGTTTTAAATAATAGAGTAGCGCATAGTGATCAGAAAAATTTAGTTCATTTAAATTAATACTCGCGAAAGTCTTAGATCTCATTATAATATTTCAAAGTTACATCTTTAATACTTTTTCTTTCTTTTTACCTTAGAGTCCTTCCTCTGCGGACCTTCGACATACGTCATGGTCTCTCTATGTTTCTTCTACTTATATTAGAATAAAGTTTTATATATTTTGATTCAGAAATGGAATAAGGACAATTTAAAAATATACTTTTAAAATTTTTAATTAAAACTTTAATATAAATTCCCCAAAAATAAATTAATATTAAACAATATCAACTGACTGTCTACAACATCTTAGGTAAGTTAAATTGTTTTCATAGGTTCTTTAATGGGTATATATTTACAAACTGTGACGCGATTTAATAAAACAAAAAAACCATCGAATTGTTTTTAACATCGGAGCCATTTAGATAAAAACTTTTAGACCAACATTTGATTTGTTTGCTATTAAGCTAAATTTCACTTAAACCCTACTTCTTGGCCTCTTGATATGCAACATAGTCGAAGATTGCGGTAAAAGATGTAGAAGGCTTTGTTATACACATTGTTTACTTTTAATGAAGGTAGTGTCAAAGTAGTCACACACCTGAATAAGACAGACGGTTTATGTACATCAATATTTAAAATGAAGAAACAAAATAGTACAATCAAAATATCTTTAAGCCCGGGTTCATAATATAATGACAATATAACTTCAACATACTTCTATAATAATACTACTATATTAAAATCACAGTTTGATTCAATTCTAATCAGGTAGAAGATAGAACATCAACATCATAAACCTTGGTTACCAATAAAATAAATTTGACTTTCTCTGTACATATGTAAAACCACTAGCTGAAGTAATTGAACCAAGCAAACGAAACATTTACACATGTTTTCTCACCTTGCTGACCTCGTGTCTCAGGATAGTCTTATAATATAAGGACAAATAAAACTCATGATATACTTCCAAGACAACCTTTAATCTCGTCCAAAATAAATAAGTCAACAGTAGGGCGAACTCTTTGAGTTGTTTAAAATTTACATTAACAAATCACTTAATTATCTAAAAGTAGTCTACCACGAGATGACATGTTATGAGATCAGTCGGTCGAGGATAAAATAAAGCTCGACTACGTCATGGTGTCTCCGCGGAGGCGCTTTCCGGGCCAGTACAGCGATCAGTCATTAACTTAGCGTTTACGTGAAACAGACAACCGACATCCACCAGCCTGGTACGGCTTAGATCATTAGAAATTAAGTAAAAGTGTCGACTTATTAGCAATTTCTATATAGGAACCGATCACGGCCGAGAGTTTGAGGCCACCAATCCTGACACTGAATCAGCAGCTCTTGATTCCACTGATGTTAGCGACGGTGTTAGGATCGCTGTTATTGGTCTAAGCGCCTGTAACTATTTCTTTAACACTTGACGCCGGAGATATGTAAACCTTTTTAGCTCAAAACTATTAATTGATATGTTACCGAGATATCTGACCATTATAAGACACAGTGAAGTGATATAAAATAGAAGTTTGTTTTTTTTTATTGTCTTGTTTGACAAACACTATGAATTCAATACGCATCTGCGTCATTGGATTTATAAACATTCAATGAATTGTACATTTTCACAACAAAACGTCAAATATAGCTTTAGTGTTTTTAGTTTACGTTTCACAGTATTATGTATTTATAGTTACAGTAATTATAAATCAACTGTTTAGAGGATATGATACAAAGTACACGTCGGGGTCATTTTATCGTCGTCTCGAAATCTGTACAAGATGCACTCACTTATACTAAAGAGTAGAATTATTATAAGTTTGTACGTGGCAGAAGTATGTAGATACAAACACATTCTAATACAGAGAAGATGAATCAATGTTTCACTTACAATGACAGACAGAAGTGAATGAAGAATGTTTGATATTTTGCGTCATAAACAGTGTATGTAAGTTGATCGCATTCAGTTTATTACAAATATGTTTATATGTGTAACTTCTGCCATATAAATCTTATTCCTCCGATATCTTATTATTCGAATATGTCATGAACTTCATATATACACGGAATGATTCACACGGATTCGACCATCGATCGGCATTTGATAGATTAGGTTTATAGACTTGTAAAAAAGTGGCAAAGAATCAGTCGCTTACAACCTAATATTTACATCACAGGATTTACCTAAATGAAATAACAGATCATTATATTCTTCGAATTATAATAGTAGTAAGCTATGGAATATTAGATTTAATTTTTTTCATTAACTCAACGATAAAACACGTATTTAATTATCTAAATATTTTATAAAAGTAATTTGGGTTAAAATAAAAAAGAGATTACCTCCTAGACGCGATGATCGCAAGATGGCTTTAGCTACAACATTTACATAGGACAGGTGACGTGGACGTCGTCGGCTAGCCTTTGAGAACAAACAACCAAAGTGAAGCCGACTCTAGAGATACGAGGAGACAGTTGTATAATTAGAGAGACGACACGAGTCGCGCACCAGTCGCTTACTAACCAATGAAAAATATTAATGTTAATGGTTAATTCGAGTGTTTGTTTGCTTTTTTGAAGAGAAGGCGGTAAGTGATTCAATTTTCTAATATGATAAACAGATACGAGTACGATCAGTCACATTTAATAACACTCGCAAGTGGGTTGTAGTCTTCTAGACGCAGGACTCTGGGATGCGGTGATCGAGGAGTTTCTCTTTTATGGCGTCGACGTTGAGGTCGGGTGCAGGTCTCAGGGAGGCGGAAGCGCTGCGCCCAAGGCACGCCGCGGGCGGTGTCCCGCGGGCTCCCCACGTCCAAGAGGCACCAGGCCCGTTACACGCCTGCAGGGATAACAGATTAAATTAAAACTCCTTTATAATAACAACTCGCTGACTCAATGATGGTTGATGATGTAAATATCTTAAATAAAAAAAATATGCAATTGTATTATGCAATACATTGATAAGACCTGATGCCAAATCATTCGATAATTCACACATTTCCCGCCGACAGAACAATGTCAACAATAATTGCTGAATCACGAGCTAAGAATTGACTCATTACTCTCAAATGATGTTGTAATCAAAGGATATTGTAGAAATTATTAATAAATATAAATTACAGTACATATACTTTATATAATATATCTGTCACTTTTAATAAAACTTACCTTTAAAAAGATAAATTTAAACTGTAGCTGACAATTTAAGGTGAAGGAGTAATGAAAGCGACGAATCTACTACGGGTTAAGTCGACAAAAGGAGACTGATAAAACTATCATATTAATTAAAACGTGTCCTCAGGATAGGAAGTTCGTCGGCCGATGTGACGACCGAGAGACGACGTGATTGATGAATAGACTGAGCCTAACTGTTAGCAGCAGACTGAATTTTATTAAATGGAGTCATAGAAATATAAATATCTCTTTAAAACATCTAAAAGTTTCATGTAATCATGATATCTATTGCGGTCGACTTAGAAATTATTGGCCTGTCCTTAGTCAGGGTGATCGCTTTTTGACCTCCACAACCTGTTGAGGGTGAATAAGTTACTGAGATTTAATTAAATTTACATTTAAGTTAATCGATCTTCACAGATCATATTAATGTCTCTAAGACAGAATTTGATTAAGTAAAAACTATTAAAATAAAATTTCGAAAGTTTTTACAAACTGTTAATAAAACCATTTAGGTCCAAAACTTAATCGGTATACATATGTACATTTAAATCGTTTATGCAATTATTTAACTATAAATAGGAATCAGAAGTTAATGCCACGGAGACAGACTCCAGAAAATAGTTAACAGAAGATTTGGAATGTAAGCAGCGAAGAGAAGTTTAGTATTAGAAATTACAAGAACAATAAGTTACGCCTCCTTCTTATTTTTAATAAAAAAAAGTTTATTACAATCTCTGTACGGGATCACTAAGTATGGCTTCGTCATTTTTTATTTTGCAACAATCTAAAAATAACGAAGAAAAAATGTTAATAAAGGATGGAAAGCAAAATACAAAGCAAAAATACAAAGAATCAAAGGGAAGATGGGGGTTCAGTGTGAAATTAATTTTTAATATTCATAACATAAAATAACCTGTCAATTGTAATGTGTAACGATTTACTATAAAATATTTGGAGTACCGTCATATACCATTGGTAATAACGAAACATTTACGCGACTATAACCTTGGAAAGCACTATGAATGATTTAATTAAATAAAATTAATAAATTCAAAGATTCTTAAGAGCGTCGAGTGTATTTTAGTTTTTAATTATTGCTTGTTTAAACTTAAAAAAATGGTTTTTATTATTAATTTATTCCATGACAAACTGTTAAAGTGAAGAAAAATTGAAAACTTCATGAATATAAATAAAGCAGAATTGACAAACTTGTTTAAATATTTTACAAAAGTTACACTGTATAAACTAGCAGAACAAAGTATGTTTCAGAGTATCTTTGGTCTTTTTTCATAAAAAGAAGCTTCAACTATCCTAAAAATTTGTCATGCATTACATTTCAACTTTAAATTTGAAAATAAGATATGTATATCAAAAATAAATTGTAATAAACATAACGTCCATCTCGACACGAAAGGGCGTTGATGAAGTGAATCCTAAAATGCAATGTTATATTGTCGAGATAGTTTATAGTGTTACAGTGCAAGACTCGCGCCGCTATGAACAGATGCATTTTAGTGTTCCGACGTGATGCCGCCGAAATATATCAGACGATAACTGGAATATTGGACTCACAAATCAATTCCGTCTTGCGTTTGGCGTGTCTTCCTTTTAATACAACTATTAATCTCATTTATTGCACTTAGAATTGTTAAACTCAGTTGCTTTTACAATTTACTTTTGTTAAATATATGCTCTAGTACAATTTTCCACATGCAAAAGGCTTAATTTTAAGCAAGATTTCTACTATATATGATATTTACTAAATATGCAAAATGTAGAATACACCAAAAGTAATTAATCCAAGTTGGACAAGTACATAAAGTCTACAAGGTCTTAAATTTAATTTCTGACAAGATACCGGAGTATCTGATTTCAGAAAGGTCGGCAATAGATAAGTTAGCAGCCTGAGGCGATATAAGCTCCAACAAAGTTAAATGATGTCCTATCACAGCGCGATTAACCTTCGTCGACTAAGCGTTTGACGAGTTGCTATTAAAATTCTACTCGTTTTGCGCTTTATCGGTTCCAAACTTCGTTAGCTGGAGTTCTATGTTTCTGTTTGATGAGGACTTGCCAAAGTAAATTTCCGAAGTAACTCTCGTACAAACACGATAAAGTTTAATGTGGAGACGATGACGAAATATTTAATTTAATGCTGAATTATCTATGGTTATTTAATGAACCCAGGTACAACATCTTCTCTGGGATATGGTGATTATTTTTCGACAATTTATATTTAGCTCTATTTAAAATGGAGAATTTTATAAAATTGACAATTTCTACGCTTTTGCAAAAGGAGGGAGCATAATATCATGTATCTGCATTAAATATCTGCAGTATGAATATAGATGCGCAATTACCGCAATGTTCCAATAGCAACTGCGGTCGAAATATTCTAAATTGATTACAGTGAGTATTCATTGATTTCATTTAATATTAATAGACGATCAGATAATAATATCATCACGTAATCGAATTTCATCATAAAAATAACATTTCGATATATGAGCAGTAAAACAAAAGCCTTATTATACGTGTCCCTTGGGCCAGTCGGGACGGCAGCGAGTGGCCGCGACGTTACTAGCGCCAACCTCAGGGACCACTTCACCAATATTATCTGCTGTCATAAAGGAAAGTTACAGAGTGACCGCAGTAAAGATAGCACACTAGTGATCGACGGACATAAAACTGACTTCTATGTAGATAAAATCGCAAGTGACAATTCCACTCACAGACTTATAGGTTTATATGACGCAGCGTTTACGGCCTCGCTTTAGGGCGTCGTGTTAAAATGAAATGTTATAGCCTTAAGAAAGTACTACTTATGTTATTTTACTGATCTGACTGCTTTATGTTACAAGGCTCGTCAGTTTCCATTAACATTTAGTATCGTCCTGGGTGCTTTCCGATTCTTTATGATATTGGATAAATTCGGTTTAACTGAAGTCTCATTAAAGATTTTAAATTTATTTTTTGATTAGGGATCTGACTATATGAACATCATTAAAAGATCAAGACTGGTCAATTTAACTGCGTGTCCGCATTTGTATCAATTGAGTAAAGAGGATAAAAAATCTAGAATTTAAAACAGAATGAAGTAGTTAACACTTAAGAAACCGTATAAAAATATATTTTATATTCTTATTGCATCAACAAGGTAAACTTATATCTTATTCTAGATTTAAATGGAGGAGGTGAATAAATATAAATACAGTGATACTTAGGAAACAAAAACGGTAAAGTTTGCAATATTCGGTGCGCATAAATGTACCTAAAATAAAAACATCAAAAAAAAAATGAAAAAAGTGAAAAAAAAACGTAGAACTAATATCTATATCAATAAATCGCGTCAGTCGAACGATCGAAAGAATTTAATTAACATCAGCAAAAACATCCGACATTAAGGAGCACGCATCTATTAAGTTAGCGTTCTGTTTAGGGCATGATGAATTAAATCTCGAATTAATCTTAAATTTAGAAAATAACGTTCTATGGATAGAAACAGAAATAGAGTAGTTTTCTATAGGTGACTTCAAAAATATGTGGAAAACAAAAATAGAATAACTTAGTTTAATTCTGTTTCTTGTCGATTAATGCTTCGATTGACTATTTCTCATTCTATAACAAACTATGAAAACGTAATAAAATAATATATTATAATGTTTCTAAGATAACAAATACTATAAAATTTACGAATGACAGGTAACATGTAGGTAGGTGCCCCTCAATCAGATGGCAAGAACACCCTGGGCTTTTAGGAGATGAACGGGCCGATTGATGGCTGTTGTCGCGGCTAATGGGCGATCGATCAAATGGATTGCCGTTTTGTTTATTGAGTGCCCGACGGACGGAGTTAAGCAGATCGGGATTTCATTTAGTTTGGTTTTTAACGGAAACTCGTCGATTATAGAACGTGTCGAATATACAACATTGAAATGAAACATAAATAGGATGTAAAAAAAACATGTCAAAATGCCAGAAACATATTTTGTTAAATATATTTATGTACATATAATTAAAGCATTATAAAATGTATTTTTTATGATGAAAACGATCTTTAAACATTTTATTACCATTAGGGTTTACTAATGAAATTTGAAAGTTGAAATGATTATGAAAGTTACCGGCGTGTCGAGCGGAGCAGGTGCAGTCCGGCCCGGAGATGATGCAGCGAGGCACGGCGCACTCGACGTCTCGCCTACAAAAACACAAACACATTTTAATATTCAAAACTTGAAACCTGTTCTTACTGCTTGTAGTGTCACATACATAAAGCTTTCTATAATGATTTTTACAAGGAGAAAAGGTAAATATTCTATTACAATACAAAAAATCATAAAATATACAATTAAAATAGTTATTATTTATATACCCGCAAACTCAGATATCAGAAGTTTATATTAAAAACAAAAAAATCTTAGGCAAACACTAATGTACTAGGACTTCATGCCGACAATTTATGGTCAAATTCATTAACGCGTTGGCTGCGGTCAGCGGAGCGGGAGAAGGCTGCATAAATCTTCCAGCTTGCTTGCTGCACGCGAGATTTGCTCTTTCCCAAAGAAAAAAGATTGATAAATGAGCGGCCCGAACTAGAGCGACATAAGCCGGGGACGGACAAATAAGTAATTGGACATGGCGATTCACTGCTGCAGTCCTCCATAAATATCTTGAAATTTGAATCTAGCTAATAGAAGATGGAATCATCTGTCATTCTGATTTCACGGGATAATGTGAATTTACCCAATTGCACTAAAATGAATTTTCCAACTTTGTAAAACTACATATCATATTTGTATATTTTATGTGTTTATTTACATATGTACCTGCATGCTAATTAAAAATATTGTTCATTAAAATCTTTAGAATTCAGTAAACTAAATTTATTTTTTCTTTGAAATGGTAATATTAGGAAATATTGAATGAATTAGAGTTCGATTAAGTTCTCTATAGACATATAATTATTATAATTTAAGTATTATGTGGACTTGGTTTTATTTTATATAACCTTTGGTTTAAAAACCATAAGCGTAATACAGCTTCTACTAGTATACTTTATATCACCTAGAAAATTTTGTTCTTTAAATTCCACCAAATAATCTGGAATCGAAAGTCCAGTATCATCACCGGTAGCGGGGACGCGACAGCATCGTGACAGGTTGAGATAAAACTTTAGCATCACGTTTGTGGAGTGGAGCGCTGCAGTAAATTTAGTATCGCTGACACGACACTTTATAACAAACACTCACCTTGTTTGCATTACTTTATATACATATAATAAGATATGGAATCCATTCTGTTTACGTCCTAAATCATTTTTGTGTTTATTTAATTTTAATGGATTTATGATTTTTTGTACTATTGTGTAGTGCAATATGAACAGGTTTCTTGTTAAGACGTCCAGTCTGAGTCTAGTCTGACATATTGCAAGGCCAGTAAATTTCCCAGAACGTGCAATAAACGTTTAAAATAGCTGAGTAGTTTTTTCTCAAAAGACTGATATTGATTTTCCTCAGATAGAAAACTTGATTAAATTGGATGACAAATAATTAATTGCCTCAAGTGCATTGTCACGCACTCAGCAATTACAGTTCGTGTCTGGATATTCTGTGAAGTTTTAATTAGTTTTGCTTTCCCATAAACGGTTGTACTTCAAGGGATTATATGATAAAAAAAAAAAAACTTATAATAAATATATGTAACTATATTTTCAATAAATTTGTTTGTAAGAGTGCTCTTAAATAATAAAAAGTCTCTAGGTATTTCTTAAATATTAAATATTAAAATATAAGTCTAAACTACCCTTAAATTGCAAAATCCAAAGATGCTTCAACGGAGAAAGCAAAGGACATTAGTTAGCGAACAAGTGGAGCGTGTGTTTGCGGCCAACGCGTTCAGGGGCTGAGACCGGACATAAATATCGGTACGGAGAGCTGTTTGTCACTACACTTATACACCTTGATATATCATAAACATAACAGCATACATACATTTTGTTTGAGATGAATCGGAATATAGAAACAGAAATATGGTTTTCAGGTTTAGTTTCTATAGAGTAAATTACTTCAGAAATGTATTGGTACGTTGTATATCTAATAAATAAATATGTAATAATTCAGTATTGCGATTTTATTGTTAGAGTTTTCTTTTATTTATAAGGGAAAGTTGGCGAAGTTTCATTAAATAATAACAGAAATTTCCATGAAGCATTGTTCCGCGCAGGTGGTCTGGCCGCAGACTAATCACTACAGAGAGACGACGCAAGTCGCAAGAAATAATTAATAGAGGCGGGGATCGCGGGCGGCGCTAATGTGCTCAAGTTTATTCAAATTGCTTTCATTAATAGCTTTACTTTACCTCGGCTTGTGCCGCTTTGCCGCAGCGTCGCCGATCTTTCCGCAAAGCCCATGAATCTCAATCTCGATGCTTATAATTTTTGAATAATTTCTTTTGAAGTATTGTTTCTAGTTATAACTTCATTTGATTAAGTTTGCGATTGTATTTTTTTTGAAGGCTTATATTTTCGAAGGCTACCCAATACTTCTATATTTTAATTCCCTATCTATGTAAATATTAGTAAGCTATGTTCATAAAAGTTTAATTATGCAAGTAGAGGAAAGATTTTATATGTCAATGAATGCAACTTTGGTAGGATAGAATGTTTGTTTGGCCTGTGGTCGGCTGGTGGACTGTCATCAGACCGTCAGCAGTGATCATAAGATGAATGAGACGGGCACTCGTCCCAAACCCTCCGCGAGAGGACCGCGGCCTGTTTTCAATTGCGAGTGCCTTTGAATATTCAGGACCACATAAATATTCATGAACGTCGCTCCGCGTCAATATCAAAATATTTTTCAATAATATCTTTCGTCGTTGTCGCAACTAGGCGTCGGATTTTCTTTTCGTTTGCAAATTAATGCATGGATTTTGTCTTAAGTATCATACTGTGACTAACAATTTCAAACAAGGGTGTACATATTTTATTAAGGGGTTTTTAAATTGCGGGTTCAATGTTTTTAGATTAATACTTATAATTGATAAAATATTTTCATGTTGAAACTATTCAGGGAGATGAGTCGACAATCTCTCATTAATTATAGTTCTATTGTTTCTCAGTGGAGGCGGATCGCAGAACTCCTCTTGTCTCACAGACTCCTCTTGTCTCCTGTACATGGCGGATGTAATTCTTTTTGATATCATAATTAAGGTTTTATATATTTAATTCTGCCGGAACGGAAGACACAATCGTTGAGTATATGTAGTGGGAATCATCGCGCTCTGCCGCCGCCTTTCACGGATTAGAGTAGTCAGCGGCGGGCTGCGGCGAGCTGCGGGGGGCATAAATCCTTCTCTATCATATAATGCGGGAGTTTTTATTGAAGCGAGAACGGCATTCATTACCGAACAATTTATAGCCGTGGGCTTGAGCTCCACGCCGTTATGAATATGAGATGACCTTTCTTTATATTTCATCGGTTGTTAAATTTCGAAATTAATGCCCTAACATTATAATACTGTAAATGACGGACGTAAGGATTTGAAATTATACATTTCATGTAATTTCACATCATAATGTTAAAAATGATGTATCGTGTTATTTATTGTGATTTCATAATCAAAACCAATCATCGGGTGCCATGATATAAGAACAGAATTTAGATTCATAATTTTAATATATTTATAATTCAAAAAATATTCAAAAAGCGGGTCCGTAACTCGACATGAATACTAATTTTGTACCTTCAATTGGGTTGAAATAACACGAGAATGTATTATATTAAAATAAGGAGAACATATCATGATGTAATAATATTGCAGTTTTCTAAAATAACTTTAATAAATAAAATATTATGAATACCCCGGCGGCTGTATATTCAAACGCTCGCTATACATTATGTAAACAGTTTCGTTCGTCCAACTATTAGGTACAGTAGTTTCCGTTATCACACCGTGATTTAACCGCGGGCCGTTATTTGTTTCCTCCCGCCGTGGACCTTACTGCACTGAAAATAAGAACTAAAATTAAAACCAAACGCTAGCGTACAATGTGTCGGAGTAAAATATTTTGTTGCCAGAATTTTTGTGGGCTCCGACCGCAGTGGGCGTAACGCGAATTACGACACCGATAATTCCGCATGAAGCTATTAAAATAATACGCGCAGAGGATCACAGAGTCGGTCAGAGCGTTTGATGTATCTTTTTAGTGTTACAGTTTATATAAAGAATTAAAAAAAAAACATGTCACCTGAGCAGAGTTTTGTGGCAAAATAACGTTTGTACGTACACCACTGTGACATTGTATAAACCACTTGTTATTACGGTTAAAAACTGTGGTACTCATGTATTTTAAATTTAATATCTTTTAAGTAAGACAGTCTGATATCTCACAAAAATAAACAATTAGGTCTAAAAGTGCTAATAAAAGTTTCCCTATAAGTTAGATCGATCGGGCTCGGTTAGTTGGCAGCGAGTTGAACGGAGATGCTCATTAGGCTTTAATTATCGCGTATCGTTAGCAACCCCCCTTCCCTTTCTCCCTTCCTCAATCACCCCCTCTTCTCGTTTCAACAGCTCTACCTCCACTAACACCCTTCTACCACGTTGTATTTCAACCGCTCGGCTGCCGCACCGCGACCGCTTGCGTGCCGCACGATACGAATTCACTTTAACAGACGATTATCTCACAACGAGACGTACGACCGACAGTTTGATGAGCTTGGACACATTGACAAATGATTGTTTAGCGATAAACGTTCGTTATGTAACTTGTGAACAGAGATTCTGACCGGGAACACTTATACAGTGACGTCCAGGACTGCGAGGAAAGCGGGGAGTCGTACATATTTGATGTACCAGGTTTAGAGTCCTCATCCGTAAAAGTCGTTAGTATCGCTAAACACATGCCGATACTTTACACTTAGCTTAACAAATAAGAACTGCGAAGATACGTGACGCAAATACACGTTTCATATTAGTTACTTAAAGACACATAAAAAATGCTATTTGTGTATATATATATCGTCTATTGTCTTTTATTAATAGATTACACAATTTTATGTTAACGACATAAATACAAACTAATATCCTAAAAGTTTTATGTAAGTATCGTGACAACGTATATTCTATAGCGGGTTGTAGGAACTGACGAGGCGCCTGAGAGGACGAACGACAATTTAACTTTTCCACTTTAAAGTAAAATGCTCGGCATATTTATATATAGGGCAGTCAAGGGGTGTGAGATTTCGAGATTATTATTAGGTAATTTCTTAACATATACACATACCTGCTGCAAAATGAATCAAATTTTATAAATTATGTATTCTAAAAGATAAACAAATAATATTTTCTCTAAACACTGACTTGTTTTTAGTTTGAGTATTTTAATAACAATTAATTAAATATAATAATGTGATGGGTTATACAAAACCATATCATATGTGTACCAACATGGACATGACCTGCTTCATAATAGTTTTCATTGTCACTGACCTTATTGAGAAGTTATAAATCAAAATGCTCTCTCTCTCTCTCTCTCACACACACTAACAATAAAATCTAATTGAATAGTTCCATTAACATGACAGCAAGATGTTTTTCTGAGGCCGACCCGTCCGTCTCTTGTCCAATCCAATATCTGTATTGAAACAATATTCTCCTCAATCTCCGTCAGAAATAAAGGTACAGGAAGGTAATAAACAGACTCTTACGAAAACCGAAAAAATTCTATGGCAATAAGGACGACGTGTCTTCTCAACGCGATCCTTCACCTCTTTTATGAAACTATCCTACATAAATCTGACCCACAAGAATAACTTCCGCAAACAGGCGTATTCATACAAAATAGTCAATTTTTTATTCGTGTGAGAATTTCTTATATTTACAAATGACGAAAACTTATGAAATGAAATTATTTAAAAATAACTATTATAAGTATAAAACTGGACTGAAACTATTCAGCGTCTAAAAGTCATAGCCATTCCACATGCTGATATCTAGCATAATGCGGTCCACGCGTGATCCGAGGAGTCTCGTCTCTATGTTTCGGTAATATGAGCTATAACCGCGTAGCAGTATAACGAACTCGCGGTGACAATACAGAGCTCCATGCATGCGTAATGTTCCTCTAATACTGTCGGCTTATATCCTAACAGCTTCTCAATTATTCAATGTTACCGCCGCCTCTAATGACTACACTTTATTAGTTTGACTTCAATTCAAATGTGAACGAAAACTCACTTCGATGATATACTTTATGACTCTTTCCCATTGATTTTATTTATTAGTATTTATGAAAAATGTTGAAGAAGGTTTTAACTGTAAAGGGTTGATATGATTCAGCAAAAAATTAACATTACACCTTACCGGAGTGATTTTGAAATTGGAAATTATTGCAGGTCATAAATGTAATATGTCCGAGAATACCACGTATTAAATTACTGTGAAATGGTACAAGTTTGGTTGATTAAGAAGCGGTGTCCGAGTTGACTATCAGCGGTAGTAAACGTAGAAGCTGGTGATAACTGATAAAACATAAAATTCGAGTGAGAAAATGGAAATGTGTTATTTACTTGCAACAATAGTTGTCATCGTCGATTCCTATGAAGAGTCATTTAAGGACGTGACATTCACACTCAAAAATATAGTGGAAAATATATCAAGCGAATATGAACAAGGAAGACTCACTAACAGTCATCGTCATAACAACACTAACGATAGAACTTATAGAAACTAAGGATTGATGCGAATGACTGAGAGAGTTGTGTTAAAAGCGGGTTTCTGTGATAATGTGTAGCTCAGTCCTAAATCTGTTTTATTCGTGTATAATCTTTTATTTTTGTGTAATAAACAGTTTTTATTTATTGGCTAATAATATTAAAATAATTGTGTTCTTATTAATTGCTAAATAATAATTTACTAACTGAAGTTAATAATTTGCAATATTTTTATTTATTTATAAATATTTTTTTATGAAATGCTTATCCAGGATTTTGTGTTGCCGTCTGTTAACTTTAATATAATCAGGTTTGTATTTAATATGACTAAAAGAATATGAAATGCCGTGAATTCAATTATAAGATATGAGTAAGGATGTGAGCATCCTGTACTTTAACCTTTTTGAATAATAAAACTCTCACAGGAACATCAAACAAGTATCCGGGCCGACATTGCTTTTTAATCAGATTTTGAGTCCCATACATTTACTGTGGAGTGATGTTGAGTCCACTTTTGTCCATTACTCTTTCAGCGGTACATAGGGCTGTGTTCCTTTTTATTTCAAACATACATTTGGTTTTTAGAACTAACAGCTAAATTTATAAAAATGTAATGAATATTTAAAAATATTGTCCTGTAATTAGTTGACACATTACGGATTACATAAATATAACATAACTTCTATCTCTGCAACTATTCTATTTCAATTATAATTTAAATGGTTCCCACTATTTGTTAAAATAAGCTTACATTAACTTCTAATCGGTAAGTTACGAGACGTTAGTGACGACGGGATCTACTCATCTGGTTATTTATCATGTGTGTGTGTTTACTTCAAAAGTATTTTTTCTAGCTGTTAAGTTACTAATTGTTTTGAAGTTAAGTGAACAGCCCTGGCGCGCCAACTGGCTCCGCTCGGAATCGCATCACCGTTGTTTGTGCCCACAACTGAGATAAAACGGAGATGTCTCGTATTCAAATATTCATACAACCGACAAAGATGGCGCAAAAATGAGGAAACAGGACAGTCTCCAGTAAGAGTTATAGATGAAGCTGTGGACCATTTTGAAAAAATGTGGAGTTTATGTGAACGTAAATTAAAATAACCAGAATGAAAATGTTATATTATGTTGATAGAAAGGAAAGACATGGAAAAACATATGTATGTATGTTCACTAATATACATACATATAAGTAACAGTAAGCGGTTGCTACTATAACCTTCTACATAAGTCGTAACATTTTTTTATAAAATATGATACGCCAATGCTTTCCTTCGTTTAAAATGTATGCAACAGATGTGCGCACCCCGCAAATGAAACATAAATGCGTGTTTACAAAAAGCGGCTTAGCTTCGGAAGAGGAATCCAGAGAGATGTTCACGAGCTTATAAAACCCTCGGCATTCAATATTCATGTGAGCATACTCAATTAAAATATAGCGGGATGGAAACAAGTCGATGATTAGTTAATACCCATTATGTAATATTCAATATATATTACCAAATAAATAAATAACTTTTGAAACATGCTCTCGATTAAAAAACAAAACCATTCAGGTCTGCGGGGTGTGTCAGGGACGTACTCACAGTAGTTGTTGGGTATGAGGTCGGGTTCGGCATCGTCGTGATCGTTCTTGTGCTGTGAGAGCGAGGGAGCTGAGGGCTTCCTGGGTTGTCTTCGTCGTCTAGCTGCGCGCCAAGCGGCCACGGCCAGGGCGAGCGCCGCACACGCCCCGGCCACCGTCGCCCCCGCCGCACTCGCCGCACCGGCTCCCAGTCCACTGTCGGTTGCTGCACCACACACGAAATTTTAACTTCATGTAACCAAACAGTCTTAATTTAATTCATAATAACACACATAAAGAAGATTGAAAGTACGAAGTTTATTCAATATTTATCTTATCTTCAATATTTATCGTATCTTTAATTTACAAATGTCGTATTTACTACTAAACCAATAGTTGTAAAAAGTTTCTCCCAAAATTCAGGCAAATTTTAACAAAGTATTGTTTTATATTTTTTCACTAACATTCTCAATTTATATTCAGTGATAATTTCTGACAGCCTGACTGTCCTTTTTAGGATTCTAACTAAATACACTTGTATGGTTGAGAGCACGTGATTAAAAATATATAACTTCGCTGACTGAAGTTTTAGTTCTATTTATTCATTTAAAATATTTGGCTACTAAATTTGGGCACCGACTTCGAATGTCACATCGGTCGGATGAGTTTTGGAATTAGTTTTAAAGAGAAATGAACAATGTTACTAAAAAATATGGTAACTCATAAATAGTCATGCCAATGCCATCATTAGTTTGCGTCATGTGATTTTATACAAAATATAAATAGTATGCCCGATAAAGTGAGATCACATCGTGTTTCTGAATAAATTATAGCTCATATCTTAATCAGAAGCCCAATACACACCTGAAACAGAAACAAACATTCATACATCTTAAGAAATATTCACTTGTATTATATTAATAGGGGAAGTCATATGACTTTATTCATTTTAATGTTCTTCATCCTTTTTATTATAAAAAAAAAACGAGCATAGAATGTTCCGCTTATAATCCGTGAGGATCTTTTATATAATCTGTTCTATAAGTAGCTCGGTCCCGTTCAGATGACACAGTTAAATTGACTGTTCTAACGTTCATCGATTTTACTGTTGAAGATTACCGTGGTATTGTTATATTTCTTTCTTCAACGCTGCTGGCCTCCGGACGATGAACATACATATATTGATATTAAGTTTATTTAATACGAAGACAAAAATATAGTAAATGTGTTTATTTTATTAAATAAATACAGAAACTCGCCAAATTATAATTTCATAGCCAAAAGTGCAGAATGTCAGTCGGAGCAATTTTCAAACAAAACAAGGGAGCCAAGTTGGAGAGCTTTACCAACTTCATGGTTGAACGCGCGCGTTCTTCGACTGTATTATTAATTTTAATTAGCATCTCCGTAATAAGGTTGCCCCGAAAGCTGCGACGATGAGACATCGCCTCTCGAATTGATTAACTGACTCCCGTCTCCGAATTTTAATAATTATAACTAGATACTGGGCAGTACACAAAGTTCAAAACTGTCGTTAATTGTATTTCAACGTAACTTATACTAACTTGAAATGTAATTTTCAACTCATTATAGTTTTTTTTAATGAGAGCAATATTTTTCGGATATAGTACGCGTATGTTATTTTTGTAAAATAACTACACACTCCCGACGTGTCGGTTACTTTTCAGCGACCGCGGTCACGGGTAGACGAGATGTGAATGTCTGAGAGAAAAATAAAGCACTCGTGGTATATCCGAAAAATAAAAGTTTCATTTAAAAGAAAAAACTCGCGAAAGAACGTCTTAGATATGATCATTATAGTTTTTTTTCAAGCGTCCTTTTGGAATGTTTAATGGATATGTGACACTCACAAGCTCACAACAAGTCTCGATGATGCGAATTGAGAGGGTTGTTTCGGTGTCGGCGGTGTCGGCGTAGGCGGGGGAGATCCGTGAGGAGCTCAGTATGTTCGAGGTATTCCAATTATCGTCAAATGTGCGATGTGAATGTGACGAACGTGGAACTAATTCGAATGTGGTCGCGTGTATTGCGGCGACATCGGACAAGACTCGCGACGCGCTCCGGATACCACCGCTACTAGGACTATTCACGGACTTCGATGTCACTTGAAACGTTTGAATTAAATAAGAGACAATTGATGTTTTGGAAATATATAGGATATAGACAATATGGAAATATAATTAGATTGACTAGTGACGACATGATCGATTAGGTAATAGCTACTGACAGCAAGTATTTGGTAAACACAGAACTTGATTATTAAATTAGACAAATTAAATCCTAAATTGATTAAGCGTTTATTTACAACCCAATAATAACGATGTTTATATTAAACATTTTAATATTTAAATAAAACAACTTGTTTATAAACTTGGATTTCATGAATATTCTGTTTATTATTAAGATGAATCATGATTGTGTAACATCAAGCCACCGGATCACATGTTTAAAACGGACATTGAATTAATTAATCAGCTTTAATTCATGGGGCGAAGTGTTGGACAAATGGGTTGAGGGGTAGTACTCGTAGGAGTACCTTCACTTAAAGTATTATTAGTTTGGTTACAAAAAATAGAAATATTTACTCATTCATTATATCGAGTATTTGTCATTGTCTTGTGACTAGCGGTGTACCGCGCGTCCAGCTTTTTAAATATATTTTTAGAAATAAAATATTAGTATTGCAAAAGTCATTAAATCCCAAGACGTTTTTTTAACATAAGAAAAATGTTTCCACATCAATAATTGCTTCATGCTTGATGCTCACACTTGTTATTAAAGTTTCGTATGATGTAAGTAAAGGAAAACTAAAGTAGGACGAAATATATTGAAAACTTATCTTCTCTGACCGAGACACAACAAGATCACTGAACTGTCATTGCTTTAACTGCTTTATTGACTTTATCAATTATCCTTGTAAAATTGGTATGAGGTTTACAGTAAAACAACAGTCTTACGACAAACCTTATAAGTTCAAACAATAACAAAATTAGAATTCTTCTTATGACATAAAATAACCTTTAACATATACATGCATAAATCCTCAGTCTAAGTGGGAGTACATATAAAATGATATATTTTAGTTCACACACCTTGGTATTAAGATATTTTGAGAAGCGGAAAATTCTTTACTAATTGTAGTAGATATATATAAACAGATTTAACATTAATACGTTAATACGTTAATACAAGCCTTATTAAACATATCTCACATACATAATGTGTATTCTAATAACACGTCGTTATGAGCGGGAGGCTGTAACGGTATCTTCAATAATTAATGAAACCCGGTCCGGTGCGTCCTCCGCATGTAAATTTTATATTTTCACGAGAGTCTACGAGTACGACGCCACGTCGGCTCTAAGCTTAAAAGATCGCTCATTTTTAGATTTTAATGTTGATCTTTCGTCTAAAAATATTTTTTTACTTAATTCTCTCGACATAGTATGATGATTATAAATAAATTGTTTAACTATTCATCATAAACAGAGATTTGTTTTGTAATATCTGTATTAACCATCCACATAGAAGCGAAGTTATTCATGGACTCAACGTGACAACGACCGATGCAAACGGGATAATTTGACATTTGGAACTAGAGTTTAGGTCCAATGAACAAAAATGCACTTTCAGATTTGAGTTGCGTTTCTAAGTTATTACATGACATGAATAGAAAATGAATATCCTACGAGATGAATTACTAACGAGAATATGTATGTGCATCAGTTAACCTAGCAATCATTTTATTTTAAATAAAAATACATTGTATTCAATACTTCATTATCTTTTGAGGTATATTGGATAACACAAAAAACTTTTAGCTGTAAATATACATAGTTTATAATGAAGACGAATGTCATCAGTTTCAATAATTAGTTTTACGTTTTTATAATCAAGTAGGATCTTTAAAGGACGTAACGAAACGTGTTCAGTGTAGAGAACAAAATATATTTTAAATTAACATTAGTACTGTAATATGATTTACATTGCAAAAATTGTTGCTTTTTTATGTTCAGACAATTTTGGACATCTTTTTAAGAAGTAGCCTATGTGACTATACAGTTCCCCCTCGTCATACAAAAGAACTTTATATCTCTTTTGAATACAGTAAAGGTGACGGTTATTAAATATATTTATAAAACCGTAAAACATATTCTCTTACGGCCGAGTATCAAATGCACCTGAAACAAAACAATTTAGCCGCCAGCCGCAAACTCAAACTAGGTCAGTCCATAATAGCTAATACGAAGTTTTAATAGGCAAACGTATTGGAACCCGCAGCGGCAGTGGTCCGCCGTACCTAGTAATTACTTTCTTATCGGAGCGGGAGCAGCTCTTTTCAGAGTAAACCTTACCGACTGCCATTTTGCGAGGCATCCGAGCACTTCAACGACAATTCGAGTGGGTTCTTGGTACAGAAAGTTGGGGAGTAATGTAAAAAAGTCGTTCCGCTCACTTAATTTGGAAAAACTTAATGCGAAGAAGTTGCAAGGGTTGCTTTCATACTAATCCCATCGATTGATTTCAGCTTTGGAACAAAAACAATCGGTTCCTTTCCGTTGGATTTTCAAGGAGGATTTTCTTATCGCTTTGTGAAGTCATTGCGATTACCTTTGGGTTCATATAAAGTACTATTTTGAAATCTAGCAAAATAATTTATTATGATTCTGCATCAGCTCTCTGTCCAAGTTTGTTCAAATTGTTATTTATAATTCCGGCTTATTTCAAATTACTTTTTCCAAACAGTATAAACAAATTTCGTAGCTGTCATCTAATTCCTAGCTGTGGCCAGTATTGCTATAGGACCAGTTATTCATAAAGTCCTCGAGTCTGTCAGTTAACTTGTCGATGGGTTCGCTTTGATCGTTCATAAAGAAAATGATGTCTGATAATATTGTGGAGAATCAGAATATTATTATAAAATATATTAAGGACAGGTCCAGAAAGTGTTCAAAAAATTAAATAAATATATTAAAGTTAGCTTAAGCTTTCCTACATGAGACGTCGTGACTTCTTATTTCTACTATAACATATTTATTCTATTTAAAACGACAACTAGACACAAGCCTTTGTGCTTCTCAGTCATCAATGGAAAAATACACATAGTGAATGCACTATGTGTATTTTTCTCGTCTAAAGTGGAAGTATTTTAAACACTTAACATAAAGTTAGCCGTTAGCCACATATTGTTTTTAGAATTATCCACGACTATCGTCGCAAATAATGAAGAAGCTTTCGTTACCTATCTATTCAAGCATATGAATATTATCTACTGGATGACGATGAAGTGGACTTTATATGTATTTGATTCTCGTTATATATTTTTTTTAAGATTTTCTAAAGTATACATTTAAATAAATTACATTTTACTGATATGTTGAGTTGAATGCGAGCACACTCCATTGATTGGTTCTTTAACGTCTGTTGTAAAGTGACCGACAATTTGGTAAAACGTGAAATATAATAAGTACCTGACTCAAATCAAAAAATAGTTTTCTTTGTTTCTATTCTCCTTCTGTTTCAATTTTGGTTCGCTGTCATCACCAATATTACCAATAATACCAATTATAGTAATAAAAACATTTTTATATTAAATTAATATTTTATTCCATCATCGGTATTCAAAAATTTGTTATTGTAAATTACTTTATTATTAAATAATATGATTGTGATAGCAGTCGACTTTAAGGCTTGAAATTAATTCGCATTCATCGTTATCTCGTCTTTCGCCTGATCTCACCGCTCAGTGGTCGGATCAAACTCGGTACACGTTTAACCTTTCATTACTTTTAATGGAATAACTAACATACTATAAAGGTTATGCTCGATTTTTTTTGTTATTTTATTCGACACTAGATGAAGAGCCTTAGTTTGTAGAATACTTTGTGAGTTTGCAAAAACAGAATCCGTCTTGGATGACTATTACTGTAAGTCTGTTTGCCCCCACGTGTGTCATTTTTTTTTTGTTTTGAGTAATATTTATAGCTGAAATAATAATCTGTACTCAAACCAACGAACTGTAGTTCTTAAAGCACCTTTAAAATCATAATTTAAAACAAAATTCAGTAGTCTTATTTTCGCAAAGTGTGTTTCAAGGTTGTAATTTAGAAACCATTGATTCCACTTTAGGAAAATAAACTTTTACTCTAAGATTACTCAGAGTGACACATAAATATATATAAAATGAGCGATTTTAGTTAATAATCAATATTTGTCGACAAACAGGCTTGGGTAATATATTCTAGAATTGATAATACATGCTAATACATAGTAGCTTCATGTCTGTAGAGTGATTTAAAACTTAAATGCAACAATATATATTAGAAGACATTTTTCAAATCATTTAAGGATACATAAAAAAAGCTAATCGCTTGTCATTTCCTCGGACGAGACGGATACGATACGACACGCACATTAGCTTATCAATAACATGCTTAACGTTTACCTGACAGTACTCAGGTGTTCCCTTTCCTCTACGAATATGGATGACATTCGTTTTAACTGCCTTTGTTTACAGAGATGTGCAGAAATGAACAGTTTGGATCAGCATGTGTTGCTTTACAAATAGTGGAAGTTTTAAGATACAGAAAAAAGTTGAATTAATGAACTAAAAAGTAAGTTTTACTTTTTGTTATTAGAGCGAGATAATAATCAGAATGTGTGTTATATTAAATTGTAAAAAAAAATATTTGTAAAAGAGATTAGTGTACTTTACTATCTATGACCATTTTATTTCACGAGCAATGATTAACTTTCAAAGCGTAGGTTGAAAATCATCGTAGTTTTCTGTGCTGCGTGATAAAGGTATTGTATAACTACGTATAGTTGTGTGTATGTAAAACTCGATCACCAAAAACCACGAAGCCGAGGCGAATAAAGATTTTCGTAACTACCTTGGCATTTATCTCAAGAATCTCTCGGAAAAGGGAGGGAAACCCCAAGAAATAAGATAAAACTGTGCACCTTATAATATACCTAGTAATATTCTTTCATATTTTTAATGTTTTCTTGTATCGAAGAGTGTCATGTAACAACAAAATAGATGAAACTGATATAAAGTTGATAAGATGGTCACTAACTATAGCTAAAATCAATTAACAGTGGTGACAATCGGCGAACTTGAATCATCGATAGCCCATTACGGATGAGTCTTGCCATTCTTTATTTACTGTAACCATCTTTATAATAATAATTATGGTACAAAGAAAAATAGGCAATTATAAGCAAAGTTAAAATAATTTGACTGAAAGCTATCATTAGTATCTGAGGTAAAAGTTATATATACTAAACAAATACTACTTTGTGTATAGATGGAGCCTTAAGAACAGCCTTAAGGGTCCGTTTTAATATAAACATGACCACATATTAAAGCTTTTTATCAGATATGTAATAACACATTAACACTAATTGTAACATTTTATTCATTTTCACCATTCATTAGGAAATATAAAATAATGTTGAGCTGGTTTTTATTCCTAAAGCAGGTCGCAGGTCGCCGCTCGACTCGTTTTAGGTGCTTCACTCGATGTATACTAAGTAGTATTACTTGTAAGCTTCTTTATGTTAAGGCTGGATGGCTATTGTAATTAGACGCTATACCTTCAACTTTGGTAAAACTTAGCGTTAACTGTTCTATCATGGTTAACTTATATTACTCTGTGTGTTTTAATTACGGATTTAATGAGTCCGATGTCATAAATAAATGATCGAATCCATAAAAACTTGAACACTTGAGCATCTTGCAACTAAATCCAGAGCGATCATTCATTAAAATGATAATGAGTGTAAGTCGTGAGTCGTTCCGTCTCCGTACAGTATCATGTGCACTCCCTCATTAAGCACTAATATGGCCGCCACTAGTCGGTGTTTATTACGCGCCACAAAATGCCGAAACACACCGAAACACCGCTTTGCACTACCGCCACCCGAGCTATTTACATACATTAGACGTAAATTGTAGGTGATGTAAGTTTAGCTCTACATGTGGAACTTCGAAGTCTAATAGAAACTGTTCTCATTCATGAAGTCAGGTTCTATTCCGAGTGTCGTAAACTGTTACAATTTATAACTATGGTATTAAACTAACAAGTAGCAATTCATGCTATTGTGCTCAAAACCTGTGATCCTGCTTTGAATATAATTCTAAAGCCATCCATCATCATTCATACCCTGGTCTGTGGCAGACAAGTGTTCTCTGTCAAAGATATTGTAGGTAAGGATCATGAGTATAAACATTGGAGCTTATCTTTAAGCGTATCAGCTTATTAGTGTCCTTTAATATGGTTTTCATCATCGTGGAAGTATGAGGGTCCTCTAGCAGCCCAATTGTTAGTCATTTCGAAAAAAATACAATACGAATAGATAAGGCCTTGGTGATTAGTTATACTTATTATTCCTTGATATATAATCAAGTGTGTTTCTATCTAATACAACTGAGATCATTTAAAGTCCTTTAAAAATCTTGATCCTTATTAAAGTCAGCCACATTAGCAGCTAAACAGGTGACAGTGCGATATGTTTATTCCACTGGCTAAGAAAGTATCCTTGGTAAAAAGTTTACCAAATGTTATAATAATCAAATTGTTTTATCGGTAATTACAGATAAATTCTTAATCTTAATATTATATGACGTGTGATAAACAAGTCAACAATAAACTTTACTCCAAACGGACAGACACCGGCCACAGCTAGTATACAATGTACGATTGTGCGGGTAACTAAACTTTAAAAGCGTTGTTTATCTCCGTTGTAACAGATATTTCCATATATTTACTACTTGCAATATCAATTACTGTAAAGGCAATATACAACCTGGAAGAGGTAACTCGTGTAGTGGTTTACAACTCGCGACTCAGTCTCGTATTTGCATAAATATATTGCGTGGGAGCGGCGTTACTGGCATTTTACCATCTATATTTATTTAAGAATACATTTCTAAGAGGTAATCTTTTCTGCTACGAGGATAGGACTGAGTGCATTTCAGTCCAATTGTACTAAATAAACAAATATATGTAGATTGTTATAAATAAAATTCCACTAAAACAACACTTTTTGGGCTTGAATTTATAGAATCGGCTATATTACGAGTCATACTTTGATTATGTGTCTTATTTAAATACAATTAATGAGACTGAAATGGAAAAATATGTTGAAAAGACTGAAGTGTCAATAAGTAGTGATATGATGGGGTTGATATGACGGTAGCGCCCACGGGGCGGCTAAACGACCAAACTAGATGGAAGGGCCGGTGCTAAAAACCTTTTCCTAAGTTGCCTTCTCAGGCGAGAAATTAAAGGTTCACCGAAGGTTCTCAGGGGATTTCGTCATGTGACGTGTGATGGAGCGTTTTTCCACATCTATTTTATATCAAGTTATTGGCAACTCATGTGTCTTGATTATATCGTAATTCAAAAACACATTATATTCCTTAAAGTTTAGGAGAAGTAGACGACATTCAATCAGCACGGACTTTATATAATACTAGATAGATCTGTTGGCTAGAAACAAAATAAAGGGAATATGATTTCCAATAGCTCTTACTATAGAAGTTTGCGTTAATCATAAATATTATAAAATCTCCATATATGAGTTTATTCTTAAGAACAGCCTTAGGTGTTTTGTTTTACTATGAGCATGACTACATACATATTAAAACCTCTTGTCATATAAGTACATATGTGCAATATAACAGACTTGTAAGTGTGTTTAATTTGATCAAGTTATTATTTAAATTTTGTAATATTTTCATTTCATAAAAGTATTTTAATTTCTGTCAAAACTTATCTGAGGACTCATAAAAACTACTTGTTAAGTCAAGATAAGGTCAGTGTGTTATGGCACTAATCCTAAGATATGAAGAGCTTCTGGTTAATCACAATCCAGTGGCTTTTAATTAAAATAGGATTACTTAATACGGATTCAAGCAGAAGTAAAGCTTCCGAATTCTTTTCTTATCCTTGTGTGTGATGAGGTTTGATGTGATGATTTGGTTCTTTGTATGTAAAAGAAATTATTATTTGAGGTTAAGTATTTGAACTCACATCAGGAATAAAATCAAGCTATTGTACAGACAAAATGTATATTACTTTAAAAAATCGTAGTCCGTTTAAGTAAGTGGGGCTCTTTAACGCTACAAGGTGACACCAATTGAATAATCAAAAAGACAAATGTAAGAGTCGTTTATCGAGGTCTCGAGGCGGTACAAAATCCTTTATTGCGGTCGCTATTATAATGCGCGCTCGAGGCCGGCATCAAATCATCCAAATGTTTCAGCCACTTTTCCTTGTTACTATATTTCGGGTCTAATGTTTTGGCTAATAATTCTCGGGTAAGCCTGGGTGGACACGAGGTTTTAACTATTGTTAATTACAAATAACCTAGATTTTTTGTCTTAGTATTCTAATAGAAAAAGTATTTGACGTTTTTAGAGAAGGAATTTAAGCTTTGAATCTCCAAATTGTGCTATATATTGACTAGCGAATCATAACTTTTTAATGTATACATTTTTAAAGGGTCATATTATATTTATAGAATAAAAATTAATATTTTTCAACTTGTGTACACGCGGGTTAAGTCTACCGGCAGCACTTCCCGGGCCTCTCTCGCGGGACCTCGTCTTAGCAGACAAATTGAGTTTCGCTTGGTGATCCCTTCAAAAGAGATGTTGGAATCATTCTATGAGTATATTCTATTTATCTTTTGTAAAGTATAAAAATACGTACAGCTTTGAAATTGAAAATTATGAAAATAGAAATTTATTGTGATAATTGGCATGATAAGAGGTGCAATGCGACGAGCGGAAAGTTAAAACCAAATTGCAAAACTTTTACAAAAACAACAACTTTTTGTCACTATACTTTACTGAAAAATATTTCAAACAATATTATTATCAAGTGACTAAGTTCTTGCAGCACTACTTACAAGGTAAACTGAATAGTTTACGTCCGACTGTTCTTGATGCACTGTTGTGTTTGATTTAAATTTTTCAACATTCTGATAGTCGTGGGATTTTTATTCATACGGGTACTTTTTACTTTATATATAAAAATAAGTAAATAGTGTTGTTATTATTTATAAGGTCACTATCACTAACCGGTTCTTTTCTCTGGATCAGGGAACAGCAGATCATCGAGCCGGGCCGGCGCCGAGCGACCCTTGCTGTTGACTGCCACAGCAACCAGCCTGAACCGCACGTCCCATTCGAGCCCTCTCACCGTCCAAACAGGTTCCTCGGCTGTCAGGTTCACTCTGACAAAAATATACCAGGACATCAGTGTAAGCAGAATTTCTTTTTAGATATACATATACTATATACGTCATCGTCAGTCAATTTTAAATAATTATCTTATTAAGATTAATTATCAGATTCCTATTTTGACTACATTTATTATAATATTAACGAATTCGTTTTTGATCGAAATATTGTGAGCCGAAGATAAATACATATATATAATCTTTACTTTTAAACTAAACATAGGTTCAAAATAGATAACAAAAAGAATATTTATTCTGCCAACATTTATATTCCCAACAGAAAAGCTTTGGATACTAATGGAGCGGATTACATGAAAATAGTTTGGCAATTCTAAGACTCGTTAGAAAATATTCACTGAACGTGGTCGAGGACGTTACTCCCATGAGGTAGGTCCTCTCAAGCTGGGTGACTCTGGTATGTGGCGTGGTTATAACATACTGCGACTATGACACCAGTTTTTTTCATTTGAATGTGTAGTTCAAAAGAAACGCTAATCATTTTATTTATTACTTCTTAAGGTTTCTGATAACACAAACATACGTATTAAATTTTATTAATGATCTAAGTAGACCGGAGATTCCAAAATACAGTTTTAATTGAATTTATGTCCATCGTCAGATACCGTAAAGAAATTAATAGAATAAGATTATTAGCCGCTTAAATGCGGAAGTAACAAAAAAGATATAAATTTAAGTGTCGGAATTGATAATTTAAAAATGGTTTTGCTTCCTACAATAATATAATTTACTCAAAGGTATCAAAATCCATGGATTCAATTCAAATACAAAATATGGAATGGAAATTGTATCCACAACAGCAGATTTCGATTGTCCACCTTCTCTTGTAACGCCGTCTAGTTGTTTCGCAGTTTTCTATCTGAATTCACTCACACGGTACAGTTTTAACTGTTCTGAAATTATTTTTCTGACATGTAATTAGAAAATTCCTCCAAAAGGTATACGAGTGTACATAGAGCTTATAGTTCTTAAGATAGAAGTTTAATATTATTGCTACAATAAAGACAACATTTTTAAAATAACGGTATTACTATTTCCTAAAGGTGTCATTTATATATTGGTATTAAAAAAAATGCTACAAAAAGGTTGAAATTGATAAGTTTAATTTATTTAAGAATTTGATTACATTTGAAACGATTTTATTCAATGTAAAATAAATAAACAATATTTTTTGTTAATAGAAGGATCCTTTTTATTATTTCAGTGCAATATAAACAAATGGAAGGCAAATTGTTTTATTTGGAAATAAGGCGTGGGAGTAAAATAGATATTATTTAAACATAATATTAAAAGATCCTTAGAATTATTTTCCGATATCTTTGATCAATTTGTATTTGATAACATTCTGTGAAGCTTGTACTGGAAACTTATCTTTCAAAATAAACAATATCTGTAAGAGGCTTAAAGTAAGCTTTATAATAATGATGAAATATCAGTAATTATTAAAGAGACTCTTAATATAGTCTACCTAATGATAATGATAATGCTGTTTTATAAATAGATTGAAGATTAAATTTAAGTGGGTTATATGTGGGACCGTGAATATATATAAAGGAGAGCATAAAATTACGTCAAACTAAATTAAGGCTCGTCCTCTGCGTGGTAGCGGAGGTTTTTAAGACTAAATTTATAAGATTCCGTCATAAAAAGGTTTGATATTTTAGCTGAATCATAGTCTAACTTTACAATCTCTTTGCGGATATGATTTCACTTCTTTATGTACGAGTACATGTATTAAAACAAAAATGTGTTTGAATACTCACTTATAATATATCTCATACACATAACTAGATAAACAGGAAAAACCTTCTTAAATTATTACTCTTTATATAAGGTATTATCAAGTTCTTGTGTTTTATTATTTCTAAAATTTGAATAGGTTATAATACTAAGAATAAAAGAATCAAAACAGTAGAAATGAAAGTTGATATGTTTTGGTGATCGACACTCTCTCTATATTATAAAGTATACAGGATAGATAACTGAGGATAGGAAAATTATAAAATAACATAAAAATTAATGTTTCTTGGTCCGTGGAGTCACAAGGTGTTATTATATTACTTGGCTAGTAATGGTGAATCACTCGTAACAAAAGTTAAATGTATCAAAGAACGGGATCTAATCCAGAATGAAAGGAAACTTCCTTTTATAAGAGCGGCTGTAAGCGGATTAAAATGTAAAGCCAAGATAACCAGTTTCAGGTTAACAGAGAATTTGTGGGAGTATTTTTATAGGATGAACGTCAGTTAGGTGGACAGCCTCTTGTTAGGTGAAGAATAGTATATAGTGCTACTAAATTTAGATGCATATAGTTTAAGTATAATAGAAAATGTATATAAATAAAATGACAGAGATATGCGGTTATCTCTCCGTCCGCGCTCATCACGGCTTAACTACTTAATACATTTCAATTGAACTGTATAAGTCTTATTTCTTAGACCCTTGAATCTGCTCTTACCTTATTGTGATATTTTCATTAATATAAAGTTTTTTAAAATACTAGTTTCCTTAAGCGCAACTTTTTTTAAAATATATATTTTCTTACTCTTATGAAGCTATTGTAAATATATCTTTTAAAATTAGACTTGGGTAAAGAAACATAGGTATATTAGGTAGTGCAGTAGGAAGAGTCTTTATAAAGAGATATTTATATGAAAATGTTTGTGTAAGCGATGTTCGTTTATCAAATTCCATAATTGCTCCGGATATGTGCTCGTTAAGCTCGGTGGAACAGCATTCATTATGAATTAACAACAGCAACCTTCGCGATGTGAACGTCCATTCTCGTACAAGTGTTATGAACATGGAATTATATAGTATCCATTGCGTTCCCCATGTGTTCACACTAATATGACAGACTTTCTTTTATTTTAAATTAAACTCTAATTAAAACGACACCTCTATTATTGGCTTATTGCGAGAGGCTGCCTCCGAAGAAACTAAGATAGTAATTGCCATCCTAAAGCAATCCCTAACATGAATTTCACGAGATCAAGCACTTTAGCAAGCGCGGCAAGTCTGGGCACGCGAAGCGACGCCGCCTGCGTGAGCAGATTGCCTCTGCAATATTAAAAACAATTTCGCCCTTCCGAAACCGTCATCTCCCCTCCCCTCCTTCTCGCCCCGTACACCCCTTCACCCCCATGTAACATTTAACGTGCTCCACAACATCACCTTTTAACAAAATGTTATTGTATAAATGGAAAGTTTCTCTTTATGAATTTGATTAAATGTTAACGAAGAGGATTTTTGCAAATTGTCGCAGGAAAGTAATGTTATATTTTTTTAATGAATTGAAAAAAAGTTTTCGTTTCGATTGTATACGCAGAACATAATAGATAATGCTATCGCATTGTCATTATATAAATTAATTATCTGACAGATAAAAGTACATCTACTACTGTAATATATTATAAAGACTAATTAAATGTAGTTGCAACTCATTACCTGGGCTTATCCTCGTTTCCAGAGTACACCTCGAGTAAAAAGTGCTGCGGCAATCCTCCGTCAAAACCCGAAACACATGATACCTCTGCTGAATCGGCCGTCTGGTTCCATAAGGTGCAGTTACGAGGTGCGTGTGGCTTCCCTTTTGACAACAGAAATTATAGTTTATGAGATCTTAAGAAAATAATAGCAATACGAAGTCGAGGTTACCTTGTAACTCTTATTTAATGGTTAATATTAACATATGTATAGTTTAACTTATTTAACCGTATATAAACTAACTGTTAACTATATTTGTCCTTAATATAACACAAATTAAAGAAAATATTTTTTTTTGGAAAATTACGTCTAATTTTATTTGACTTAAGTAATCTTATGTTTACTATGTCTTCTAACATTTTCATTTGTCAATAGAAAAGTAAATTTTAAAGCTGCTCTCAACCGACCCAAAATATAGTGTTACCATTTTGTCGACGTGTTATCAGCAAAAGAACTTAGTTCTTTTCTGAAACTTAACAAATAACATCAACCGTCTACAAAATCTTACCAGCAGCGACCATTTGAAAGACACACGGAGCCACCTGGACCCCCACTTCGTTAGATGCGGAGCAGGAGAGAGTGCCGTAGTCCAAATCCGCCACAGGTGTATATCTGTACAAGAAACATTTTCGTGTTAAGGACTGATGGATATTGTATTTATATTTATAGCTTTTTAAAATCAGTAGGATCAGTAGTTTATGATATCCGTTCTTATCTGCATAGTTAATAAAGATTCACAAAAATATTTTCAAAAGGCCTTTATTTTGTAAAAATTACTCCTTTTTTATGTTGGAGGACATTTTAATCCAGATTGTGTAATTGACAAGCTTGAAATTCAATTCCGAATCACTGAATAACAAACATTCACGCTGATTAAACTTTTCATTTCGACAAACTTGTTCAATTGCAAAGGATTTGCATGAGTAGGCTTTTCATGAAATTCGATTTCTATTCGACTTTTTGTAGATAACGCAGAAACGTCTTATTTGAGTTTAATTTTTTGCTCGGGTCTAACAGAATTAAAGTTGATTCTTAATTAAAGGGATCTTACTCAACAACTTCTAAAATGTATTTTTTTATATGAAAAACAATCAAATGAGCAGTCATCCACTAATGAGAATTACTCGCCACCCATAGACCTCAAATGAAAGATTTTTTTTATAGATATATTCGTAATCAATTCGTAACGTACTTTAAACTAGAAGCACTGCCATTGGAGGTGTATCTGTCGGCGGCAACATCCAGAGTCTCGCCCGAGTTGTTGAACTTCCACTTGAAGACTGCTGCGGGGGGGTCCGCATCCACCTCGCACACGATGACCACGGACTCGCCTCGTGCCGCGCCGACTACCGACACCCCGCCGCTTCGACACGAGGGCGCGTCTGGACATTTGTATTAAAATTAACAAAAGACAGTTTATCGAAAACGTATTTAAATAAAAAACTCAGTGTAAATGTTGCAATATACTCTAGAAAAACGAATTGAGTATGTTGAAGTACAAAGATTTTACTTTCAGATAAGAAAGCCGAGTCACGACTTACGTGTCAATAGTCGTTCCATTGGTTTGGGAAAATGAGGAAGCATTATCGTATTCGAATCTAGCAATTTAACTATCTCTATAATGGCCATCGCTTCCGTAGATTGAAACGAGTCTCCGATTGAGGTGAGGCCGGCGGGTGAGGTCGAAGATAGCGAAACTATCAAGTAAATTGGAAGCAAAACTTGATTGTAATGCACAGTCATAATATTCTATGTAAGCTATTGTCCGTACTAAATGTTTCTCCTAACGAACTGATTTCGTTTAGAGGTGTAATAGTACTATTTTCATGTATAAATAAAACGGTGAAGCTTAATACACGCAAACGGTTTGAAGTAAAACTCCAAATGAACTAGTCTTTAAGTTCAAGAACAAATTACATTTATATTAGTTTCTATTAAATTCATCGAGATTACGATATATTTTAATTCCACGATACATGTTACACAATTTCATTTATCACGTAAAGATTACATAACTTCTATATTTTACTAAGAACAACCTCTTGACCTTGCCTCATAGTGTTAATGACGTGGCAGTGTCAGAATAGTTACAAGTCAGGAATTAGGGCAAGGGGCAATTATGTTGGTGCGGTTGTCCCGATTAATAATAGAGAGGCCGAGCGGACCGTGGCGGGCCGTACGGGGCGGGTATGTGCGCTTTACAACGAACATCTATAAACTGATTTCAATAAATAAACTTATACCTCGTGCAGTATAATCAATTTGAGGACTTATTGTCTGAAATCTTATCAAAGATAACACAAGAAGATATATATATAGCATTTATAAATAATGGAATGGCTAAAAACCAACAAATAATATTAAATGTATTATCCCCCCTCTTACTGTAATCAAACATAATGAACGCTGCATATTTCTCAGAAGTTTCTATTTTCCGTTCGTACAGCGACTAGTAAAATAGATCGTCGTTATTACAACGAAGGACGAACGCAGCGAGGTGAAGCCCACCTGCGCCTTCTTCGGACAAGAAAGCTTCAGAATTTATGCCCCTTATTTATACTTCAGCAGCGTCGAGCTTAATCACCTCCTCCCAATCCACCGCTCTAATTGACTATTGTTTAGAATTCCTTCCCTAAGAATATGCTATAGGAAAAAAATTAAATTAACTAGTATATACGCTCAGCCGCTTATCGTCAGGGAGGAGACTAGATTAACGATAATGACTACCATGCTGAGGCTCGCGCGGTTCGCCGCGTTGTGTTTTTCGACAGAAATTACTTACTAATTAATCCATCAGACGCTTCCGTGATATTATAATGAGATACGCAGATGATGCTCTTCGTATTCATTGCTCCGATCTTATTCTATACAATTATGTATATGACAGATGTAATATTGCATATATTATTTTTAATTCAATATCAACTGTTTTTCTGCATTGCCTATGTCCATATGTCTTCTTAAACATTTCAAAAGAAATATTCTGATGTAGACGATTTAATATTAATTCCTAAGACATCTGACACTATTTTAAAATTTTATTATTTTAATATAAAGTAGATATAAATAATTATTAAAAAAATATTTTTGGATGAATTCAAAGATTAAAAAATTTGAACCAAAAAATATATTACCTATTATACTACAATGAATTATATTCCGTTCAAAATTTTTTATATTATTATATAAAGTTTATGTTAATTACATAATTATTTTGACATTAACTTCGATAAATACATTTCCATTAATTAAACGAAATACAAGAAGTAAAATTTATGAACATTGAACCAGTGCAGACAACATTTGAAATATATATATTAATATTAACTACAGTATTATTATATATCATAGTTTTCATTACATTTGACTCGGAAGTGCAGTTCGTTAGAGACAGTCTCTCCCTCGGCGTTGAGCGCGGAACAAGCATACCGTCCGCTGCTGTGCCGAGTTACTTTCTGCAGGACGAGACTCTGGTTGCTGTGGAAGACGCGAGCAGTGGCGTTGTGAGCCAGCTGCCTATCCTGAGGACGATACAAGATTGTTTATGTACAGTACAGTTTATTTACAGAATAGAATTTGAAGTAACATTTAAATAAAAAATATGAAACGGAAAGATATAGATAGGAGCAGCATACGAACCTGCCACCTTCAGAATAACTACCATACAATAAAAACAATCAAATAAAAGGGACAACATTAAAATTAATTCAATCAATTACTCCATTGTACCCGGTCAATTATTGGTATTTTTCACTTTTGTTTTTTTTATTTAAATATCAATTAAAGTAGTAGTGTTGTTTAGATATTGAGAAAGCGAGATAATTAAGCGAGAATACAATTTATTATAAGTCATGAGACAAGAGTTACTGTTGTTATACCACCGACACTTGCTTAGAACAAAACATTTCTCATAAACAGAAGAGCGCTTTTAAAAAACGAGTACTGAATAAAGTTGCAAACGTCCTTGTGAAGGGAGATATTTAGTCGAATATGATTATTTTCACAAAAGGGCTCGCCATTACGGGCGTCGTTGTACAAAAGCGTCAGTAGCGCGGACAAAGCGGCCCCCTGCTTTTGCTTCAGAGGACTGATTATTTCTTGTTGCTAACAAAAGGATTTCTAATTATTTGAGTAGATAAGTGAGCTGAAGATTTAGACGAGTTCACTGCAGGTAAATAGTCCGCCAGGGAGTTCAAGGGGCGAAAGGTTTCGGGGGTGTTTAAAATATTTTCAACTGTTACGTTCCGTGAAATATGGTGTTACTTTTACCTTCGTCCTTGTATCTAACTCAATGAACAAAAGGTCTTTCATGTCTTCGTTGTACTATCTCTTTATGTATTTTTGTTAATCTCTTTCATTAGACGGGCCATTAAGGTTCTAAACATTACTAATTAATAAGTTTAACATTATATTATTTTTTAAACTAGAAGTTAAATATAGATTATTTTATTTCTCTAACATGATAAATACGTTACAAATTGAAGTCTTTATAGTTTGACGTCTACTAATAAAGTCGGAGAATGTGGACGAAACAATTCGATCACAAAATTTGTGTTGGTGAAACTAAGTGGCACATTTAAAAAGTGGTTGAAATATTAAAAAACAAAACGTATGTGAATTAAAATAACATTCCTTTCGAAACGTCGACTTTTTCAGCAGAAACAACTAATTAATTTGTATTCCCTGATAAGGTGCTGACCATATCAAAATACATATGTAGTTATAAATCAGTTGTTATATCTAAATGTTAACGAAATTATATTCGTCTCACGTGGACGCGACGCTGAAGAATGGTATAGTTTACAGTATGAAGAATATGCACAGACCTTATAGATAAACACTTTATATTTTATTGAGGCAAATTGTCATTAAATTCGTTTGACAAGATATACGTCAAAATTTCTCTACATTTATTTATTTTACTTTAATTTATTGCTGTTGTTAATTTTACAATATATATATAATACGGGCAATTACATGGTTGTAAAGTAAAGGTTTTCATTGTTAATATATTGCTTCAAACTGTTGTTTTAGCTTCATACTTGAAAGCGTTTTAAATATTTAACAAGCCAGCGAGCCGTGTCAGTATAGCGTGGGCGAGTCGGCAATAAATCATATCTTGCCCTCCGCCGGCGTCCACCATCCGCGAATATTTGAGACATAATCCAAGAGTAACAAACGTACAATTAGAAGCTTATGTAATACATTACTATTTAGAAAACTTGAGAGTCACTTGTCGGACAAAATTTGTCATTTCTTTTAAGTCGCATTATGTAAAATTATGAAGTATTGAAGTAGGTATCGTCTATAATAAAAAGATGACAATGATTTAGAATTTCTTTAAGCTTTTGTTTTTACTTAGAAGTTTTAAATAATCGTATTTACTTAGTGTTATATTTTTACATTTAAAATCAATCAAATCAAGTCACTGAGTTTGCTTGGCTGCCTTGGCAAGTAAATTTTGTTACAAGCTGTTGTGTTATATAACTTATTTAGGTAATGAAGTTAGAGGGAGACACTATCTTCTTATAAAGTAAAAACAATGTTTTCGTCGTTTTAGGAGCATTTAAATAAAAGCCCTTTTTTAAAAAGGTTTTTTAGTTTCAATTTATTATCGATTTAAATAGCATAAAGTGTGACTATGAGTGTCAAGGTACCTATTGTCAGCCAAAGCTCCAGGGAGCTGAAGGCAATCAATAATTAGTACGCACAAACAGACTGCCCGCGTTAACAAGTTTCAATTTAGTATTTGGTTTAACTAAAATGTGGAAAATGTTGCTAAATTATTTTAGATATTATTAATAAAACCATATAGTTTACACCATTCATTGTGTATTATGCAATTTTATGTTAGTTAGGACTATTAATATACATATATATATATATACGTATTAAAGCCAAACCAACATCTACAAAATAAAAGGGATTCATTCAATCAGATTGTCCTTCATGGGATGATCACAATCAATGTTCCGATCGCTTCAATAGCTACCATTAAAGACTAAGTATGTACCTTTTGTTGAATTAATTATTTAAACACAATTACTCTATTATTAATTTACAACAATAATGATATTGTTAATTATGCAGTTTCATTAATGGCCATGTTTTCATAATTTATAAATAGGATTTTAAAAAATCCACGAGATAAAAAAAGAGTTCTAAAAACACTACTGCGACGGACTGGGTTTGGAAACAGCGTTCTTTGATTACATGGACGGACATAATTGCATTCTCTCATAAAGAAAATGTGATGACACATTACATTTGTCATCAAGTATATGAGTGTCTTAATAGAAGAGCACGCTCGCTTGTCATTTATATTATGGGTGTGACGAAATATACGAGAAAATAAAACGGAATGTTTATAGCAGATAACAACAGCTGACTCTTTGAACATTCTAGTTTCTGGCCATTGTAGCATTCTCTGAAGAATAATTTTCAACTACTTAACGTAAAAACTAAGATTTTTTTTTGATTTGGAATTGAATTAAAGTTCACTACACTTTAATACATGTTGGATGGATAAGGTCCCTTAAAAGATTACAAGCACTTAAAATTTTCAGCAAGAGTTATTCCTATTTTTGAGACCATTATTTGTATCACGTATGATAACGCGGGGCGTCTCTCAAAGAGTAGGAAATGTAATTAGGTCTGTCATGGCGACTGGGATGGTGGCAGAGACATACTGCTTTAATTACTGAAATTTGTTATGAGAATCCGAATGTAACTGGAAATGAGCGAAATGAAAAAGAGCAACCTGCATCTTCGCACTTTACACTCAGATACAATTTGTTTTATAGGTAAACGACAGCTGGTTACTGAAGTACGACTCACGACTCACGAGTATTTACAAGAAATACTTAATTTTATCCTCCTTGAAGTAAGTTTTTGTTGTTTACATTAAAATTTAATATAAAATTTTAGTAAAATCTATGCTTAAACCTTTTTATAAAAATGTTTTGTATTAGTTTATATAAGTCTGAAAACTGGTTGTAATTAATTATATCTGAGCTATGAAATATTCATCTTGCTTTTTATTACTAAAAGCGGATCAAATGAAGGTTCGCTGAATACAACATAAAATATTCTAAGGATTCAATTCGTCGTATTAATTAACAACTTTAACGTATAATTTATTTCCAATCAGGGACTGCAATGCCGGTTTAAATTTCAAAAGGGAGAAGTTGCAGGCATAACTCCGCTGGGTCGGAATGGATAGGGTTTAACACATAGAGGCGTCGATTGTCGAAGTTTCTCCGCATTCGTCGCAAATCCGGATCGAGCCTTTGTCCCGGACTCTGTCATTTTGGCAATAGAATGAGGCAACTTTGAGCCTGCATTAAGCTTCGTTTCCTATTCAGTTAATTCAATAATCGACGTCTCCGATTTGGTGTAATTATGTGGAGCTTAGGTTAATACAAGATTCTCTGACGTCCTAGTTGTTTCTGACTTTGGAACTTTTTGCTTAAAATAGTAGTTGAATAAGGAGCCGTACGAAACTTTGTAACTTCTTGAACTCGGTAAACATCAGTTTCCTATTTCTGTAACTGCTTCTTAAGTACTTTCTTTTTATCTTTAAGTATAAATATGTAATTATAATCTCGCTCCTTTCATTACCTAAAGCCAGAATCACATTGTGTATTAAATTCATTACTATTTAATATACTAGTTGCTCTCCGAGCAGCCGTCAGTTGAAAGTGAAGGTAAGCTATCAATCAAATTTACTTTAACTAAATAATTGTAGGATTATAAACTTCATGAATGATGTATCACAAACTCGTTATTTATTATTGATATTAAAAAGTTCATTTTCGGAGCATTTTCGGATTTTGTCACACAACAGATATTTCATCAATTGTTATTGGCAATACTGGATTACTATTCAACAAGTTATTTTTAATTCCTAATTACATTACCCTGTACCGTTTTCTAAAATTTTCTCATGTTTAGTTAATAATTAATATAGTCTCCCTTCCTCTATTTTCTAAGGATCGTTGATGAATATAATTTACGTTCGAGATTGCGAGTTTTATCGCCACAAAGGAAACCCTAAAATTATATCTATTAATATCAAAAAGATACAACGAACAATTTATCTCCAAGCATTATTTTTATGCGTTTATAATGAATATGTATTTATGGTATCTTTAATACCATCCGCAAATTTAGTTACCGTCCAAAGTTTCGTTACAAATCTTCAACTGTATAAGAATAAAAACTTATATGAATATGATGCAAAAATATAAGAGTGTTG
>JAAAKD020000379.1:115960-134024 GCA_010014825.2 Danaus melanippus
AATTAAATATATAGCATAAAGGAAAATATAGCGAATGTACAGATATTAATTCTAATTACGATAAACTCGTAGAGAAATCCTATAAGGTTTAAATACTACTGTGACGGTGTCTTCAAATGAACATAACAATAAAGTGTTTAAGGTTCAATCGCCTAAGTGGCATAACAACGAGACTGCAAAGAGATTACACGAGTAACTAGGAGTGTGGTATTAACATACGAGAGAATAACCAACGTCTTCATAAACTGTAGGAATTATGTTCCCAGAGAGTAAGCCGCGTTGCGTCGAGCAGTGTCGTGAGAGCGGGGAGATGCAAGACAGAATGTCGCTGTCTCAGAGATTTAAGAAACGAACTAAAGTATTTCTTAAAATAACATACATTGGAAGTTATTGTTTCAACTTTAGTAATTTAGCATCATTAAAAATTTAAAGATTGTGACCGTCCGTCAATTTTTCAACTATTTATAAAGTTTAAAAAGTTTTTCTTATGACAGCGGTTGATATTATAACTATTAACAATTTCGTCAAGTCACCTCGATGTAGGTACGTAGATCTTACAAGAGTTTTTAATAAAATCTACTTACATATGGTGTCATGTTTATTAGACATTAGGGTATACAACGGGCGGGCTTATTGCTTAATTGCGGCCTTTTCAGACTATGTTATTTTAATAGGACTATTAAGTAGTCACAATATTGAATAAATATTATATTATACATTATACCAGGAGTTGGAAGTTTAGTAGACAATTAAAAGTTATGTAAAAACAACTAAACATAAATACACATATGATTGATAGGACAAGCCAATATATTGTTCAGACGAGTTCCTGTAAAGTTGAACATTACGGTCTTTGACCACAGTTGGAAGAGTGTCCATGACAAAAATGATTTGTATTTGTATTGATTTTTAAAATATATATTTTTTGTTATTTATTGGATTACCAAAACTTTTATAGTATGAGAGGTTTTAAATACAATCTATTTTTTCTTTATTGGAAGGAAATAATTTAGTTCAAACAAAAAGTTGTTTCAAAATGTTGTTACGACTGTAACTGTAACGAAATCAACTTACAGCAACACCGCACAATACAAATAAAAATAGTTAAATCTGTAGCAAGCTACTACATTGAAAAATAGTTACTTTAAACAGAAACAAAGAAAATTAAAACTTTTGTAATTTTTAGGAAAACTTGCTTTTAAAAATCGTAATAAAATCGTTGTTTCGGTTGAAGGTTTTGTTAGTCTCGATAGTAAAGAATCTTCAGACTAGAGAAAAATGACTATATTAAAAAAAAAGGGAACAGTTGAGTTTATTTAATCTTAAAAAATAGATCTATGATATTCTCAAACAAGTGTATTTTTGTAACATCTCTAGAAACAAATTTTATTACAGAATATATTTATAGAACAAATATAATGTTTTCCAAGAATTTAAAACGACCAAAATCCCTTAAGCTTTTAAAATTCATAATTAGTTCGTCACAGATGAAGACTTTTATACCTATGACATTCTAACATCTTTTCTGTAGCCAGTAGCCGGTATATGGCACATGGCACATGGTAAGTAGCAGTGTGTGAGCCTCGACCTTATTAGTGTTACTTGGCCGACCGCCAGGAGCTAGCCGAATTATGAAAGTGCACAGCACGCTGACTCACTCGTGATTAAGATTAGCAGCGCCTACCACAATGCTCGCATTTTACGATTTCGCATTATGGAGTTATATTTTGAAAATTTCATTCGTTGTGAAATTCTTAAGAACTTCTCGACTTTCAGGATATATAGAAGTTGCATGAAATTTCCTTTAAAATTTTAAGGTTTGAATAAATTCAAGACCACGGAACAGAAAAAATGTTTTCACAATAGTTCGTACTGCACTACTGTTTTTAATACATAATCGTTTTCAAAGCACTTACATTTACTGTCATAAGTCATACTGAGATCAAACTTATTGATTTATTAATAACTCGTAAGTGAGCTCGGCTCCGAAGTTTGAGAAATTAAATTATTAAAGAGCAAAAAACGCTGCGCCAACCTTATCCGTCTGCTCTTTGATTTGTTGATTACAGAGCAAACACGAATCACGGTCCCGGCCTTAAAGGTAATGTTATTACGAATTAAAAGCGGCGAGTTACAAAGTGGTGGGGGACGGGGACAGTGTAGGAGGGGGTTGGGGAGGATGGGACTATTAACGAATATCTCCGTTTAATTAGCGACAATTCTGTATGTTAATTGCCTTTTGAATTGTCCAACCGTTGTTCCGTGACGACCGCGGACCATCGCCGCTGTTCAACTTTGCGTTGCACTCAGCGGATCTACAGCGCGAGAGTTTTATTATTTTATTGAAATGTTTGTTTAAAAAACATTTGTTCTTACATTTGGCAAAAAAAAGCTTTCACCTATGGGTGTGTGTGTGTGTGTGTGTGTGTGTGTATACGTAGTATATAGTCTGTTTGCAAACATATATCTATCTTTGTAAGTTTGTACTTTCAATTAAAAGATATGACGTCTTTGAATAGACAGATTATAATGTATAGCAGGTTAGAAATTTTAAATAGAAAATTAACGGTTCTTAAACAGTCAATTGCCGGGAAAAACAGAACAAGACACTCTATATTATGAAAAATACAAGGAAAACAAGTCCGCATCGAGCTCGTTTTACAGCTGACTGATCTCGATGTCTCTGTGTGTAAACAATTCATGGTCCCGGGTGCTTTTGTATATTTTGTTATTTTCTCTACAAGTCTAAAGTAACATTTTGAGCTACTACTTTAAATATTTTTTCTTACTTTTATTATAAATAAGTGTAAATTACGAGAGTTAAGAGTCTTACTTAATAAAATTATAAACCAGACCACAGTAGAATCGATATCTTCTTATACATTAAAGCCTCACCAAATGAAGCTTAGGTGACATTAACGTATTGCATCTCGTATCTTTAGAGACTTTAATACAGCAACTAGTTCAAATTCATAAAGTGCCGCCAAAGTTTGTTAAATTCAATGACCGCGGTCGCTGGCAGGATTGGATTATATTCATCTGCATCTGAAACTCGCGAGAAACTTACATTGAACTTTAGATCTATATAGAAATAGAATTAATTTAGATGAGGTTTTGATCTATTAGATTTCATTATAATTGTCTTTTACTATCAATGCAAAAAGTGAGAAACCGATTTTCTTCTTTAATAAATTTATAAAATATTACTAGAAGGTCCTCCGCATCGGTGTAAGGAAAAGAGGGTTGGATTAAAAATACTGTAAATAAATAGCTTTGCTAAAACAGAAGGAATGCAAATTTTAATAAAGTGAAAGTTATTCTTGACTCTCAGGTATTTTAATTACGACCGACTTTGTTTTAAGGCTTTCGAAGGCCAAGAAATATAAAAGAGAGATGTCCTTGTTCTATGAAAAATTATCTGAAGGAATTTCATTTACGTGCAAAACATGTCGAATACCTACTTTAGAAGCAAAATTTATGAATATACCAAAATTTTTAACGAAGACTAGTCTTCAGTGTATCCATGAAGAGCACATGGTTGTAAACTATGTACATTTGCATAAACATCCATTTAATCACTACTTATTGTTTGGCGACAGTCCTCAGAGAGCCATTCAAGTGTTTGAGCAATTGTCTTGAGAGGCTGTGATGCAACAAACAACGTAATTACTATAAATACAACATAACATGACACTGATTAGTTTGCATGAACTTGGTTATAGTAAGATACACATTAAAAACTTTTGTTGTACGACAATTAAGTACAAAAAATTACATTATCTAAAACTTATATATTTTCTAGGGAAGCCTTAACATTTAAGAGTTCCAATTTTATTAATTTGTTTTCACTTTTAAGTTTGTTTTAAAAATATTTTGAGGATTCTACCAAGAAAAACATAGTATTCTTACGAAAATTAACTTTAAAAATACTGCGCAAGGATGATTCTTTAGTAATTTTTAGGAAATTCTTAAGTGTAGCAAGATATTATAAAATGCAAGGGCTCCATGAAAATAATACCTTCTCTTCTAGGCTTACACGAATATAATTTTTTTATTATGTACTAAGTAATGCGTCTCATAATTTAATTTTGTATAAAAAATCCATACATTATTTTCTTGAAAACATTTAAAAACTCTTTACATTTTAAAGCTTCTTTAAATTCTAAAATAAAATTATTTAGAGTGTCCATTAAGTAAAGTAATGGGTCGAGTGTCCGAGTCCGCCGACACTCGGAAGTCCACAGAGTGACCAGAACTCGTCGTCAATATGCACTGATTACCGACTGCGACACCTTTCAAACTCAATTACTGCACTCGCCATGTTTCAATGACCGTTTTGCACCCATGAAAAGTATTTATCCCTACGTTGAGACCTAAATTTGAGATGGGCGTTTAAACAAGCATCTCAACTGAACATATTTGTGAATTGTATAAATGACATCTCATTTCAGACAAGATGTAACGGAACAGACAAAACTAAGTTTAAAAATAGAGAACGAACATAAAACAACGTGGTTTACTGAATTAAACTTTCATATGTTTCAGAAGGCAATGTCGAATCGCTACATAGTGTGAGGTGTCGGGGCGCTTGCATTACTTATGCATTGCGCCATCTTGCTTTATACCGATGTGAACCTCGAGACAATGTCCATTGCGGGTTAAGTTCAGTCGTGTGTTTTGTGAACGGTGCAGCATCGGTGGAAGACAAAGTTGCATTATTATAATATAACACAATATTAAAATAAAGCAGAGGCAAGCGAGAGACGGCCAATGTTGCCTTTATTATTTCTGATTTATGGACCATAAATTGGTCTGATAAATAAATGTGTGATAAATTGGATCGTACACTTTTTATATTTTTAGAGACTCTCAATATATATAAAGATTCTTATTGATGTTTAAATTGCAACATGTTCGGAGTTACATTAAGAAGAATTTTCAGAAATGAAAGCGTTGGAACTTTAATGAAATTACACAAAAGTACATTTACGAATTTGTATTATTGCCGCTGAAAATATGAAACGCATTGCGCGACTGTTAAGTGATTTACTGCCTCTCAATAAATAAATATGACAAATTTGTCTCTTGCCTTTTTTAAACCAAAATAATAACCCGGGCGTGCTCCGATTAATAATTATTAATTTACGTAGTGGTATGAAGCCCTATATTTTTATATATGTTCAAATAATATATTAATATACTGCACTTAATAATATTGATATTTTTTTAATGTAAACACATTCACAAGTAATTTGTTCCTAATAGATTGATTTTAATTGTTATATGATGTTGTATGAATATTTTCTCTCTTTCAAATATTAACAAGAAAGCAGCGAATCATTTTCCCTGCAAGTTTTGAGTGCAGGCGTTCCGACAGTAAGAGTGAGCGTTGCATCAGCGTCGCTCACCAGGACGTGACGCACCTGCCGACCTGGCCCGGCTCCTACTGACGGGAAATGAACTGCTGACACACCAGGCACCTACTTTATGATACTACGTGATGGTCATAAATAGAACGGTTATATAAATTGTACAAAAAAAATATAATAAAATATATGTCCCTGCAAATAATTCACAACAATTTATGATTCTTTATAACTGATAATTTTGTATTTTGTGTGTTTTTTTTTATATTTTAAATTGTTGTATTATACAAAATCAATTTTATTTTTTATATCTAATATTTTTGATAAGTATATATTTTAATCTAGTAAATATTTCTTTTTTAAATCAGATCCCTTTTATAACACATTATCTTAATGGTTTAGTTTTGCGTGAATGCCTGAACACTTTATTGAATGTGCGTGTGTGACATTTATTTTAATTTAATAAAAAAGATTGTTTTTGTTTCTTAAAACTAAATTTAGATGTCAAGTGAATGAAGGTTTCTGGTAGTCATTAATCCTTGGCACAGCATCAGTGGTCTATTTGTTGGAATCGTCTCGGAAGCTGTGAGACATCCCCGCGGCATGTCCACTGAATTCTGTTTGGATTTATGAACCAGCCGTGACCTGGCGACGGACGCTACGCTACTGATTAATGATCACAGACGATTTGTTTTATAACATGTTGTTAACGTCACGTGTGTTCTGTAAGACTTGGTTTTACTTTTAATTAATATGAAAATAAAATATAACAAGGTAGGGGTTAGTAGAGCGGTATGAAGTTGGTTAGTTCAAATAATATATCTATCACTTGTGTATATTTATTCATATAGTTTGAAATAAACATTTAAAAATATAATATTAGTGTGAGAACAATTCTAACACACAACTTCATCCTGAGTAAAATGAATGCAGTGTCAGCCAGCATCAGGTGTGTCGAAGTCTTCATTGTTTATGTAAGTAGGTCTTGTCTCTAACTGAACAAACCCCAAGGAAATCTTACTGTTTTGCCGTCTTTGCGACTACAACTTAACCTGCCTGATACATATTAAGTTCTGTGCATACTCGTCCTTATACATATCTTTATACAAACGCCTACTGCGATTGCTTCTTAAATTCAATGTGTTTCTTCTGATTTAATATTCTAAGTCTAATGAACCGCATTTCTAAAAGATTCATTACATTTTTAATTATTCCCAAATGTCCTTAATTTATTTTCAGTTATTAAGAGAACCTTAAGTATAATTTAATTATATCTGTCTCGGAGCGTAACTCGGTAAGTTGCTGTGCTCGTTTGTTTTGGGACGAATTCCCTTTATTATTAATTTAGATTCCTTTTAATGATTTCAGTAAATAGCAACTAAATAACTAATATTTCATTATATTTATATTTTATTTCTTTTTAAACACTCAGGAAAAAAATACTATACTATAAATAAAAGTGAATTACAAGAATCATTTACAAAAAATTATTTCAAAACAGTTTTGTAAAAACTAAAAACTATGTTTAATATAAAACTGAAATGTTATTATTTATGTATATTTTTGTACATTTTAAAAATTATATATATATTGAATTATATGTAGCTCCGAAGCGCCTGGGGAGTTCAAAATATATTTATCGTGTTTGTTATTTTTTTTCTACTGGGGAGCGACGTTTGGAAATTCACTTCTAACTGTGAATCGACATTTCTTTCTCACATTTACTCTCAGTGACTATTTAACTGTATAGATTATTATGTAAAATAATCCCAAGTAAAGTCAAGTCAAGACATGTCAAAGACAGTAACTGACAGAAGTCCAAAGAGAGTGTACTCTCAGTTCACTACGCTCTCAGGAATGTCTTCACGTTAAGTCTCTAGTCAGCACTAGAAGCTTCAATAAAAATCTCATCAACTTCAAGAGAACATAGCAGAAATACAGGTTTGAACTGGACTCAGCACTCTTAGAGAAATAATTGCAATTTGAATAATTGATTGTAGAATATATACCAATGAAGGAAAATAAATATGAACAGAGTAAATTTTAATAATTACGAAGTTAATCCGCCTCCTTGTTTAATATTGACAAGATGCGAGTTATTTGTCTTCCGTTGTTATCTCGTTTGAGGACTGTTTTTAATAAATTATATTTTTGTCATTCATTTATCAACTCGAATTTTTAAAAAATGTTGTATTTTTTATAGCTTTTAAATCGTTAATCTATCCACGCATAATATTTCATAATGAATGTAATTATTTTCTTTAATCTGAATTTCAATAAATTATAATTAATTCATACATACAGTTTACACTCATCACACATTCATTCAAATTTTTGCTCGCGGTGAAATGCAACGAAGCCTCTTTAAATCATTGCATTTATAATGTTTATTAATGAGTATGTCGTCTTTAAATAAATTTAGGGTATGAGAGGTGGATAAATAGAATGCACTGTCATTAGTAGTTTGTGGCTGTTATGAAGTAAAATATTTTAATTTATAAACGAACTAAACTAATGAACATTAATGTCACTTTTGAATAAGTAACGATGTTATCTGAAGTGTTCTTTAATCTAAAGCATGAAAAAACTAAGAACTAATGTCAAGGCCAAATTCTTTGTAAGAAACACTTTCTTTAAGAGCAGTACTGGAACTTGTCTCAGATTAATGACCTCGTGACACACGTTCGTTCTTATTGTAACACTTCATTCTTTGTCCGAGGCACGTTATTTATTTCGAAGAATTTCGCTCGAGTGGACAATATTGTTGGAGCGAAAATTTTAAAAGAGCTTATAATTTTGTCATGTTGTCGTTCACTTTTATATGATTTATAGACAGAATATCTTACATAACGAAGTTCGCGAAGATCCGTGTGACGAACAACTAAGACATTTCAGCTGATCGTGTCCATTTCTTTCTAAATCCGATTCGAAAATTCAGAAAAGTGTAAATTCTAATATCACTAACACTCATAGGTCAATAACATTTACTTACAAAATTAGATTAAAAATTTTCTAGATAGGAATAATAAAAACGCCTAGAAAAAAAATCTTTTTAAAAACGATTCTTAGTATTGAATTTTGTTTACTCATAGAAAATATTACGCTGAGGATAATCACGGGAGAGGGAAAACCGGAAAAACAAACTATGACTGCGGCCGGCAAACAACGCGCCACCACAGAGCAACCGTAAATATGTGAACTGCAAACCATCTTCAACTTAAAATCGTACACATAGAGTATGTTATAGGTTGAATATCTGATGCATTACTCCCTTCACTTACCCATGTCTAGGCAAAATTTATTATTTGATTGGTTCTGTACATGGCGTTATGGGTGTTTATTAGATAAGCTTTTATTAAATTTATTAAAGAAATATATTAAAATAAGGTTTTCTATATCTACCGAAATACATATACAGCACCAATGCATTTATGTATTTTTATTTCAAGTAGCAATATTTTTATTAAAATATAAAATTTAATATCAAAGGATAAATTAAAATAAAGCACCCATAACATTTGATGGTTTATATGAACGTTTCCTAACCTTTTAGATGTTTTTAAATAATAATTAGGAATCTGTGTCGTTGGCTTATTCATGTGTTTCGGGCGCGGCATACTTGTATGGTTAGAGCCGAGTTAAAGAATTGGGTGAAAAAAATATCCTGTCCTCGACAGTACCATCACCACGACGTTGATGACAAAAAAAAACTCAACGAAATCGAATAAACGGTTCAGAAGTTTGTATGACTTTATTAATATTAGGTCATACCTCCTCGGACCTCTAGCGGACCGTAATCAAATTCCTATTTAAATAATGAGTAGCAATAGATCATACCGCCATGTTACAGATTTAATGTGTAAGTCACAACATATTGCAATATAAAATTTTTGACTATTAAATATTACGGATGTAGTTTCTACCCGTTCCTTTTAATTTTTTTTCCGTTTTTTAAATAAATAAATAAGGACAAAGTATTTTAATTTCAGTTATATTTTTTTGTTTTGTAAAGAACATAATCACTAAATCTTTTAATAGCTGTCATCGACATTACAGGAACAACTATTATGTAAATTATTATTAAAACACCTCTTGAGGTAGTTTGAGCTTAATTGGGTCTTTATGATTAAACTCTGGTTACTAAACGTTCGCTTCCCTTAGATGTTTTTTTCTGAAAAGTATCCTTTTAATACTGTCAAGAAAAAGTCCATAAAACATGACCACACACTCACATATAACGAGCGCAAACTTTCATTAATACTAATAATTAAAAATGGTGTCTTACGAGCACATCTGTGAACTCATTGAGCTACCTTTACTGACAGAAAGGAATTCAACAAGTTAATATATTTACAATGTACTTCCAAACGATTTGCATGTCCCCAGATAACACATTAGCTTTCGATATTATCGTGCCCTGTTTCGAAGTCAACAACTGCTATCTTATGTTAATAACTGTTTGGAATACAAGTGTCATAATTCAAGCACCTGTTCGACGATCCTCTGGTTAGATCCCTTTTGATGTGATGAATATTTATATTTTCGTTGATGTCGTTGGTAAATGAAAACTCCGAAAGGAAGCGTCTTCTAAACGTCTTCGATGATTAAAATATGTGTGTAAGTAGTACAATAACTGGTATTTATGTATCATGGTGGGTTAAGCTCTAAAATCTCCTGAATAAAACAGGCTCACTTTAATATTAAACAAAATTGATGGCAATTACATTAAAGTCCAAAGTTTACACTATATAAAATTCATATTTTAAATTGATGAGCATAAATTAAATTGTAAAATTGAATGGATATTTGTACACGTTCGAATAACACCAAGATAAAAAGTTGCCGACTTCCTCACTTACAAAAAACGATTAAGGGTAAATTGTTTTTGATTGTTCGGCATCAGACACTAACCAAGAAAAGTGACATGTGGCGAAAACACGCCGATAAGAAATTATAGATCAGAAAGGCATCTGGTACATGACCATTCAACTCAAAACAGCTCATAAGATATTTCTCCACATTTTTTCCTTTTGAAGTCAGATTTTTGTAAGTGTGTCACGGTTGCTTTCAAAACCCATATTATTTCAAAAATTTGCTAATCATCAACTCACTTAAGTATCCAACTCAATTAAGACCGTTATGTTTTAGTAGATGTGTTTCATACACTAGTGAAATGTGTTCGGAATGAAGTCAGTTAGATAAACGAGCACTGAGAGAAGAGTATTGAAATATATTCAGGTACATTCCATTATAACTTCTATAGAAGGAGGATAAATTATAGTTTACTGTAATGACAATTACCATATATATATAAAAATAAATATTTTGCATAGGAAATCCACACTGTTTCATTTTGTTGGTTGATTATTAAGTTTGTTACTGGTATTGAAACACATGCACCAGGCAAGAGAATATAATGAGTGTAGCCAGATACACCTGCTGGTCGTCTTAAATTCGACTTAGATTTTCTATTTCATAAGGAATAAGGGTGTCGGTCTTGGTGAGTTGTTTTCTAAGAAACTATGAAGCAGAAAACGAGTAAAATGTGTTTTATATAAGGGAGATTAAAAGTCGGTTTAGGATTTCTACGCATTTTTTTCTTCATTTCGTCTGGATGGTGCTTGAATTGCATTCTGGCAAAATTTTGGCTCAAAAGAAACACAGACGCAGATAAACTGTTTCAATCTCTCGTAATTGTATCGCTCTGTTCAAATGCGAGGAAGATGTAGATCTAAAGGAAAGAGTGTAACCGTACATCTGGTTCTTTGATAATAGAGGAGTATCATTTGTATCATTTGGTAAAACCTGCTCAGATGTGACAGCAATGTTCTACACATGAACTAACCTGTGCTTTGTATAAACAAAGAAGCTGTAACGACATGAAGTACTGCCACACTTTTGCAAGGGCTCGGAGTTAGAGTTAGAGGTGGTAATACCACAAACGAGGTAGCTCTTACGAGCTATTAAATGTAAGAAATTGTTTAGAATGAGTCTAGAAGGTTGTGTTGATCAATTATATACATATATCATTTATAACAATTACTAATTAGAAGGCGAGTTTGTTAAATTCAATCACTCACTCCATAAATTTCCAAGAAAAGTTTATCTGCTTTTATTCGAGGTACATTGCCTGGATTAATTTGAATTTTCAGGTACTTGAGTACAAATCTTCCCTCGCAAAGATTTCAAGCGGGTAAGATACCTACGAATATATCAAAATTTCTATAGAAAATAATTTCTACAAGATGCTCTCGACCGGTGAAGCTCCTGTAGATCAGATGCAGTCCTGCTTATTTAGCCGCATCTCGAGGACTCCCCAGCGATTGCTCCACCCTCGCACTCGTTAAGGGCTAATGCCTTGCTAGAGCCATTTTATACGTGTCGAAGTGGCTGTCCAATGAAGCTTTTATGGTGCCGTCTATTAATATTGTGTATTTTTATAAATATTTTATGGTAATACTATTAAATTTTAAGTTAAAGTTTATTTTTCCCTATTTAAGTTCTGAATAATAAAAATTGTATGCAATAGACCTTTAAAATATAGAATAAAAAAATTAACTAGAACATAAAATTATAACCTAACTATAGATTATTATACCTTAGAAATTGATATTTTTAATCATAAATACTCATTTAGTTTTGATTGCTTTGAAAATTTCCAACAAAGATGGTTATTTAATTAATGGGTTTTCATAAATTAAGGTTATAAAATTATAACCGCGCTCTTCAACTAACAAGTGAGTCTAAATATTTTTCATTTTTACCTCTAAAAGCGAGAAAATAATTTTACTCGTTCGTATTTCTCGCTTTATCATTAAAATGTCTCCTATACTGCAATGAGTTCATGAATAGCCTGTTACTAGTTCATCTCGAGTCGTCAACGTACACTTTGTCGCAGTTGTATTAAAAAGGTCAGCTGGTCTCAAAGCTTGTTCAAATTGCAATACCGAAGCGCCATCCAAATAAAGTAAGACCCATCCTAATTAAACGTGAATGCGGTGACGAAAGAGGTAAAAGGAATAATAAAAACTTTAAAAATAGTAGCGTGGGGAAACGTTTGAAATAAATATCAGAGAGGCTTTTAATTTGCACAAAGACCGCGCTGTAATGGGTTTCCTTTGAGACGTAGGACACCGACGAGGCGCTCCCCGCGGCCTTTCTTCGTACCGTAATGCCTTACTTTGAATGGCCTATTATACCTGCTATTATTACATTTATTTCATATTCCGTCACACTTTTATTCGATCCGTGCTTATCTAGGTATTTAAAGTTTGTTAGCGTTATATCCCATATACATATATGTATGTACTAGTATATACATATGCACATAAGTATATTTACAAAGTAAATTTTAAATACCTAAATCAATATTTTTAATCTCGAGAAGAATCTTTATAAGTCTAGAAATGAAATTCGTTTACTGATATCCTATAAAGTCGGCTTTAAAAACTGAAATAGAAATCACCAAAGGAATCAAAAGCAAACGATGTATGATGAAGTTTCCTTATGTCCACAAAGGCTTATTCGAAGTTCAGGACTTTACGTAAGGAGGAGTGCAGCCCAATGACCCGTGTCGGACTATCGTGAAGCGGAAAGGGTTAGTGGGAGGTAGAGGATGGCTAGCTGGTGGGAGGAGGAGGAGAGGGAAGTGTTTAGTTTGCGAAATTAACTTTATTGTCGGCCGTAGAATACGAGCCTCGCAGTAATGCTCTTGAAATATCGTTTCTCGTTGGAGCGATTCGCTGTAGCGCTGAAGACGGTGGACACATTTCTTTTGGATTGCTTTGTAAATTGGACAATATTGCAGTTAAAGTTGGTCATGTTTTAGATGAAATTAATAACATACAAAGTAGTCATTTGAATTGTATTGTTTACAAATCATAAACAAATGGTTCAATACATATGGTTCCTAAAATCCTTCATAAGGTACAGTCAAACTGATTCGATTGCTCTTTGTGTGGCTAAATCATTAAAAAATACATATGTATAAATTGTTTAAGAAAAAAACTACATTTATTTTATTGTTTCTATCATTTGAGTTTTTTCTTTCATAATTACTTATTTAAGGTTTTCAATTTCATTTGAGTTTTGAGTTCCACTGGACAAAAAATAATAAAACTGTATTGGTTATAATTACATTTGACGTTACCAATTTTTTTATAATATGTAAATGCGAGTTGTATTAGACCACACAGATACTTGTAGTTCTCAGAAACCGCACAACTTTAACGATATATAAGTTGTAAAGGTCTGTGACACGTACTTGATTATAGTATGTATTAAAGATTAAGATTTCAGAAAAATATTTACAACTTAAATAAAAAATGTCTTTAAATTTGTTTAAAATTTATTTTCTAAGAACCAATATTTGAAAATAAAGATTTTTAACGACTACTCGATAACAAGATTGCTTAAACGCAGTGGCACTTCTCAAGTGGCCACACCGGGGCGTAAATCTTTTTATGTGATCGTAAGAGTCGCTTTAGTTTTACGACGCTTTCATTATCATCCTTAAAAGAAACTTATCTCTCAAGTAATACCCAAAGAGCCACTAAATGTCCGTACACGAACGTGTGTTATATAATAACACTAGAGATACATTTTAATTTTGGGTTCCCAACACTCATTATGATCAAATTCTATGTGAAAGATTTAGGTCGTATCCAATTTATATTTTATTATATCTATTAAGCTACTTTGAATTTAAATTGTTTCAATATTTGTAATATAAGTGGACCGAAATTTATTCATTTTATCTTGTAAACTACAACACGGATACAAAAATACAGTCCGTTTAAAAGCTTAAAAATTTTAGTGAGATCTAAAATATGCGGGAGTATTCATTTAAATGAAACTAATATTTTTCGGATTAATACGCGTTATTTTATTATTTTTTAAAACTGAATACTCTCGACGTTTCGGTTACTTTGCAGTAATCGTGATTACGGGCAGATGAGATGTGAATTAGGTAAAAGTTTTTATATATTTGTAATAAAATTGACTTGTAGTTAAAAGTAAGTAGGCAATTAAGTAAGTAAAAGTAAGTAAATAATAAAGAAACTAGGAATCTATAATACAGAAGCCATGAAGAGAAAAATATGGAATAAAAAATATTCTGTGATCAGTAATTATTTATTTCGGTAAATTATTCAAATAAAAATGTCAACAAAGAGTTTATTCATTAAAATGACGACTGAAGACCGTTCTGTAGTTATTCTGTCAGATAATATGAAAACAACTTTTAAAATAAAATTAAAAGCTCTTCAAATTTTTTTTAGCCCTAAAAGTTAATAAGTTAATGTCAGGAGCAGATTTTTAGTTCCGAGTACTGAGGAAATTAAAAGAGTAGTGGTGCTCGTTTGTGTGAAGCATCTAATTGCATCCCACGTTCCTATTTGCCGAAGACATTGGTTTAATTAACTTTATTGCTAGGGTTTCTTTAAGCTTGCTTACCCAGCAAGTTCGATCCTTGAATAAAAAAATAATTTAAACTCTTACATGACTTCAAATATGAATAATATTTGTTTTAAATTTTGAACGGAAGCATCGCTAACTCGCGGGTTTCTTGGAACACTCGTAGCTCTCTACGACTTTTCAGCACTATAGCTTGAATACAGATTTTCACCTAAATGACTAGCCTCAGTAGTCGACAAAAAGTCTTATGCACTGAAAGAATCTGACACAATTACATGAGATCCATTTTATTTTCGTTGATTAACTTTTCTGAGACTTTTTCTGATTTCGGATAAAAGGAATCAATAAAAGTCACTGAACCTATGATAGATATAACTCTGAGCACTTTCATATAATTTTAAGCACCTGTGAAAATCATTTACTCTCAACAAAATTAGTAGACAATTTTTAATGGTTTTTATCGCTGTTGGTAAACGTTTCAGTTGGCGTTAATGTGCTCAAATGCATTCTCAGTGCTTAGAGATTAACTAGAGTAGAAATTGCCGAGGACTCGTTTGGGACTGCGGATCGCAAAATGTTTTTACATTTCAGAATATGACTTTTATTTTTGAAAAAGATTAAAATTGGATAACTGTAATCATGATACAGCATATTTTTTAAATAATTTCAAGTCGATAAAACAACGTTTTATTTTTCATAAGTATGTTTATATTCCTCAATTTCCTTTTTGTGTGTGTGTTTCTTCAAGCTAAAAATTACTAAAAAATGATTCTTTTCAAAATATATAAAACTAAAGAGAAAAATAAGGTCGTCAAGGATCATTTATGCTTCATACATCAGGACGAATGAAGGCGTAATGTCCCAGATGGCTTATGCCTGTGTGAAGTGTAATGAACCTGCTGCTTGGGTTCTAATTACAAAATTCAAATCTCGTATTCGCGAAGTTCATTATGGCGTAATGTAGCAGAGCTGGCTCACCGCCAGTCGTCCGCCAGCCGTCCCGCTGCATTACATACACGCATGATGTTCTACAATTTATTGAGAACGATCTCCACCTGAGTTACAAATTAGAACTAATGAGTTTCAGTTTCATACGTTTACATTTATTATTTTATGGGAAGTTTTAAATTTTTAACTTACAAGTAAACATTACTACTCATATCGTTCTACTAAGTATCATTGTAACATTCTTTTTATGATGATGGATCTAACACAGCTTGGTCAAATCACTTACATCCTCTCTACCGATTCACGCTGTAAGTCACTTGCTTACTAGTTTTTATGAACTTGGGCTACAATATTAAATGTCGTTAAAAGTATTTAAAATGTTACTCCCCTTTATGCACAACTTTAAACTAAATTTTAGAAGATATAATATTTGTAACGTATATGTCTTTTTTATCAAAAAAACCGACCTAATAATTGGTAAGTATGTACCTATAACAAATACTATTAATAATATATATTCTTAAATAAATTATTATAACAGCGTAAGAAGTCATTCTTATTAAAGAGGTTGCCGTGTCTTTAAAGACACTCATTTAATAGTATTTTTTAAAAGAAATGTGCAAAACAAAAAGAAATTAATCTTGCCTATTAGATGTAACCATAAAGGTGGAAAAAAATAAATAAAGAAATGAAAAATGTAGAACAAAACAAAATTCATGACCAGCAATTTATTTGACTTGGGCGTCGAGGGAGCACGAAATAGCTTGATAATTCGCACGAGGTAACTTCAAGTTGTGAAGTGGGACGCCATGCTTCACGTCGGAAAAACGAAGCCTTCCCTCGAGGGTAGGGACGGAGGGCTACTTTGTATATTACGGAAATATTAATGTGACATTCGAATAAATCTTTTGAATGTAATAATAAGAGTTATTTCGGGAGATGTACAAGGACATTTTTAGGACCAACGACTCTTATTTATGTAAAAATGTCATAGACTAAATGTTAACCTCTGTATTATATTTATACACATTAACATTTTTTTTGGAAGGTAAGTTTTTTTACACTTCAAAAGGTTGAGAAAACCATTGAAATGAGTCAAGCATACAATTCTAGATTCACTCAAATGTATTGGAATTAACCCATGCTCTTTGCCGACGGTTCTTTGTAGGAGATTGGCGAACTGTTTACTTCACAAACGGATCCACGCTTTTCTATTAATGCAGAAGCCGGCGTCGTCTGCAGTCTCTTTGTTGCTAAATCAGTCTGCAGCAGTCAAAAGTCAAACTGGTGTTATTTATAAGATATACTCGTGAATAAAGATTTACTTTTTCTGTGCTTTTGTACTTTCACAGATTTTACAGGACTCGTGTATATATAAATTATTTTATTCTTCTTCATATTTGGTTCTTAAAGCTTTATTTTTAAGTATATTAAAAGTTTATTTAATGAATATTTTTATACCAAACGCTTTTCCTTCAGGGAGATGTCTTAAATCTAATAAGGATTATTTGAGTGCGGGAATTCATCTCATATGATATTACTAGAGCGCGTGTTCCACATAAAAATTTGAGCATCCCAACATGAACGTCATGTGTAAACAAGTTTGAGTTTGAACTACAAAACTGGACTTTGTGTTGTCAAAAATAGAAGTTCTTTTGAAACGTCAACGCACAGTTTGCTTGGCTCGTCAAAGTGCGAGATTAGATCCGGAGTTGGCACGGCGACATCCACAGCCCCTGACTAACTCTGAAGCTTAGGATACCGCTCATATTTTTTGCAGGAATTAGTTCAAGACTTGGCAGCGTAAAGGAATTCGAGGATTTGCTTTGTGGGTAGCATCTTAACTACAAGCAAAAATATGCATCATGTGTGATTATAGCTTAATATGAAAAGAAATTGGGAAAGGTCTTATTGCTTCGAATAATTTTACTGTAAACCTTTTTCCTTAATAATGATAGATAAAAAAACATGCCCTAGTGTTATGTAGGAAAAAAGTAAAACGCCCACATATGTTGAAATACTTAATCGCAATAATTTTGAATATAAAATAACATAGAAATATTCGGTTTTATATGTTAAATAGCAATATCATTATTTAGCTTTGGCATTGATGATGTTGAAAGTACTCATTAAAGTAATTAAATAGGATGCGGCAATCGTGACGGTCGATGCGGCCAGCGCTAATGGATTAGAGGCAACTTCAGACCATTCTTCGACAACTGGATCTAACTAATTACATTCTTTTCAATCTCAAACAGCTTGTGCAAAGTGATTACAAATCGTTAAGTAATATTTTGTTGATGGTATTAATCTTCTCTAGCCGTGATTTTTCATTT
>JAAAKD020000379.1:134124-151049 GCA_010014825.2 Danaus melanippus
AGTATAATATTAGGTCTATTATCTTGATAACACTCTTTTAAAAATAATTAATTTTATAACAATTCTATTCTTATACTCGTCATAACTTCTACACGAAATTGCCGATTGGGATGAAACAAAAAGTATTCTACTTTAAAATAAATGCCCTTGATAAGCATTAGCTTATCAAGGGCATTTATTTTGCTTAATTTGGATAAGGATTAATATTACGATAAACATTTAACCTAGTTTATTTCTTCAAATGGTTTAATATTTTTTTAGCAAAAAAAAGAAATTGTGACTAAACAAAACCAAAACTAAACTTAGTACTTTGTTTAGTTGTATTGTCCAAAGATTTTACCCCGCACGTATATACAGGCTTTCAATTTTACACGTTGGGTTACAGAGTAGCAATTTTCTTAAGGATTTATAATTTTTTAAAATAAATATAGCCTAGATATTTATAAGATCTTCAATTAATAAGAACATTTTATGGTTTTATCTTTTACAGTTTAGTACTCGTAGCAAAATAAGTAAATTTTCTGGTTGATTTTTTTCACCTTGTGTCAAAAAAACCCAAATATCTTACGGAACCCAATTCTTTTAAATAAAAGCCAACCTATGTTACTCTTGAATAATGTAGCTTTCGAACGGTGAAAAAATATTTAAAATCGGTCCAGTAGTTTTTGAGCCTATTCATTACAACCAAACAAACAAAGTTTTCCTCTTTATAATATTGATAAAAACAATATTTATAGTAATTATATATTTTCTTTCATCTTGTCTTTTTTTGAAAATGGTAACATCAAAATAATAGTTAAATGGGTTTAAATGATTAATAATTTACTAAAATCTATAGTTGTTATCTATATTTATTATTTTATTTTTCAAAAATATTTCTTGATATTTATTTTTCTAATCAAATGAATTAAATCAAACCAAGGAGAGTTAGTTGCTTATGAGCTGTTATGTACTTATTAATTTCGATACTAACAGACGAGTTCCGTGTGTTGTGTGACATGAACTATAGAGTGTTAACTTTATAAGTTAGGGACCTTAGTCGCCTGTAATGAGCTAGGCCATCGCAGCTATATTCCATTTTATCAATTTTCCGCTTAAGATCCAATGGGACCCTTGGGAAACAAGGTAGCCAAGGTTCCATTACAGTACTGCATCTAATGCTTATTCGTCATAAAGCTTTTTGCATGATGAAATAATAAAAATATAGACACATCATCGTCCGTGTATGATAGTGTAATGTAGGGCTCCTTGTGGTATAGGAGTAACTGATACTACGATAATGAACCGCCCATATCCAGAACGAGCGACTTATAACAAGTATCAAAGAATAACGGGCCATCTTTCTTTGTGCGGAAGTTTGGTGAAAACGTTATTATTTCGAACAAAGGGGAAGGAGTATAAAGGAGTATATCGTTTTAAAGGCTTCCTTTATCTCCCAAAATAATACATATTATCATGGAGTATTATATTTTTTACTTTTCACTTTAATGTTACAGAAAAATTCAATGATATTTTAAAAAATATGTAATCCTACAAATTCCACCACATATGTATGTATGTATTTATTATTATTAAAACTATGAGACCTAAATAAAAAAATAGTAATAACGCACTTTTAAGTTCAATTATTTTCATTGGGTACTATTTAATATAATAATTGGTAAATAATATTGTCATGAAATTGTTTCTAAAGCTATTTGATTTATATTCATTTCGCAGATGTCTGTTTTATTTAAGCTGCTCATAGCCAATAAAATATGTCTAACGAGGTTCTTGAATAATGGAGACTCAGGTTTTTTTATGATTACCTACACATGACACGGGACTCTTTATGAACAGTTGTTCACTAACAATATTACATTATAAACTCAAGACCAGCTATTCCCAAACTCAACAAAAAGCAAATTCAGGGGAGCGTTAAAACAATGCACCATTAGCATTGAATTGTACCGAATGCTAGAGCATGAAGAAAATGAAGCAACTTGTTCGGACGTCAATGACGCTCGAGGGAAATCGGAACCAAGTCTCCAAGTTGTCGAGAGGCGACAGATGTGACCGACACCGACAACCCGCAACGACTTCTCTTAGACTTGACGACACTCGGAACGAATTCAATGCTTCATCAACACTATAATACGGGCTTCAGAAACAAAACTATTCAAGTCTGACCGACAAACAAATAATGGCTGTGATTCATATTGGACATAAATAACTTGAACTATTTGACTTGGTAATAAATATAATTTTTACCTCAGTGGCCCTGATCTACTATACCTATATCCTTTTTATGTTTATGCAAAACGTATTAAACCATTTGATATTCATTGTAAATGATTTTGATTCGAATTAATTATTTTATAATAAGTAATAAAAGTAATTACGTAATTTTAAAACATTAATAGTAAGTGTTTTGTTTAACGTTAATGATAAAGTGATGTTTATTAAAGTAACAATAATATTAAAGTAACAATAATATACGTGGAGTGTTGATTACAAACAATTCAATATGCAAGGATGCTTACGAAATGAAAACAACGATGACTTTCTTTGTTGAATGATTCAAAAAACATTTTCGTAGTCGATTTTTCCGTCGTTTGTTTTTAAGAGACCATTCGAGGGGACCGCTGATGATATAGTTGTAGTTGTTTCTTCAACAACAACACGATCCGTACACAGCTCTGAAGGACAGAAGTTTTAGCCTTTCCAAATATCTTTAGTAGGCGAAGACTTTTAGCTTCGGATGGGAATAAATATAAACGATATTGTTAAATCCTTTTTAGTATCTCACCGAGTCTTTATATCCTTAGAGTGAATATTTTGGTTTACTTGTTGGAAAATTACTGAGTGAAGTGTTATTTAATGCTAAAGAAGTGTTATCACTAGATTGTTTAGAGAAATTACTTTTAACTAACTTAAAAGTGCTATACTTGTAGTGTTCTTATTTTGATCTTTAAATTCTATGACAATGTTATTTAAAATATTAAGTAAACCCTATTTACTTTAATAGAGTAGTTTGTAAGAATACTTTCCTCCAACAATAACCATCGCTTCTGTTTTAACGATACAACCATCGTCCATACAAAATCCTTAAGACTACTTAATGTCACTATTATGTTTCCCACTTTGTTCTTTGCAGTATTTCTTCTTTACGTCGCAGTTTAATATTCCATTTATTTTAATGTAATGCGTTTTCGATATTGAGGTATTTTGTACAGTTAAATTCTATATTTTCTCTATCCTTTTATAATAGTGACGTTTTTTTCCAAAAATTGTCAATGTTCAAATACAATACTAAGCTTTATTTTAAAAATATAAAGACATAAAGTGTTCCACGATGCCTTATGTTTAGGGCAGCGACTTGTAGGAGTTGGGCTAATGGCAACTCGCCAATCTTGTCAGGTGTAAAATCGTAAGCTGAAAGCAGTGTGATCTCATCGTAATTGTATTCTTATAAAGTTAAGGTGGATATGTAAAACAGTAATAATATTATGACGGTAGAAAAATATCCAACAATATAAAAAATATAATATAGAATCAAACTTATCAAATTAGGCATAAAAATTCAACGAAAACTTGTAAATATAAGTGTTCACAGGAACGCAATCATTCTCTGAGATCGCGAAGCTATCTTAAGTCAAATGTTGCAAGACTGCCTCAAAAATTGTTTGTGACAGCCAGGCTCCGGGCTGGGCTCCAACAGCTATTCGAATTTATCAAGATGGCGCAAGATTTGGCCCCCAGAATCAGTTGAAATTGACTTCTATTACTGATAACATTGGCAAATTTTGAAGTTGTCGTACGTTGAAATTTAGGTAACTTCTTGTTTTCTTATGTTCCGTTCAGAGAAAACTTTTTAACGGAAATGTATTTTCTTTAAAAACTTTTATTCGCTTTACATACGATTTTATATATGTTTTGTTTGATTTAACCAAGTAATGTAAAGTTTCAAGTATAACTGATAATAAAAAAATGTACTTTGCAAAAAATTATTATATGGAAGTAATATCTACAAAGAATTTGGTAAACATAGGTTCTATCATATAAATAAATTAAGTTTTATAAACAGAGTTGTTTGTTAAGAGGCTTTTAATGGGAGACAAAAAGGCAACATCTGTGCCGTAACAAAAAGTCAACGGAATAAGAGCAAACAGGCGATTGTGGCTGGAAAGTTCTCTCCAGTACGGCTCCCAGCGGCCCATTGTTGATATCATATCAAGCGTGCTTCACTTCTCTTCTATACAGCTGCCACAAATGTACACAAAACCAATGAAGCCTTATCTATTTTATTGTAAAAGACTTTTATTCGAGTAGTTCTCGATGCAACGATATTGTGGTTCTGTATGCAATTTATATTCTAAGCACACATACGAGGCGCTGTTTCTAAGTATGTATGTATACGTGTGTGTTGCAACAAATCTACGATCTGATATACACATTATGAAGTCCTAGTGACCCAGGATATATAATATTTACCAACTGTATAATTTGAACGTGACACAAAATACGAACTTCAACATCCCCTCTAATCCTAGGCAGGAGGAGATGGGGTCGTGAAGTTGTCAAGTTTAGGTTCATGTATGTATTGATGATATTGAATATCCCTGAGCTAGTCATGAATACCAAATGCTATGATAACTTTATGTAGCTAAGAAAAGTTATTCTCAAAAATTCTAGTTCGTTTTCGAAATTACAACTTGGAAAAGTAGTTCAGTTTTTATTAAAACTTTGAAAAGGAGAAGTAGTTTATAAGGAAGGCTAACAGGAACTCTATTTCACCCTTCTTCCAGTAAAATTGATGTTTTTATAAAAACAACTGAATTTGGTTTATTCACATGAACCATGGGCATTCACAGAACATTCTTTATCACCGTAGATATATACATGTACATTACGGAGTCTTTTTCAAAGAATTAAATTTATTCTTCAGAAACTATTTTACAGCTTCTTTTTCCTTATTTTATAGCTAGCCAAAATTTAATTTACTTTTATTATTATAATAAACAAAATATTGGAAAGGAATTAAATTAGAAAAGCCTTCAATTTTCCACTTATCATCACCAGCACAACGGCACCACATCAATCTCGTTATTTGATGAGCTCATTAGACAATCTACGCACATTTTCCCAGACGCCAAACTGGGGGTTTTCATTTTAACGAGAAAAGTTGTACAATAATGATTATGTTAAATATCAAGCGCTTAACTTCAAGTGGGGACTCCCCTCATCCATTTGCTTTTTCTTTGGATCTCATAAAACATTTCAAGACTCCTGCTCAGTTCCCCTCGCCGCTTTACCCGCATCGTCATATATAAGCTTTATCTTTTGATTTTTTTGTTGAGGTCATTACAATATTAAATACAATTTATTGAATTGTCAACATTAAAAATATAAAAAATATATTTAAAATATTTATTGTTAAATATTATTTCAAATAAATATTAATGTATTGCAAATTAAATAATGAAATTGATCTCCTAATAAAAGCGAGGCATGTTTAAAAAAGAATTCCTGGAGAAAATATTATGAAGTTAAGACTGTTAGAATCCAGTGAATTATTAAGCGTCATTTGCCTGTTTTATTTGTATTTAAGAAAGCAATTTAGGGAACGCTTCACGGCGACGATTTGCCTTAAAATTCAGTAAATATAGCAGAAATAAGACAATCTGTACAATATTTATTGAATAATTATACATATGTAGAAAAGTATTAGAACATCAATATAAATTGAAGTAAGAATTATTTATTTTAGATGTAAAGGTTTGTTATCAAACGAATATATTTAATGCTTAGGACATATTAATATTTACGGGTTCGACGACAGACCTTTTTTGTAAATATTTTTATTTCCAAAACATATATAATTGAATTACACGGCATTTAAAATAAAGTAACAAAAGGGAAAATAGTATTTTTATATCCGTGAAGTTTTGTTGGCAGTTCTTATCTTGGATCCATTTGCTCGGGACGGTGATTCGCCTGTCACAGAAACTTGGAAGTTTTCCTTTTTTCGGAGAGAAAATTTTATAACTTTATTCTCGAATTAGATTATTATGGATCTATGAGATCGTTCCTTCATGATTATGTAGTTTGGCAGATAAATGAGATCCCTGGACACGACAGAACATACAGACGGCGCGCTTTACATGCTAGAAACATTTCTATAGGAGTTATTATTATGAGGATTTACAATGTGATTAAAACTCTTCTACATAACGTTTAAGATAAAATGATTAAAATAGAGAAAATAATAATAATAGAATGTTGGCAGTAAAAAGTCTCCAATTTTACTTTTTACTTATTCTTTCTAACAATAGTTCGTTTTTAATAAATAATTTTTGGTTTTGTTTATGAACACTTTTACAAAAAATGTCATATTTTAAAGTTATTAATAAATAAATAAAATAAAAATACACAAATAAACAGATAAATATTTTCTCCTAAGATTTCTCTTTGTGAATCAATAAAATCAGCTCACATCGCCTTAACACGGTAAAGTCAGTGAAGTATTTAATCGCATGCACGAACGATTTACTGCAACCGTTGAAGCGAATGATCCCCACATGCTTTAATATTTTCAATGTTATTGGACACATTTCATTTGAAGTAAGTAGAAGTCTTAAGTTCCTCAGCTGCTTAGACACTTTGGAAAAGTTGACAAAGTATTCGAATTAATTTATGGTTTTGTAAGTAAATCAATATTTCAAAACGAATAGTAAAATATAACCATTCCTAAATCAAGTCATTATTAAAAGTTGACAGTAAGTGATGTATATGAAATAACTATGAAACCAGTTAATTAATGTCACTTTAAAAATGCCAGCTGCCGAGTTTTTGCGTGCATGTTCTCAGTGAAACATGTTCCTTCAACGTTTTACGAGCGTTTCTGTGAATCCAATAAAATATCCAAAATATGATCTCTTCCACTTGTAGTAACTTGATAAATTGTGAATACTATTACAGTAAAAAATATTTTTGTTATGGAAACTGTAGAAGTACGGACACATTTTTAATATAATTAAGTGTCCTAGTATTCTTTTAAGATTAAAAAGTTCCAGAATAGTTTTATCGAAGTCGTCTGTTCGTTTTCAAATAGTACCTACAAAATACGCGAGGGGAATTCCAAAGATCGTCTATACATTCGGAGAGCTACGAATATTTTCTTACTTATGTTCTCATCTTCCAGTTGATCCAATCATTATATTAAAAATATAGATTAAAGTTTTTCAAGAGTTCACGATGTTTTAATACAAAGTATTCCTGTAATATCGATCCGCCTTCGAGGTGCGGATACTATTATTTGTGAATATCGGAAGGGGATAAATATTTGCTAGTGTATTATCATCTAAATTGCTCTAATGTACAGTTTGAGACGAGGCATTGTAAACATACCGAATGTTTGCTATTGGATTGTATGTTATACGCCTTTGTTGATACTCCGTAATACGATACGGCTAATGGCATAAGAAAAGGAAAATAGTTGATGATTTAATAGGTTCAAACACAAAATGTGTTTCTACTCGCTCTAATAAATAATACAACACGTCTATAACAATGTTAATCATGATATATGATCAAATCTTACTGTCATAGTCACTAAGTAGTATCGGTAAGTTAATAAGAGATAATTATCTGTGTGGCTCTCCGCCAACTTCATTCTTGCCACGTTTCAACCGATGACTTTATATAATGCCCTCGAATTTCTACAAATCTTTTAGATAGCTCACGAATGGCAGCTAATTGTATAGATACTTACGGATTTGTAATTCGAATCCAGTCGTATCAAATTAATTATAAAGGTCTGTATGTAGTTTTCAGCTTGTCTAATCTCTCTTTCTTATTTAATGAATTAATTATATCTGCAACTAGATCCGTTCCTGCTGTTTCAGTAATCACTGTTATACCACGGTCTTTCAGTTAACGGCCGTTTCCTGTAACCGACGATCTATCGCCGGCTTACATCGGATTATAAATTTGACATGAGCTCGTTCAGACCAATGTGAAATTTCTAAAACTCTCGTAAACCTTCAATTTGTATGGATAACCAATTCTCATAATATTCAATTTTAATGATTCAATTTTAATTTGATGTATCTAATTGTGTCATCTTCAGAGGCTGTATTGAGAAAAACATTGGTTTGAACAATTAAAACAATCTGAGAAAAATGAAAAAAAAAAATCGTATAGAAAACCGAATCCTTTTGAAAGTCTTACATTTATGTTTAGTGAACTATTTTATAGATAGGACATACCCATATGAATTCTTTATATTTAGTATATAGTTTGTTAGCTACATGTGAACTGGACTTTTCCAATACATCCGTTAACCTTTGACATAGTTCATAGATCGCTGCTGTGACGGACGTAGGTCTATCAACATTTATCTTGGTATCAACTCTATAGTCTTCCCATTTATATGTTTGTTAAGAAATTAAATGTATGTGGTATACATATAATTTCTTAAAAAAATTACTATACTTACTATACCTTTTTCTATGATAAACTAAATTTTCGCATCAAGATGAGATACGTTGAGTACGTATCAGTCGTACAGGAACATTAACAGGTAAAAAGATAACATTTTTTATATACATATATGTAGTTGTGAAATAAAACATTATATAAATGAGACATTTTAACACTGAACGTGAATGTTTGATGGAAGAGAATATTTTTCATCTTTTAAATATATATCTATTTATTTCAATCAACGTTCCGTCAGACCGTTTCAAGTCATGAAGCGGAACAAAGCACAAAGAAAAAAACAAAAGCCTTTGAAAGTTCTTGTTTAGTGTTAAATACCCCGATGTTTTAAAACAAAGGCGAACAGGTATTCTTGCTGTTCAGACATTTCACGGAGGTTGGCGCAAGTTTTCAATGAATGAGTGGATATAATTGGATTTGCTCCACGATAACTACTACGGTAGAATGGATGAAATTGGATGTGCCCCGTTATGAAGGGGGGCCGGATCCGGGCGGGCGAGGGGCGAGGGGGAGGGGGTAGCTGATATGAAATGTGTCAAGACGGTACCGCTGCAACCGCAATCACTTTTGAACGATAACCGCTGTTTGATTAGTTTCTGACGTACTCCGTAGATAATAGAAACTAAAGCACTCCGCGTCTTATTACTGGTGAGGGTTTGTTGTTTGTTACTTTTAAAACATGAAACAATAACCGCTTCTTGCATTTAAATTTCTTGTTCGTTAAGCGGGAACGGCTGGTTGTGAAGTTAAACGATTACGACGACAGATTGTCATTATATAAGAACTTATTCAATATAATTATTGTTATGTAAATACTAAATGTTTATCATCCACACATTTGTTTACAGCCGGCGGCATTAGTTTCTGATTACGCAATTTAAATGACATTGATTTGAATCTAAACTACAATTTGTGGCGACACATTGTCCACTGCCTCTGTTGTTACATATTTGTACTGAGCGGATTGTAAATGTGGGAAATTTGATTGAATATTTCGATATAATGTCTGTACTGCGGACTACGAGTATGTTTATAAAAGTAGCATAATATCAGCAAATGTTATAACAACAAACAGAAATAGCCTCATCATTTACTGAAGCACACCAGCTTGGAATAGTAGTAATCCTCGTACATGTAGAGTCATAAGGAACACTACAATCAAACAGAAGTAACATTAAATCATATGTGGGCTCCGATCCTTTCTCATTACTCATGCAACTATCGGAGCTGGAAAGATTAAAAACAAGAGGAATGCTGCGTCATCAATCACAGAACCCTTTCAGAATCAATCATCCGCAAAGTTTACACAATTTTCTCTCTATACGAGCACATCGTGCATTCACACATCACGATATATGTGTTAATGGATTTAGAAAATATAAGATATTTCTTTTTAATGATTTCTACTCAGAAATTTAATTTGTTAGTTGTCACAACTTCGTGATAGTTGAGCTTAGAGGTTTACAAGTTACGAGTTTCATTTTAAATAAGTACATTTTTTGTATTTTTTTTTTGTCGAAAAGAATGAACAGGACAAATGAACACAGTCAAACTATTTGTGGTGCTATCACTGATGTTACCTTCCTGATAAATGAAGTAAGTTGAAAGGTTCACTGTGTGATAGCCTGTCGCATATGATGTTCGGAGCTCGGAGTTAGTTAGTTAGTGCGGTCGAGGCGAGTTTTCAATAAACGCGATAATTGCTGCTGCTAACTGCATGTCCCTACGAAAAAGGTTTTTCCTTTTTCCTTACCTTCGTAGTCATAGTTTATATTAGTTAGCAAAAAGCAATGTTTTATTTGGACTTGAGCTGCAGTTTTCGGTTTTCTATTATAGTTACATGCAAGTTTTAACAACATGTCAGCTTATATTTTATACTTTCACGAAATATACAAAGAGCAAATCATAATAACATAACAAACAATAATAACCATAAAAAAAATAATTGTTATTTCTGTAGAAAATTAAAAACACTTAGTTTGATAACACACACAATAAATCAGTGTGACGAACACACGAACAGTTGATACTTCCATTGTTGGCAGTAATTAATTCTGCACATCGTTTTGTGGCAACTTTGCTGCGGCGGAGCTTAGTTCCAACCTTCATGTGCTACTTTTGAAGTCGCCTTTGAGAGATGCGCTACTACGATTGTCGAATGTTTTTATTAAAATATGCCTCTATCACGTTTATTACATTAAAAGAGGACAGTGACAGCCGACGATATGATACTATTAAGGATCATTGTATTTCAATTTATACTAACCAAATAAGTATTTTTTATTAAAAAAAATATGCAAAACTCATCGAGGTATTAAAGCTTTTTGGAGTTCCGTTATATTGCTTTTCCCGAGAATTTAAAATTGAATTTTGTTATTAACAACGATTTATCAGTTCGTTATTTTTTCAGATTAAATGTAAGAGATTCGCAATTAGCTTCCAATTGTTACTTAAACGGTTCACGGATATCAAAGACATCGATATGGAGTAATGGTTAGAACATCCCTTGGTATCGATGGTGGGCTGGCCTACTGCCAACAGCGTCTATCACCCACACTAATTACCGCCCAAGAGCGAGCCGTTGCACTGGGACTCATTACTTAATGCGTTATATATTGCGCCGTCGGCAGCTGCGTGCATAGTATCCCTTCTTATTTACTAAGCAATGTATTACAATGCCGCAATACTTGTCGTCGTCATAGGCATTGTGTGGTATTGAGGATCTACTTAACATGAAATCAACGTCTTGCCCTATATTGGCTTGGCTCCGCTCTTGATCGTTCATGTATGATAATATGACTGGTCTTTCAATGGCCTACATGGGATACGAGTAAAAAACAAATGTACGTAAGCTTTGCTTTGCTTTGCTATATATACATTTGTTTATGTTTTAATGATCTACAAGGATAGAAGTGTAAAATATGTAGATTCCTGCGTTGAACGCAACGAACAACAATATGCAAATATATAGTGAACCCTGAATAAGACTTAATTTAACTTTTTAAAGCCTTAAACGTATCTCATTGTAAAATAAACAAGGTAAACAAAATATTTAATATTATTTCATACAACAGATAATATGCTATATGAGTCGTGTGTTGTTACAAACCCGTTCCTCACAATCAATATAATCCCACCATAATTTAATCACAAGGCATTAGACAATAACCCCTTAATATAAATAGGTTTACTCTTGATACAGTGTGCGGTGCCTGCAGTCTTATTGTGTACATCGGACCGGATCCGTATGGAATATATGTATTTCATATAAGAATTGAGAACGTAATGAAAACTATTAGTAAAAAGTTGTAAACTATGTACATATTTAGTATATTGTTACTATAGGTTTTTCAATATATAATAATAATATGTAAGTTGAGTATTAATGTAACAATGAAACAGCATACATTGTAATCGTGTCACATTCAGAAGTCATTAGGGAACCCGATGGAACGCCTTGAGACTATTCTATTAATTCTGCGGTACTCTCTCTCTCTCTCTCTCTCTAATGATGATAAGGGCCGGCCGCTCGATTGATTCTCAGAACACGTCACTAAACTAATTATATTAAGCTTAGTTGACGATGGACTATAGGTTGATGCCAATATTCGAACACAGATTATATTTATTAAATAATTAAAAAATAAATATTTTGAATATAAAAAATGAATTAAGTATTTGTATCAGTGAATAAACCTATAAATGTTGTTTATAATAAATACAAGAAAGATATTTGCAGGAAATACTTTTACCAGGAATTAAGTCTATTTGTGCCGAAGCTAATCGGCCATATGGCAATATCTGCCGCTTATTGGCCGACGCCAGGTGTTATTCACAGCCGAGCCGTTTAGAGTCTATTCAAATTGCTTCAAATAAAAGTGTTATCAAATCGATTTTCGATTCTCCAACATCGGTGTCGTCCAGTGCTCGCAGAAACGCTGGCCGGTCGCCAGGCTTCTTACTCATTCATATAACGGTCGGATCATTATTATTATCCGCTAAAATATAATCATTACCGTGGCTCTGCCATTTCACAATCTAATAACGGGACGGTTTGTTCAAATTATTCCGTGTAATAGGTTCAATTACTGTAGTGATTTACTAGAATGATCTATAAAGCCCGCCGTCATAAAACGCAACTCATATTCATGTACAAGCAGGAGGTCGCCATGATGTTGTGTCTCTGACTCACCGTTATTCTTTTGAGTTGTCTCTTCCCCTTATGCCAGGTTATTTGTGCCGGTGGTCTACTACCAGCTGACTCACACGCCACCTCGTAGCGCCTCTCCGAGGTCAGCACTCCGCCCTCGCCCAACTCTGAAGGCTTCTTTATTTCCACAGTCAGTGGTCGCACTGCAATACACCAACCGAGTTATTAATCTTGTAGTGAAAAGTGAATAAATCGTTATTGTTTTAAAAATCCCTCCTGATTTTTTATTTTGTACAACGTCCAATGGCTCTGGTTAAAGATTTAACTCAATTATAAATAGAACAACGACTTCACTTACGAAACATATCCAGAACGAGCGAAACCTCCTTAGGCGGGACCAGATGTGAGTTAGCAGCCTGACACGTGAACACGGCCGCGTAGTCCGCCCGACGTATTGCCGGCCACAGTAGCCTATTCTCTATGACGTCTCCAGTATTGTGTTCGTATTCCTCATCTACCAGTACTCCGTTTACCAGCCACCGCACTGATGGCTCCGGACGACCTACAACATATTCAAATCATTATGAATCATTCTTAAATTGAATAATTATACAACGAACGATAATGTTACACCTTAAACAATATGTTACATACATCCTTAAGATATAAAAATATCAAGGTATAACTTTGTAAATTCTCATTAACGTTCATGCTCCTCTCTCGTGCATTAATTGCGTATATGGAAGCATTAAGTTAACTAAACGCTGTTTGAATTCAGAAGGAGGTCGAGTGTGGCACTTATTAATATAACTTGTAATGAATTAAAACTTTTTATTTATTTAGCTCTCATTTTTCCGCTTAGAGCGTAACAGCAAATAGGCACGAATAAAACTTTGAAATAAAAAATTGTAATGAATAATAACATCCGTATATATTTAATCTCGATATTATTAACTAGAGTTGGCGCCACTTCTGTTTCTGTCTTGTCAATAACGACTTTCAATACATATAAACAGTGTTAGTTTATAGATGCTTGACGTTAATCCTTGTTAAAAATAATATTGATTAAATCTCTTAAAGTGTAATAAACATTACGTCCGCTCTGTTAAATAAATCCGATCCACTAAATCTCAGTCAGACGTGTGTTTAAGTTTCATTTGCAGCGCCATCCCAGCACTTCGTTCAATGAGTCCTCTGCGTCCAATCTAATTCGGAGTGTCAATGGCTTCAATTTGGATTTGCGTCTTGCATGCATGCATCTATTCATGAGCGACTCGTTGCGGTCTTATGCCTAAATAAATTTGACTAAGTATTTTATTTTATTTTATATAAAGTTACTTTCTTCCGTTCATATATAATAAGAGTTATTTTTTCTGTAATTTGCTAGCGAATAAAATACTTGTGGCTTTATTTATCATGATTTTAGTAGAAATGCAATGAAATTTCCTATTTCTTTATAAACTTACAACACACTTTATTCTCTGGAAAGTTGTTTTAATATAACAGAACTGCATGAAATCATTTCTTCATGTCCTTAATTGTATTCCTTAGTTTTCACTTAAACCAATGGAGCCAAAGATACGCCAATGCTATGCGCGTTTTATTGTAAAGCGTTTTTTGTGATTCTGTTCCACAGATATATGTTTATTAAAAATATATAATTGATAATAATGAATTTACATTCCTTCCGATATGTTCTAGAAGGAGGCTCCGTGAATACAATTTATAATAAACAGTGTTTCAGGGCGACATAAATATCAGTCATTAAACTTTAATGAATTGATTCGCAAAAAGTAACGTTCTAGTTTTAGCCTTTTTATAATTGCGAATAAAGCGGGTCACGAATGTTCGCTAGTACCCGGTAGCGGCCTAATTTAAACCTCATCACGAACAAACAACAATATGCCTTATACCTAGTAGAATAGATTCCATTTTGATAACAGAATCTTTCCAGGGGCTGATAAACAACAAAAGTGCTTATTTAAATTAGATTTGGGCGTTAGCACAAACAACTCTACAAAATAATGATATTTTCGTTGATATTCTTATTCAATAAAGTTCTATCGAGGAAAGTGGATGTTGTTTAAATGAATATATGATGGAAATGATCAGAGTAAGAAACAGTTTAATTACACTTTTTATAAATATTTATAAAATTGCATAAAATAAAGAAAATAAATAAAAATAACTGTTCTTCACACAGTGGTATATAATATTATTATTGTGCTCCACATTTTGAAGAAGAAAGTAACCAAAGACGGGAATGTAATGTAAATTACTTTACATTTTGTAACAGTTTTAAAATAAATAAAAAGCCAGCGATCAACAGGCAAACATGCCTAAAACAGGCAAAGAGTAAGTCCCGCCCATTAGAAAAGCATCTGGCTCAAAATCTATGAACCTTTTTTGCCGGGTGTTTAAGAAAATACGCTTCAATCAATTTCTCGATTATGCAAATGACAAGGCCTTCGTCTTTTCGGATTTGCAGCACTTTGCTATCATCAGATAAATTCTGTACAGCATTCATTTGATTTTTGTAATTTAATAAACGTAATTTAGACAAAAAAATTCAGAAGGAATCCGAACAGAGTTTGATTAAAAAATCAATGATAATGATAACATTCAATAGTAAGTTTTTTCAATAACTTTAATATTATCGTTTAAGCGATAGTTATTTTCATGACCGGGTGCAATCCCTCTACAATAGTAAATATCTTCTTTCCCAACAATGTTTTGTCAGTTAAAAGCGTTCCAGTGTCTTGGACGAGTGCCTTCAGGGCTATAAAGAAAAATCCAAGAGACTTGCAGGAATTTGAACACTTGTTTAAGCTTTTTCAGTAAATGTACAATAGGAATTTTGTATGAGAATTTAAATGCATTATTAGACAGTCAAGAATATTATATAGAATTTCGTCCGGAGTTTGAAAATATTACAAAACATGAAATTTTGTCAAGTTTTATTAAGAATTGAAAAAAATTATATCAATATGCTAGTCGGTGTGGCACACCACGATGATATCTGTCCCATTTGTATAGAAGCCAATCTCATGAATTATTTATTACGCTCCACCGAAACAGAAATGTTAATTCATCACTTGATTATACTAAACTAAGCATGTTCTCTCATTTCCGAGAGCTACCTCATGACGCGATTTCATTTGCACCATCAGAATAAACGAACCATATAATTATTTGTTTAGCTTTAGAGGTTTACATGTATTTAGAATACAGCGTCAATCTACACAGCTTCAAGCTAATTGAGTTACTTCATTTTACATAGCATTTCATATGTTAGCGAAAGTAATGTATAAATATATGTATTCGAATAGACCGGACTCGTTTTCTACTTCTAGAACACATCTTCCGTACCTCCAAGAACACGACACGTCAGTAGCACATCATCACCTTCCTCGTGAGGACCGAGCGTCGTAGCGTTGATGACCCGCCCCCATCTATCGACCACTACAGGTTTCTCTGGTGGAACTGAAATAATATTGTTTGTTACGAAAGGTCACTTGAAAATATAATTATAACATTAATAGGTACACTTGCACTTCAGTTTTAAGCACAAAAATATGAGAGGATTGGCGATTATTGGAAGGATATCCTATTTTAAGATTCTTATTATTTTTTAAACGATTCCCAAGGGTGTGCATATTTAGTTAAACATAAAATCCATTTGTTTGGTTGCTGTTTATAATATTAATGCTTACAAAACTGTTAAATAACAAAACAATATAAACAAAATATGTAAACAGAAGAAAGTAAACAATGTTTTAGGAACATAAATATCTAGTTTTATTTGTGTTTTCGTAACGACAACAGAGAAGGGAAAAGGAATTGAAAAATTGTTTCGAACATCTCGAGAAGTAGCTTTGCTATTCTTCTTACTTCTATCAAATATTTGTAAAATCATTAAAATATGTGAGGAGTCTTCAAACTAGTGTATTTTATTATTGATAATGAAACATGACCTACAAAATATACATATATAGATATATTTAAGAGATTTTACATAAAAAAATGAAACAATGTTATGACTTTATTATTCAAAAGGGTTAAAGAAATAATAAACTCTCCATAAAGTAAATGTTGATTCTAAGTTGAAAAGTGTTTAAAAGATTCCGACGAATAGGGGTACACAAAGATTTTTTTTTATATAAGAATTTTGAATTTTAGTAGATTGTTTTATTAAACTACTTTGAAAGAACCAGCAAGTTAAATTGTAGTATTCAATAAACTATATTAAATTCGTCATGTATGTATTGTGCTAAGTAGCTAACTGAATGACAGC
>JAAAKD020000379.1:202468-213946 GCA_010014825.2 Danaus melanippus
ACCTCGATAAAATAATGTTATTGGTTTGACCATATTAACTGAATAAAAGCCAAAATAAAATTTGTTACAAATAACGCTTTTCCTGTAAGTCAAGTTAAGTTAGTTCTTTTCAATATAGAAAATATGAAAGAATATTTTTTTAAATTTTAAAGTTCATTGTAAAGTACCTCACTAGATAATTGTTAAAAACTAATTATACACTCCTAAAGACTATGATTATTATAAAAGCTCTCAATGCCAGAAACTTTGAGAAACAAAAAGAGAAAAACACTAGTTTTAAGAGGGGAGGCGAAGAACATAGTTTTGTTAATTAGATTTGTTTAGAGTTGCATCGGAAAACATCGCAGACGGTTTGAACGAGGTGAAACGCGCGGGACAGAAGCTCTTTTATATTTAACAAGAATACATCCTTTTATAAATTCGTTGTTTTGACGTGTCAATTTATAAAACTTGAAGTTAAAACCATACATCCGTTCTATGCAACTGGTCTAGAGATACGTCTTAGGTATTTGTATAATATTTAATTTATATAACGTATATAATATATGGTTTTATACACAAATTATGTTGTTTAAAAGGTTGACGCTGAAAACTAATTAATTAGTTAATTATGGACTAAAATAAGTTAAGAAGGTACGTTTTGTAATAAAAATAATTTCAAGTGAAACCAAAACGTTTAGCGAATAATATTTTAAATTGTATATTTTCTAAACTATCTGATAGCAACTATTGCTCATTCATGCAACTAGTAGATCGGTTTTGGATCGCGGCAGGTTATCCATGTAAAAACAATTCACATAAAATCCTGTTGCACTGCATTCACTTCGCTGTACAAATTGATGTTTTGAAACACTTTATGAGGTACGTCTAACGTCAATGAATTGTTGTATCACATATTTCGATTTGAGTTTAGACCTTTTTTGATATTTATCTGCGATAAGACGGATATTATTAATCCGCGGAATTTCAATACTAAGACAGATTATATCCTCGTGTAGACTTAACGCTTCCACAAGGAGTAGAAAGTTGGTAGTGAAGCTAATTTAAATGTTCAGGAGGCACCTTAAGTTTAATTGGAAGGGCGGGGCTCGAAGATAAGACAAGAGAAGAACAAAGAACACATTTCTTAAATGTGGTTTAGACGAGGTAACATTCCAGATTTGTTGTCAGAATGTTTTACCTTGTGGGATGTGTGAAAATTTTAATAGAATATATTATGTAACCCTTGTCCCTCTTATCACAGATTTTATTCCACAATATAGACTGTACTGTACTATTTGATAATGCGTTTTGCTTTGAAGTTCCCAAACATATTTTAAAGTAACTTAAGAGACAAACGTTACACAAACACTCACACAAGCAGTTCAACTTATATTGTATGGTCACTGAACCAGATCGGTTGATAAAGAGGATATTAAAAATAATCGTTGCTATATTTTTAAAAGTCACTTAGACATTCTTAACTCACTAAGAATTTAATTGAATATAAAACGTAGTCGAGTAAATTCTCAAGAGCGGCAAGTAGCGAGCATATGAATTAATTACGACTCCGTATAGTTTTCTTGAACTTGGGTTGCAGATGTAATAAACATTTGTAAGAATTCAACTAACTTTGGTTTGCAAATGAATTCCAAACTTAGATTTAAATAACAATCCGCGTTTTACTTCAACGAATTGTTTATACGGCAACGTGAAAATTGTGTTTATTACTCTTGTAAATAATTTCGAATTCATTATTATCCCCTGAATCTTTAAAAACAGCGAGTTTTGTAATTTGAAAAACTTTTACATTTTTATACATTAGTCTCTTTCAAGCTGAAGTTTGAAATTCCTTTGAAGAAACAAACGCGCAACAAGACCACCGACCGACACACGAAGAGCAGACATCAATTGCATTATAACAGAAACACTCGTTAATCAAACGCAATCCTTATTTATAACGGCAAGACAAGTAAATCGTCTTCCCCTTACTTTTTAAGTTGGCATGGAGCCAGTCGCCAATGTTATCTGACCCTTATACCACAAACATTATTACCGTTGATATCATCACAAACTTTTTCCATCTTTATTTATTGATTGTTTAAGTTACATGTAACGAATTGGTGCAGATATAAAACAACATCAAATACAACTGTTATAAATATAAATGAAGACTTGTCTCAAAGATAACATTAAGCAGTGTCACTCAGGTATAAGTTTCTGAGAACAGTTTTGTGTGTTCATTATAATTCGGTGACATCGAAGTTAAAGCGATGTGAATGCATATTTTAATCCAGGTCATATATTACTTCTGACAAAACTTCAGTATTCACTTATAGTATCTGTGACAAAACTTAATTCTGAACGTAGTGAAAACTTGTGAATCGTGAACAGTAATTATCGCGTGCCGTCTCGCGATCACGTTCTGCGACTAGCTAACTCCTTATCTTAATTAGATTTATAAGTTGCTCTCATAATGCAGCGCATTCGTTACTCTGTATTATAATATAGATGCAGATAAAAGTATAAAATTATATTGCTACAGTCGTTCAAACTTATTATAACTTTAATTTGAAACCAACTCCAACTCACCTGTATAATGGAATGCCAGCGTCATCCCTGAACCAGAACACCATGTATACTTTGTCATTAGCCGCAGTGCCGAGATCGCATGGGAATTGCGCTACCATCCCCTCCACGGCCTGGACGTCCACCGTGCGCACACCAGCTGGAACATAACAATATTAATAGACAACCTTCTGAAGCAGATATTACATTAAACAAGCTGTCCACGACGCTGATAGAAGTTGAACTTGATAGAAATGTATTATATTCTGCTGTTCCATCACTGCACACAAAATGTTATATTTGGAATTGGGAAATTTAAACCGCTACAATAGTACTACATCCAAAGAAAATAGTTAAAAAATACTTTTTTGACACTTTTGTCTGTATACTCCATTTGTGAACATGATTTTTTACATCGCTCGTCAACTCGCAAACAAGAAATCGAATTGTGTGTTCGAAAACAAACTAACCCATAAGCAACAAGTAACTCCCAACGCAGGTCTCACAGTGGGTATATAATATATATTTAAATGCAATGCAAACCTGTCAGTAATAACTGTTATTTTCCTTACTTCCTACATTTAAAGTCGGTACGACCTGAAGCAATCTAAAGCAACAGTTCACAGACACTAACAATACAACACAATATGAGCCCCTCGAGGGCCCATTAGTATGCTAACGAGATACGGAAGTCGGAACTCCAGTACCAAATCGTGAGGGCTGCGAACCCTGCGAGAGGTTTAATGCATGTTTATTACACGATTGTGAACTTTAAAAACATGGCAATATGGGTTTGCAAGAGTGCACGTTATCTTTATGTGGTCACAATAGACGGGAATATTTTGCTTTACAATAATAAGATCTAATGGGAAGCAAATAAAGTTATTTTTGAGACTGAACAACGTTGTCATACGTTTTATGGTCGGATCTTCTTTATTCCCATAATAGTAGTTTAAACTGTGAGGAGAACAATAGAAATAGAGAGCAACTGAATCCTTCGGATAAAATGTGTTATATGTAAGGTTAAAAATATATAGCTTTTATTATTAAGTTAATGAATTTAATGAAAAAAGTTGCTCCAAACATTTGTTCCTTTCTATTAGAGTTAAATAAAAAAATAGTATGAAATCTGTGACACTCAAATGTCAACAAAATTTTATTTAATTTTGTTTCTTTGTTCCATATAAAAACAATTACATAAATCATTGAAACACGAAGCGGCATGATGTATGTGCGTACATACTTAATATAAACATAAAATTGATTTTGATGCACCGTATTAAATAATTTATCAATATTTGATATTAATTACGAAATGCCATTAACCAATCATGCCAAATAACTGAAAAAAGAAGATTTATTTTTAATTAGAGGATTTATTAATGTATACTTATATTTATAAAAAAAATATTTATTAAAGATATTTTTATAGGAATCTTAGAATAATAAGTAATCAGAAGGTATTTCAGGTCATCAAACACGTTCCATTCAAATCATTAACAAAGCTCACAATAACATCAGCGCCAGATAAAAGCCTAGGAAGTGAATTGAAACGACCAATTCCAATATTAGCCCGCTCAATATTCCAACATGTCTTCATCTCTTCAATTAACAAATGGATTGTCAGGTGACGTTCGCAGAACGCTTTTAATTACGACTTCACACCTGCAACACAATTCAGCATGCATGGCCGCTCTGACGAAACCTCAATAACAATTCTCAGGTCACCAGCGGTTAATGTACTGTCCGCTTGAAAGGATTTCCATGTTCATTCAGAATGAGAATGAAGATTTCATGAATAATGTTTATTCGATTCAATAATCATCCTTTTTCTTTAAATACACTTTATAGTCGTTGAAACGAACTGATAACCATATGTTTATAACAAACTGCGAAGCTCAGCAAGCACTTTGAAGACATAATATGGAATACAGCATATTTTATGTACATCTGAGATAAAAATAAAATGTAAATACACTTGACTCAATATAAATGTGTTGGCACATTCGTTACCAAGCCTTATAAAATAATAATTGATTGATCAAAGATCTAAATACTTCAATCAGATGGAATTTACGCCAAAATCTCACAATTTCCTTTCATTTAAATAAGTGGATCGGCAAACATTACCAGAAATTTATTACAAGATGCCAATCAACATGTGAGTTTTATATAAGCAAAATCAAACAGTTTTTCAGTTTCTTTTAAATTATTAATTTAATACGAATACTCGAATGTTTTACACGGAGATTTTATTGATTGATAAATCTCTAGCTTTTTATGTGTTGTATTTTCTTCCCCATAGTGAATTACAATGAAAATTAAAAATGAATCACAATTGAATTCGAAATGCTAAAATTTTTGTTACTCTAAGTCTTAAAACATTCTACATTTTGTCGTCTCCTTAGCTCTGAAGACGCGGTAATGAAGATGGATGTCTCATCGATATCCTAATTCCAATATTCCACTCTTAAACAATTGCCAAATCGTTTGATTGATAGCGGGATAACCGTGATGGCCGCCTAATTAATTGCCGTGACAAAGTTTGCGCCCAAATTTCAATTTGGTGGTTGGCAGTTTTTTTCATGCTATTTTCTAACTTTTAGGAACATTGCCGTTTTCTTTTCGGCGTAATTATTAAAGATTACTTATCTTTTGAAATATTTCACTATCAATGAGATCTCCTAATTAATGTCAATGGACTAATCCTCGATATGTAGAAATAAAAAAGCTGTTGATAGTTTGTAATATATAACTCTTAGAATATAGTGCAACATTCACAATACCAAAAAAACTTAATAATAACCTGGTATAGTTGATGGCAGATAAATACCTACCTAAATAGATTTAAATGTACTTCTGCAGTTATTACATACAATTTGATGGAACATTACGCAACTCAGTTTGGTCGCAATAGACGAGCTTACTGTTCATTCCATTAGCAGCCCCAGACGCTGCCATAATCGAGGCGTCTGCTTTTGTTTCATTGAGTAACTGGTAATTAATATTAATAATTTAGTTAAAGAAATACAGTCTCAACTGCTAAATGATTTAGCGAAGTTGCTGATGAGTATCTACTTAGAACTGAAATTAAGGTTTTGTAGATTTATGTTTTGTTATTACATGTTGAATATAAAGAAAAGTGTGGTAATAATTTCAAAGCGCGATTATAAATCCTCTTGATGTCCATATAGTAACAGGGTCACATCGGAAGCTTATTGGAATTATTGATTACGTAGCCAAATAATCAAGTGACATTCAAAGGGACCCTTACGTCCTTGACGCGATAGAGCACGAATGTACTCCAAAATGTTTCCCAAAACGTACAAAGGACCCATTGACTGCCTGTAATTAGGCCACATGCAGATGGCAAAAAAGTATATATATAATATATATTCAATATTTGATTGTGTGTTTAACGTATATCTGCTTAATTTGATTATTTTTTAGAGCCTGAACTGTAAATATGGATAAAAAAAACATTTGACTATGGTTGATTAGCACCTTATAAACTCTATTGATAATAGAAGAAAATATTGCATTTAAAAATTTATCAATGACCTTAATAGGTAAAAAGATATTTGATTTTGAACATAATTTTGTAATTTAAGAAGTATAAAACAATAATTAATTAGTTCGATCTGATGCACACGAAAGACATAAAAAGAGTTCGTTGCCATTAAATGAGAAGGATAATCATTTTGATCCTAATTTTTGCAAAGATATTTCCATGGAGAAGACCACGGAGACAGATTTACAATCTGATATATAAATAATTTAGTCTGTACCCTATAACACCCCAGATCAGTCTGAGGCTCACCAAAAAATCTGTATTTACTTCTACTACGAGATACTGTGACTGTTTTCGTAATTAATGCAAAGGGAATCAAAGTTTAACTCAAGCCCCCTAACAGTTATGCGTTCCATGGGTTCATATCATCATCAGTTCATGGGGGAGGCGATTTGGCGGACAGAAAGCTGGGCATTTATCCAACACGAGCACGTATCATGGAATTGACGTTGCGTTTTATGACGCACATGATTGATTTAATAGTTTGCAATGCTTGGTTTCAATTGAAACTACAACAAAAACAAATGAACAGAGATGGCAAAAATAAAAACTCCATGGAGTGAACAGAAACCGAAAAATTTGAGATGGAGTTGAAAATATAAAAATGTTGTTTTCATGAAACATATCATTTAAATTCTTATTATGATATGCGAAAAGATTTTGAAAAGAAAATGCAATATGTTTTCTACAGAATATTGCATCAAATGTAAAATACGTTTATGCGGTGCGAAGAAATGTAATTGCCTCATTACATTTTATTAAATACGAGTATAACATTCTTGGAATTCAATGTCAATTAGGATCATTTGCTTTATTAATTCACCATTTAATGATCTTTACTTGTACCTATTATGTAAATTAGTGTATCTCATATTCCTCTATATAATGAATCTTCATAGTAGTTTAAAAAAATATTTCCCTTCTTACAAATAAATTTAACAGATTCAAATTTCCGTTTAAAGATGTACATAACAGACACTACACAAATTTCGAAATTTATTTAAAGAATTTTCGTTATTTTTTTTCGGATGTTTGAGAAAGATTCTAAGAGAATAGTTTTATTATAAAAGAAAGCCCATATGGGACAGTTGCTGTTGTAAAAAAAATCTCACATGAGTAGCTTTGAATAAAAATTCTAAAAAGCATTCATATATAAAAGTATAATATTTTTTTGCCTCATCGACAATACATTTACATAGAAATATTATAAATAATTGATTATTTCATAATAATCGCATATATTTGGAGAATAATAATATTTGGATACATTAAATAACATTTCATTTAGGAACACAGCTAAGGAAGCAATTAATCAAAATGAAAGTAAAGGCATTCAACACTCGTCGTGATTAAAATTCATCTGTATTACCCCACTACAACACCATCCCTATGGTTATCACTATACAAATTTTCGTTTCGATTCTCGTTTTTTCTGTATTGCAGTATTTCTTTGTTGTTTTATGATTTCATATCGTATCTTTCTCGACAAAAAAGCTAGGTCAGCCTTATAAAAAAATACGTTATATTTTTAGTAAATATATATTTTTAATATTCGTACAATTCAATAACAAAAAATTCAAAAGAATCCCAAATCCACTAGTATTTGTATGGATGACCTTTAAGAGTACTTCTGTCCGCGACCTCTAGTCTAGGATCCTAAACAGTCGTTTTTAGAAAAAACTAAAATGGGGTCGAATTATTTCTGAGATTTAGTCATTGTTTTCAATTGACAATGTATTTAATATGAATGAAGTCTAACCATTAGATAATGAATTGATTTCAGACTTATAAAACGTGGCTAAGAACGATTTCTAGATAACTGAAATACAACAACCTTTCGTTAATAAATAAGAAAATTTACATACTAAGAATAAAATTGAAAGTGCCGTATAATTTATATTTTTTTTGTGCATACGATTTGTGAAAAAAATGAACTTGAAATAACTGTTTTCTGTCAACAGCTGAAGTGTGTTTCGTTGTATAACACTCACATCGATCCCCAAAAAGTTCTGATCGGAATTTGTCAGTGCAGGAAACAGGGGCGTTTTATTGGGATCCTGTCAGTTCCGTTTTGCGTAAAATTGTATTTATTAGCCGATACCGGCACATGATTGATTTAAAGCCTTGCTTTAACTCTGCGGCTTTTCGTTGTTAATTTTTCTTTGGCCATTGTTATTGTTCGAGGGTTGATCGTGAATTTTATTTTTTTTAGTTTTTGGACCGGGCTATTTATACTAAGTAATAGGCTTCTCTAGTCTTGCCATTTATAATTCTATCTGCAACGGCCCATAACTTTGAAATATTACATAAATCTAGGTTAATCGTGTCAGCGAAAAAATACACAATCATTATACGGTAAAAGCAAACAGCGATCTAAGGCGAGGTCCATCAATCTTAATAAATGTTTGAAAGCCATATTTTTCTTCGTTTCCAGCATGTCAATCATGACGATAGCAGGGATGGATCAAACTCGTTGGACGTATGACGGCCCGCTTTGTCTAAACGTCCTTTGTTTCATGTCCCTCAAAGAAATTGTAATAGTGTATCGCAAAAGTCGTCTATCTGCCATAAATGTATTTTGTATAGAGACACCTAGAATACTGTTTCACTATTATTTCAAATCATTAACTTAGTTGATATTCTTTTTTGTTTAAATGTGTTTACTTTATTAGACTAAAGGCAAATATTTTTTATAGCTCTTTTCTCTGAAAGAGTTGTTTTGATACTAAAAGGTATAGACATATATAATTTTACGTTGCTCATAAGAAGATATTATTTGTGTTCATATCTATTACATTGTTTTTTATGTTACATTTTTTAAATTAAGTGACATGTAGCACACCTTTCGTTTAATACAGTATTACAGTATCAAAAATAAGTTTAAAACAATTAAATACTACTTTCTGTCTATATTATGTTACGGAAAAATATATACATAATTATCACGAAGTAAAATTTATTTTTATTTACAATGTTCTTCATTAGATTTTTATCGTATTTCTTAACATTTGTAAGTTGTACAAATCAATTAAAACAACCTTTCATTAAAACCGTTACATTACGTTGAGTTAAGTTTTCAAATGACGTGGATCAAACTCAAAAAAAAATAACCTTACGGTGGACCACGAGTCACAAGGAACATCATAAGAACTAAGGATAAATGTATTGTATATTAAAATATTGTCGAAGCACACAATATAACTACCGTATTTATGCATGTAAAACTACAATATAACTACAGTAACACGTTAGAGTAAATAGTGAACTGCTTAAACATTCAATTTAGAAAAAAAGCATTCATTCACCTTTTTATAAATAAATTTATCTTTATTTAATATTCTATGTAATTATAAATAATTTATCAAATATGGTACAGGGATGAAAGTTTGTTTAAAATATATGTATAAATTAATGATATTTTAATTATAATTTTAATATTCTGAAATTAATAATGTTTTTGTATGCGATGCTGAGGAAATTCAAAGGCTTCAATGAGGGATTACATAAAAAAAATATAGTGTTTGTAAAGGTTCATTAATCTCACCATCAATATATATATACAAATTACATTCGCTAGGTACTAGAATTTTACATTATATTAGATCTAATAGGACGTAAAGTCCTTTTTACACTGTCGAAAGAAATCCTTGCAATGACTAAGAGACATTTAGATAAACAGTCCGATTTAAAAATATGTCAAAATAAATTCATTGCGTAAATATCTTTGTATTAATATGTAATACCCTAGTGGTTTAAGGCCCGCCTCTCATGCATGAGGGCGCGGATTCGAATCCCGGCAAGTATCAGTGTGATTTTTCCGAGTCATATGTATTTTCTAAGAGTATTTAGACACCACTGACATACATACGGTGAAGGAAAACATCGTGAGGAAACCTGGACTTATAATTTCCCAATTATAAGTTTGAAATCACCAATCCGTCTTGAGCAAGCGTGGTGATTAATGCTCAAACCTTCTCCATGTGAGAAGAGGCCTGTGCTCAGCAGTGGGCTCTGATAGGCTTTAATTTTTTTTTTATTTTTAGTTTTAAGATGTCGGTCCTAGCTAATACAAAAGTTAGACTTCAGTGTCTTTCTATGGGCCAATTTCAAATATAGCAAACCACCATTGGCAGTTCTTTAGCTCATGTATTTTATTTCAGTAATTTGAAATACTCGCGCCGTTACGATAGGTTTCTTGTAATTATACGTGAAGCGGTAAGTCTTCTGATAGCCAGAGCGCAAAGCAAAATAATTACAAACTAGCGATCAGTAAGTTTTGTGAGACAGGGCACTAGGGCCATAAAATCAAAAGTCAAGCCTTACTGTCTGTCTACTGTCCTTAAAGCGGCTACGGATTGGACTATAATGATGGATAAGTACGAGAAACAATACAAAATCCCAGAGGGTATTTGTGCGTCGGCCTCCAGACCAGACATATTTATGTGTGCGGAAATTTTAAAACGCATTGTGATAATAGAGCTTACGGTTCCTTGGGAAACCAACATCTCTAAAGACCATGCCATCAAGCTCAATAAAAATTACGAGCTCACTAACGAACTCACTAGAAATAGGTTAGTCGCTGATTTGTACACGGAAGAAGTTGGAGTGAGAGGTATAACGGCTAAATCTCCCTACAATCTACCAAAAGACTTATGCCTGTGCAAAACTAATATCAATTCATTCTTGGAAAGTACTTCGAAGGCAGTTCTAGTAGGTTCTTTTCGATTTTGGCTAGGTAGAGTGAGGTGCTTGGGTGATGGAGGTGAGCGTTTAATGCGAATTAGATAGGAACCCTTTAAACCTACATATATCTGGGTCACAAGTTCCAGGCACTGTAAAAGCTCCTCTCCGTGCAACATGTACATATATGGTAAATGACAAATAAATAGTAAGTATTTATTTAACGGATACACAAGACTTCAAACTTAATCTTTCATTAAAATTTAACATTATATGACTATGAAACCTTTGAAGTTGTTTCACATAATTTATTGAGTTTTTTTTTTATTACAAATGGGCCAAAATATTAGCAACCCACCCCGGATACGCACAGGTCTTCACAGAAAGTTTATCCGTCGACACGGGAGAGGGCGCACCGGCGGAATTATGGCGACATAAAATTAATATAATTGCGCATTATTTTAATTATTTTGATGAAGTAACCAACCGAATTAATTTGAGGGTTGATGTCGGGCAGGCGGCCGGTCGTAAAAAAAAAACAATTAGCCAAAACTATTCACAACATGTAAGGCAGACCCTGGCTAAAAGCTGGGAAATTGCCAGGTTTATGCAGACCCTGGCTAAGGCTGGGAAATTGCCAGGTTTAGGCAGACCCTGGCTAAGGCTGGGAAATTGCCAGG
>JAAAKD020000379.1:445973-456617 GCA_010014825.2 Danaus melanippus
TCGCCCACTCTTGTAACTTCATAATACAGTCAATCTTACTTTTATTTCTCGTGTTTTCTTAAGAGCTTTGAATCATTCTGATTCATTCATTTTTCATTCGGTTTTCTATTGATATTGATTACGTTACATTGTTACGGACGTTCCTATCACAACAAACCAAATAAAAAGATTTTATACAATCAAATAATTACAAAATAACAAGTTTCTTGACCTTTTTGCTATTTTACTATTAAAATGATATTATTCAAGGTTGACAGGGAATATTTTATCTGCAAATAATGAATACACTAATTAATTATTTCCAAAGAATTACCTTTGGATTTGTTTAAAAAAATTGTAAAGACCGAAGTTCCTCATTAGTGAAAATAATTCTTATTTTAAAAGATAGATGGTGCTTATCATAATCAATCAATGGTTAACGCTTTAACTGTCGAGTCACATATTTTACTGTTCTAGATTTGTTGTAAGTAACTTAATTACTCAATTGTCTTTTTCCACTTATTTGTTAATTTGGTTTATGTAGGACCAGCAATGTAAGAGTTTTTTTTTCCACAATTGTGTAAATCATTTTTATCGTATCAAAACTCAATCAAGTGCCTCGCGGATATTATAGACATTTCATAATAATGAATGCGGTGTTTTATTGTAATTTAACCAATCTTGTCTTAATATTAACCCTATTAATATAGGGAGTTTTAATAACAAATATGTTGTTTATTATAAATTCTTGGACTATGAACAACTGCTAAGTTCAAAGCAGATCTGTATTGCAAAGTTCAAAGTCTTAGTGAAGCGAGCATTCATCGTTTTAGCTAGTCTTGATTGAATTCAGAATAAACGTTTAATATATTAAAAAATAATTTAGTTATCAAAAATAGTAGATAATATTTCAATTATGTGTTACTGATCTTTATTTTCTGTTTTTCAACTTCAAAAACAAACAGACTTGCACATCTACCAGAAAAAAATTCTATGCTTCATTTTGTCTATAAAAGGAAATTTGTTTTGTGCCGATTTATTGGTGCGTTTATTACTCCTGGTGAGTCTTCATCGCCAGACCGGAGCATGTACTATTTTAATTACTTTATTGTGCAATTCCAAACTCTAAACTCTGGCATTCTTCTTCCAGTACATACCCGATACTTCGCAGAAGCTTCTATTTACAACTCTCGTTACTTTCGAGTGTTGGTACTACTATAAAGTGCATCAATGATACAATTAGTTGAATAAGTTTTTAACTTTACTTAGAAGCTCTTCCATGTTTGAACAGGCTTTTTTTCAGTTGATGCTTCAACTGTACTAGTAATAATGAATAAAAGTTTTCTTAAATCACATGTTTTAAAAGAATTACTCTAGTGTTTATTGTACGTAAACTATCCTAACACATATTTGGAAAAAGTAATTGCAAGGCATTAGAAATGTTCGTAAAAATCTTAATTTATTATGTAAGTATTCTTGGATTCGTAAATTCATTGAAAAAACTTGAAATAGCAGACTGGTAGTGGTTGTAAGTTCTTCTACTTCTTGTGATAAGCCACACGTCGATAATTAATCTCTAGCCAGTCCTTGTTGAATCTTTACTTGAGTAAAATGCCTAATAATATTTTTCAATAGCACTAGTGACATTTTTAACATAAGTTTTCTAAAATACGTTACCGATTAAAACATAACGAAAACAAATGGAAGTTATCTAGTTAGTATGACGCAAAACTTGAATAAATACGAACAAGGTCAATTAATCTGTTCTACATTTACAATTCTCAAAATTAACTTACTAATACAAAGAGCCTCATAATGTGATTTTTGTTACAACCTGCAAACGGATTATAAAATATTTAAAATTCTAGACACCAAATGAATCCTGATGTCATTCTAAGTCTAATATGACTCCATTGTTCCGGCAAAGTTTTTGCTAACGCACAAGAGATTGTACGCCAAGATGGGTCCGACATTACCACAACAAATAAAAAAAGTAATTTACGATGTACACAGCCTTTTCACTGAAGAAAAGATGTCTGAAGCAGTTATACTTGATATAAAATAAACTGCTATTTTCACTTAACATTTAAAACACTGTCTTTTAATTTACTTTTTTATTTTAAATACCTTATAATATTAAACTCATGTAAAATACACATTTTTCTTGAATCTTCCAATTTATTTTGTTCTACCTCATCCTAAACTATTTTATTTATGAACCTGCTAACCAATTTTTGCAGCTGGTGAAGGACTGTTTTAATTTTGTGGGATGATTATGAGACCGCATGAGTATTAAAATCAGCACATAATTTAATAGGCTTGTGTGTTTGTAAAACCTATTTTGCATATTAATGCTTTTATTTAAATCTGTTTTAAATATTAAGAAGTAATATGTGATAACTTTTTATAGTTACAAACTTAATTAATAATATTTTTAATACTTTAAAATATCTCCTTACTTTTGTCTAGCCAGAAAAATATATAAAAATTAACATTGGTACAAGGTCAATAATAAGTAACTATAATTTATCATCAATACTTACTGAACAACCATATTCAGTATGATATTTAATGAGTTAAGCGAGCGAAGCAAACGGAAACGCTACATGCTGTATGGTGACTCAGGTCATTCATCCACAGCGATAATCTCCGCAACCGAATGTCCGATCGAGTCGAGGCTATTTTCGTTCGATAGCCCAGTTATCTGTGTTGGTTTTTATCAAAAAACATTTAGATCAGACAATCAATTTCAGTTTTAGGGCCGGAAAACGGAAAGGATTTCCAAAAAAAAAAACGATTCGCTACCGAAACGCCGAGGTTGCTACACACAATCTGCACCTGTTAATCCGAGCGAAGCGAAAAAATAAGCGAAGTTGCATGTCCTAGTTATTATATATATATATTTGTTGTTACTTTTTAATAAAAACAAGAGAAATGTAACGTAAAGGTTAGTTGGAATCTTTAATTTAATCTGATAAATATCTCAATTCTTCGGACAATAGACCTTGATTAACATATAATAAGTTCAAAACCGACTCTTAAATTATCTGTACACAATAGTGTAATGGATACATAATTTTGTAAGTTTTATTTAAAGATAAAGTACTTTTTATAGTATAAAATTACTAAAGTACAAATTAAAGAATGCATTGTAGGACATTGTAATGTTAACTTTATTAAGACAAACCTCTTTGTAAAGACCTAGTAAGGAGTAAATGTTCGTAAAAATCCATAGATTCAGAAAGATCAGTCAAAACTAATACATTACAATTAATCTCATATGTAGTTAAACTGGTATATTTTAGAATTTTGAAGTATACAGTATATCGTTGTATAAACACCGTTTAAAAACCTAAGTGATAAAGCATTTATTATAAAATGATAAAATTGATGGAGTTCCATGAACCACACACAAATTTTGATATACAAACTGGTTCATTTTCATCTCAGCCTTTTCTCTCTAAGAGAGAAGACTAAAATTTGAGTCACATTAATAAATCAAGGGAAACTTAAAAATACATCGATATAAAAGTGCCGGATGACATACACAAGCTCATCACATTGGCCAGTGATGGTGTAAAAGGGAAACAATCACTAAAAAGATTATTGAATTGAGTTCTCATTAAAATATAAGATTAAAATCGTGGTTGAAAACAAAAGTAGATAGATCATTGCAGGTGACGCCTACCCTCATGGAACATTCAATAAAAGTCCAGAGGATCGTATGCACTGGACAAGTAAGTATTCCATTCAAATACTTAGATTAGATTAGTTAATTTGAATGTGTGTACAGTATGCTTAAATTACACATAGTAGTTATATAAAAACTTATGCTTTTAAATTAAAATAAACACTATGTTAAATCATAATAGGATTTGCGTTATACGTCATCTTAATCTGAACCTGGATCTAAACGTTCATGAGATGCTGACAAGATTCTATAATACTATATCGCAGTCTAGAAACAAAAGCTGTAATAAAAAACATAATGCACATATGTTTATATAAAATATTCTATATTGTTATAGAGATTATCTTCACCAACTATAAAACTTTATTGAGTGAGATAATAAGACAAGTAAAACGCGGTCACAAACCGCTGAAACCGACAAAGATCCACGGACATCTGGATGTGACAAGATCATAAAAAAGTAATGATAAAAATAATAAGGTTAAATTATAAATAATTTAAAATTAATATATTATTGATGTTATAAGAGAAATTTAAAAACCCAATCATTTACCTAACAAAACTAAACCCTAGTAGACTTGACAAACGTAGTCCTGTCATGCTAATGTTTCCGACCAGAGATCTGGTTAAGGATCAACATTACTTCTTAATCCCAACCCCTGATTTATATGACAAAGTCCACCCAGAAATCAATCTAACTTTGAATATAACGTTACTATAGTATTATGTGTTATTTGTACACGTATTGAAGTTATACGATCTGTCTGGACAATTGACAGATGACTGGAAAACAACTGACAGTTATTTCAAACCTGTTTAGCAAAGAGTACCAACATTAAAAAAAGGTTATAATTAAGGTAATTGTTAGTATTTTAATGTTGTGAGTTTCTACCCAAATTATCACGATTTCCTTCATGTAATAATCTTTTAAAATACAGAAGAGAAGGTTTTTAAGGTCCTAGTTATTTTGAAATAATATCTCTAGATTTTATTTGTATACAGAAAACATATTTGTGAGCCGAAACATATAAAAGGAAAGTCACAGTATCTGGTTATATCAAATGTGAGTGATTCGATTGACTTTGTGTAATGTCATTGTATTTTAAAAATGTTGGCATTATTTAACATGAATAACTTGTGAATGTTCTGTATCACATCTGAATCGACCACAGCTTCTTTATATTCTATGGTAATGAAAAATGGATAGGTGGTTACACAGATATAAAAATATTTCTTTTAATTATATACATATATATATTGATTGGATTTTAAATTTATTTCTCAATTTAGTTGTTTATTATACATATTTTTTTATGTGTGAACATTTGTATATTCTGTACTTCGTATTCGACAACTATATTTTTAGATTCAACTCACTTTTATTTGTATGACACTTTTATTTTAAAGCCGGACGTTTTGATTACTTTGCAGTAATTGTGTTCCCGGGAAGACGAGATGAAAGTGTTCCGACACTTATCCAAATATGCCCCAGATAGATCTCAAAATATACTTTTATTTAAAGAAGTAGCACTGGTGATAATCTCGTAAAACTACGACCTGAATGTTTCAAAGAACTTCATTTTAATGAAATTTGAAAAAATAGATAAATTTGCTTTTGGAACAACAAACAAAGACTATACGAGCTCATTAAGACGAAGCTGAAATCAAGAGCTTGAGGAAAATACATAAATTGAAATTACTAATATACATCTCTTTACAGAATCACTTAAAAATAAATGAAAATGTATCCATTGTGTTCATTTGCTCCACTGAGTATTAAGCCGGTAATGATCTCGGAGCCAGTCATTTTCGATACAGGGGATTATAAAGAGAAAATATAGCGTTATCTTCGCTCACTCAGAGATATCACCGAGGCTCCGTTCATAACATTAGCATATCTTAATATAAACGCTTCAGATTCAATACATATCTAAAACTCAATAATGTTGGTTCAATAAACAGTGAGCTACAAACATTACGACAGGGGAATAGTGATTAGATGTAAATAATAATGGGTTGCGTTAATTGACTATAGCTGTAGGGTGTACAGGGTTCGGGTGAGGATTTTGGGCTAATTCGGTATTATCTCTCCAAATTGAACTATATATGAGTAATTGATACATTTAGACTAAAAAATTCAATAATGGTTTAAGTTTTACAGCTAAAAAGGATTTTAATAATTGAAAATATAAGGTTTTGAACCTCTTTATATAATGGAAGTCCAGTAATTTTTTTATTTTGTCCATAGTTATTTTTGTGTAAAAGATCTGAAGTAGAAAAATATCGTAACACCGCGATCCTTCTAACGAGCAAAGCCCTTCAGAATCATCACCAGTGCGATATCTATCACTGTTCTGAACGTCTGCAAGTCTCCGTCATCTTGTGTTATGTATCGACTTAAAATAATCTCATCTTGATGACTACAGATTTGTCATTGTCATAATTTCGTGCACTAAAATATTCCCTTGAATTTTTTCTTGACTAGACACTAGTGATATCTATCCAATTAACAATATTTATTTATACCCAGCAAGTTTTTGACCCTTATTAGTCATTAAGTAGTTTTGCTTAATTGAAACATTTACCAGAATTTACTAGGAAAAAAATAGTATGAGTATAATAGTCACAGTTAATAAAATATAAACTCAAAGCTGTATAATGAATTCAAATATGACCAAAACATCGAGCTATCTTATTGTTCGAGGACAAACCTCGTCATAGTACATAACGTGCTTTCTCTACACTCCCATTTTTCAATTTTATGGAAGGCATACATCGGCTGAACATAGACCCGCACACAGCATTGTGACTTCCAAATGAATGAATATTCTTTGATATTTTGAAGAGAATTTTCCATTAAACAGAGGCTATATTGTTTTACTGTTTTCAGAATATCCATCTCACAAAGTTCGTACCAATTATATTAATTAAAGAATATAAGTCGCACCACAATATAAACGGTGGGAATACTCTCTATGGCGATGTAATATTTTCGTAATACATACGCTTGTTGTCGTAATCATATTTAAAAGGTCGATAAACATTAATTTAGTCGGATATCATGAAAATTCAAACCGGCCACAGTCAATTAACGAGATCCATTATTATTAATCCATAATTTGAATTACACTATATTAATATTTGTTAACTCACTCTCTGTTTATTGAAGTAATGTTGTGAGTTTCAGTTCTGTATCTACTTTAAAGTTGATGAAAATATTTAGTTATTACTAGAAAGGAAAAAAAACACTAATACTTACTTTCTCAATAATCTCAGTAGCATCATAGTTTCTTAACATATTTTGATGTGAACTTACTATTTTTGTATTTCATTTAAATCTACAACATATTTGATATATAAAAGTGAACGACCGCTGTTTTTTTTAAATGTTTATGGATATTCGCCGACATCTGTACATAATGCCTTTTACCGCGTTTTAAAATAAACCACGGACGCGCTTGTCATATCTGATACATTACGCTGGAAGATATTATTATAACAATGATAATAAATTATCGTCGTTATAATATCATATTCTATTCCATTTAATTACAGATATATTAATATATATATTATTCTATAAAGCCAAATATGTTTTTTTTCAATTAGTATTTAGAGTATTGTCGTCATTATTTACCGCTTTTTTTAATAAAACTTAAAAACATTAGTTAACAAAACTGTATAATTTGCAACATAATAGCAACTTTTCTATTCTTAATAGTAATTACAGCTAAAATCAGTACAATACATTCATGATCATGTCCAACTAACAGGCCAGTCTGCGCATCGTATAATATTTTCTGTTTTATTTTCTTATTCACTATCTGTAACCGCATCTAATATAATTATAGGCATAAGATATATTAATGCTTATTTAGTGTAAAAAAAGTACATCCATTATATTAACTTGTATTTGTCAACATACTAATATTTAACTGGTAGACGAGAATCATTGTCAATATTAATACTTTCGTTATTTTTAATTGTAATCATATTCACCCAGAAACTTCTAAATCGGTGTTAGTGAAACTTTGTAAGCCATTTAGCAAGAATAATTTGGCGTAAGTTCTAATACCTGGGTTTAAACTTTTTATAAAATATAATCAGATACTAAAGTAGAGGACTATAAACAACGATAATATTATAGCTTTAGATAACAACAATGGTGGAAATACCTTTATTTACGAGCCACGTTTTATTGACGCGTTGATAACAGAACTAAATGAATATACAATACAGTTTAGAATTACATTGAACTGAGATGAAATGAAAACGGAATTTAGACCTATATGATGTTAAAATACAAATTACAGTATTATTGTTTAACATAAGACTCTAAGTATTCGTAGTAGCTCAATATTAAGAATTTAATGAAAGTGAAAAATGAGTTAAACTACAGTCGAAATAATAATATTTTTACACAAATCATATTACAAACTCTTCTACGCCAAATAGTCGGAGGCGCAAACCCTCCTAATCTTGTTTTGCATGTCAATACAAGTAGCACCCATGAATTTGTTGTGAACCCTGAGCGTGGTTGTGTAGACTAATCTATTGTACTGTTTCTTTACGTCTTGGACAATCTATGTCATGTTTGTTACGACTCATGACACACAAAATGATCATAACATTTTTCAATACGGAGTGTTTAAAGCGGGACGAAAAGTCGAAATAAGTAAAAATTCGAGAGCGATGCTTTTGTTATAACTACACCAGACAACTAACGGTGGATAATGACAAAACTTTCTTTTGGAAAGCTCACCACAACCATAGATGAGTTATTGTTATAGAGCACGCTCACAAGAACAACAAACTGACTATAGTTCACACGCTCACATCAAGAAGATCGAAACAACGATTTTATATAAAAAAAAAGTTAATGAAATCAAAAAAATTGTCATTAATAAATGTCATCAATAACGGAAAACAATAACAAAAAGAATGGTGAAGATACAAGGAGATAAAATGTGAATTCGTCAGGGAAACAACATTATTTACAATTTAATTGTAGGCAAACAATATTAAAAGATGGAGATGGATAAACACGTAAATAATAGTCTTTTTTTAAAGTATTTGTATATAATATATAGACTTTTTCATACTTACCATATAAATTAGGACCGCCTTGAGTTTGTTAAAAAACCGGCAAATCAATAAGCTTTAAAAACCTACCCATTCCTTAACCATATTTCCATCTCTTCAGGATTTAAATGGTAAATGTAAAATTCTCATTTTTAATACTTTAAGAGTTTTATGAAATCACGTCACGTGGGAAGTATGACGTTCAGAACAATGAATGTAGCAAACATGAGATGAGTGCGTTCAGTATATATTGAATGGTTATTATGTACGGAACTCTTTGCCTAACATTTAAAAAAGGCGAGTGTTTGTAATGTAACACAAACAACGCGTACACAATGATGTGACATCCCTACAAAATAAGTTCAAACCTCTGCAGCTCGTTACATCGTGGAATAAAGTTGGCAACTATTTTAATCTAAGCCTGTCCTTCCGTAAATACGAAAATTCTGAAACTTTTCTATGGCCTAATAAGTTTGCTGAAAGAACTTTTTATTTCTTTGCACAATTACGTCAGTCGATATTTGGATAAAACAGCGGTCGACTTTATCGACAAGAAAGAATATACACTATAAAAATTTTCAAGTTTTTGGTATTCGTTTTTAAAGCAATTTAATTTGTAATGTAGGTCGTCATTTAGGGACTTCGTTATAATTCAGGCAATTGAACTTAAACTTACAACAAGGCAATTGTTTCTAAGACAATACAAACGAGACTTATCTGTGTAATTATAGTTTTGAAGTAGATGCGGCCATTATAACTTTGCCATAGGTAACTTAACTTCGCATAATAGAAATTTGAATATTAACGTGTCTTTGTTGTGAATATAAAGATACATGTCTAAGAGGAGACCAATTAGGAGTTTGGTAAGTTCTGGAACTGACAAAATAACTAGCAATCAGTACTTAAACTACTAAGGAATTGTGCTTTATGCTAGAAACATTAACTAACAGTTAGTATACAGAGGATTTAATTATCTTAAGTAACCTCAGACATCATTTTATGAATAAATAAGACTCCAAGCCTTGTTTTTATCCTAAATAAAAATATTATAACGCAGAAGACCAGACAGAGATAACACATCAGTGGAAACGTTCTACCCGGATGTAAGTAATGGCCACGTGTTTCGGTGAAACGAATTCATGCTTTCAAAGGATAACAAGAAGACAATAGCAGCTAGAATTATGATTTTAGAAACAATGAGTGCAGCGAGTCATCCGCAGACTCCATCCTGCTAGCAGCGAGCTGGGAGATTGACTGCGACGTTTCCGCTGAGTCTTAACATATAATATGCAAAACATTCACTTATTGCAAAATTTTATTACATATTTCATAAAAATAATGTTTCGCTATTTACTTCTGAAGTAAGAAATAATATAGTCAAAGATATAATGAAGCTGAAATATGATAAGGTAACTATAACAAGTTGTTATTGGATTGAATCAAAGATACCCCATTAATAATAATATTTACATTACTGTGTATATTTAAATGTAAGCGATAAACGCGGTTAACAATACTAGTTATATGATAATTGTTTTATAGAAAAATGTACACCTTAAAAGTACATTCAACATTAAAAATTGTCGTTTCTAATTCCATACAGAAATCTTCTATTTCAACAGTAAAATGTTTACAAAATAATTTGGAGAGTATTCACACATTTATATGATGATATAAATGACTGAAACTCGACCAAAAGAAATGAATTCATTTCATATTTTTGAAGTGTGCAGTTCTAAATGGTAAAACGTGGGAAAAGATTCGTCTCTCTAATAACGGTTTATTTCAAACCCGAGTTTAGAAGTTTATCATTTTACTTCATTATATATATTCAATTATTTTTAATTATTCAGTAATTAAATGGTATAACTATGAATTTCGTGTAGTATAAA
>JAAAKD020000379.1:476040-490868 GCA_010014825.2 Danaus melanippus
CCATGGCTGATGATGTATGCCGATGACATAGCGCTCATTGACGAGAGTCGGCTGACGCTGGAGCGGAGAGTGGACGCCTGGAAGGGTACGCTTGAGAACGGTGGTCTTAAACTAAATGTGACGAAGACCAAGTACATGGCTTGCGGGAGCCCGGACTCTTGCACCATCCATATAGGTGCTGAACCAGCCGTTAAGTCGGAAAAGTTCAGGTATCTTGGATCTATTGTGCATGAGTCCGGAGGCATTGATCACGATGTCCAAGCTCGGATTAGCGCTGCTTGGGCGCAATGGCGTGAGGTCACAGGTGTGGTCTGCGACCGCAAAATACCGCTCAAGCTCAAGGGACTTATATACAGGAGCATAATCCGACCGGTTCTCTTATATGGCAGCGAATGTTGGCCAGTACTATCCAGGCACACTCAGGAGCTTCACGTCACGGAGATGAAGATGCTGAGGTAGATGTGTGGCGTTACGCGGGTTGACTGCATACGTAACACATTTATCCGAGGTAGTCTTGGAGTCCGTGACGTAGCGGATAAGCTTCAAGAGAATCGCCTGAGATGGTATGGTCACGTTGCACGCCGGCCTGACAACTACGTCGGAAAAATTTGCCTTAATATATCTGTCCCTGGAGCGAGACCCCCAGGACGCCCAAGGAAGCGATGGTTGGACACCGTGAAGCAGGATATGAGAGCCAATGGACTTACCACCGAGGATGCTAAAGACCTTGCAAAGTGGAGGAGTTTAAGCAGGAAGGCAGACCCTGGCTAAAGCTGGGAAATTGCCAGGAAGAAGAAGAAGTGTGTGTAGTATTATTTTGTTATGTGTGCATGTCTGTTTTTAAAAATGAATCATAATGTATCTCCTGTTTTGAACCTTTTTCATATCAGGTTTTATCATACTAAATAAGTCTACGTTAGGGAAAAAGTAGTGCCTAAATGTATTAAGCAGTGGCTCCCATATTTTGTGCTCATCGGCAGTGTATTAAGCAATGCCATCCGACGAGTACGTCGGTTTGGAATTTGAAATAGTAATGAGGATAAAACTACTTTACATAAAATATTATACGTAGCTCCATAAATTAATAATATAATACATAGTTCATATGTGTAGGTACTCAGTTTTTCTAGTACTATGAAAACGTTGAGTTAATTAATTCCAAATATACTGATGTATTAGAATAAGCACACAACTTGCAATTAATTCTTCTATTTAATTGTATTATCACTGCAGTTATGATGTCCAAGTCAAAATATTAAACATAAATCTCGTTTCTTGTTAAGGAATGCGTATTTGAGAAAAAGTAGAAATACAGTATTTCAAGATTCGTTTAATTTTCTAGAGTTCTTAATTATCTTAACTAGTGTTGTTTCATGGACTTCACTATGTTAAAATCCTGAATACTATACTATTTATCGAAAAATTTTATTACTTCATAAATGCTACCATATTCTTCAATCAGAGTATTCTTCAAGTGAACAATCAGAGTAGTATGTAGGTAATCGTTTATTCTACATAGTCTTATTACGCCTTTCCACATTCTTTCTATGTTAGTTTATCTGCATTCCTACATATTAATATGGTAATCTGTTATTTCTGTTTAACAGACCTCCTTGAGAAAATCGATTTTTTTTTGCTTGATAAGGCAAAAATCTGTATATTTTAGATACTGCTCATTAAACATGAGGAGTGTTTAAAGCAGTCTAAGTTAAAGATTTTAAGGGTTACTGTTAATTGAATGAGCGAATGAAATTACTTCAAAATTTAATTAAACTACGGTTGGATGGATACCCTATAGTTTTAGGTATAAAATTATTACAAAAAAATTTCGTCGAGAGGAGAGGTTAACGAACTTTATTTAAATACAAACTAAAACTAAACTGAATCTACGCAATATTTTAAATAATTAAACACCCAGCAGATAAGCCAAACACGATTATTTAAACACATCTCAAGTAAAGACATTGAAAAACACAAAAATCTTGATAACATCTGTCGACAAGCACAAACGCTTATAACGAACTCAATAAGTTAGTAAAAAAGTACTTAAATGAGGTAGTACGAAAATCATGACAGACGACATTGTCATAATTTTACTACCTTATTTAAGTTTTGTTTTTATTAAAACCTCCAGTTAATTATTACGTGTGAGCTAAAGTTATTCAAAATTTTAAAGATTAATTATCGTCTTATCTTTTCATCCCTACAACATAAATCGAAGTCAACGATATGTCAAGCACTGCATTTGTAATTTTTTTTATTCGACGTGTAAACCACCACTGTATATAAGGTGTTTATTGTCAGACCTCGGATTATTGTTCGATATACAATCACACTTTAAAGCTGGATATTGATTTTTGTCCGAATGGCCATGGAGGTCAGAAATGAGAACTGTAATCTGGATGAAGTAAGTCTGTATAATATTTATATCTATCTTTTTTATATAGATATAAATTTAGGACACAGAGTATTTTGTGTTTGGAAATTTGAATTATTTAACGTTCGTATGTTAAGACGCTTTAACGGAGACTTAAAACTATTAAGAGTAACTAAAGCAAAAGCGTTTTAATCACTGACACATTGAGTAACTTGCACAAAAATTGTTTGACTTCTGTCACCTACTAATTAAATTTGTCGACGTCTGATCTTCGACGTTCTAGATTTAGGCCATTTCATGTTACTTAGGCAAACATTAACAAATGAGACACTTGCGAATGCATTTTCCACGCAAATATAGAGCTAGTTGTTGCTAAAGACACTGCTCAATAACAATATTATACCGAGAATGCTAGCAGCTATAACATGTGATATTTACAGTACAAAATGCTTATTTAGAAGTCTGGAGGTATGCAGCATACTAGAGATGTTTTAATGAAGATAGACAAGGAATTTGGGCTGAGCTATATTAGAGACAAAAATAGGAGGTATATTAGAGAAAATAATACAATTTTCATAATTTCATCCTCTAAAACATTGATAATAATGAGATCTTTACCAAGTATTCATTTAAATGAAACTAATATTTTCAGATTACTACGCATAATTTATTATTTTTAAAGGGCAGACGAGATGTCCTCCGTGATTACGGTTTTTAAAGTACTTAATCCGAAAATATTAGTTCCATTTAAACCTTGGTAATATTCGCGCATTATATTACAGCAGTCCGATCAGAACGAACATCTATATATTTTATGGATCTCTCAACTACCTCTGAGCCAGGAAAAGACCTTAAAACGATTACAATCTGTTCATCACAGCTTTATAAAAGTTATTTAAATCGGAATATCCAGTGGAGATCCAAACATTCTTATTATTATTATCTGAAAACAACAAACAAGGAAAACAAAATAACTTATTTGTGTGTACACGACCTGCTAGCTTATTATAACTATCACAATACTTTTTATTAAAACGAATAACATTACCTTTCTTTTAGTTCAATCTCAACTGGTCACACACTATCCCTTTGCTATTATTTTCATTTCATTATCAAACGACAATATTGAAAATCTATTCGTAATTAATTTCGATAAACACACATCACCAGCACAGAGCTCACAGCTGTAGCTTTTCATAATTCATTAATATTTTAATTCACTGTTCACTCATTAACTAATTAAAACTAATTCACTCGCGCTTAGAAAGACAAATGACAATATTCAATAATAACAAAATGACGAAAAAATATATGAACAGTTTAGCGACCAATCGGAGATCCCCGTTTCATTAGACAATTAACGAACTTTCTACGAGATTTTAAACTAAATCAGTGCTTATTTTACACTAACACATGCTTAGTTTCGCACTCACATATTCAAACATTCTCTCCATACAACACGAGATTTGTGGATCGTCCTTGAGTATTTTTGAATGGAAAATAAGCAGAGAGTGGTTGTGCTTATCGCCGCTCTGGCTGCATAGCGGCGCTAGTAGTTAGCAGCGGCCGATCGAAAATGTTTCGTTTTATGTACTTTATAGATGGCGCTTTTAACAAATCGTGAATCAAATGTCATTTTAAATGTCAGTAAACATTTCATTTCGTAATGTATGATTAAAAGTATGTAAGTAAGAATTAAACAATATAGGTTTAGTTGTTATATGCGTAGGGTATGCACTGCTTATTTGCATCTATGGCGTGCACGCCACTGAATAGAATCGATAACATCTGGTAACAATGTTAGAAAATTATTGGGTTCGTTTTATGACGACTGTAAGTTGCATATCTGCTTAATGGTTTCCCAGGTTCCCTTTCTATTTTTCTTATTTCTATCTAATTGATTTTTTTCGTATATACGTTTTAGTTGTCTTAGTATAATACTGCAAAGATTTCTATATTTGTGGTAAGTTTGCTTAATAATTATATTTAAGGGATATTTTTTACATTTTGTATGCATTTTGTCACGCTTGCGTATACGAGGGTCAAACTGAAAGTTCTTAGAACTGGCCACTTATAAACAATATATAAAAAATAATTCTACAATTTGAAAATAGAACTCTTTGCCAATATTACTGAGTATATATTTCATATATTTGCCATTTATTTTACGATTTGGCGGCAAATTGAAAATTGTCTGTGTCACGTCAACATGAATTTAACACGAGAAAATTTTCGTGCAATTATTTTTTATGACTTTAGATGTCATTTAAGTCAAAAAGAAAGTTATGATAGACTACGGTTGGCCTTTCACGATGAGGCCCCATCTCGTGCGACTGTTTACAACTGGTTTAATGAGTTTAAACGTGGTCGCACTAATCTCAATGATGATTTACGTAAGGGACGGCCTTCTACGGCGACGACTGAAGATAACATCTGTGTTGTGCGGCGTATGATAAAGACTGACAAAAGAGTGACCTATCAGCAGATTCGGACAAGCTTAGGCATCGGTATGAGTCAAGTGCACAAAATCCTCCACGAACATTTAGCGGTCAGGAAGCTTGACTGACTGAAATTCGCTTAAAAATCTGCTCAATAGTCTCGGAAAAATCTACGAAAGGATCGACTTGAACCGGCTAAAACATCATCATCATCAGCCGAAACACGTCCACTGCAGGACATAGGCCTCCTCCAAGGATCTCCATGACGACCGGTCTTGTAGGGGCCGGTTTGTATTCGTGCTGTGCATGTTGGGGGTTTTCGCCATAATCGCCACGCTTGGCAGGCGGGTTGGCGATCGCAGTCAGATTTAAACTGTACTCGGATAACGTTGCTGCCCGTCATCCGGTTTTTATTCCCTTAGTCGCCTTTTACGACACCCACGGGAGGGAATGGGGTGGTAACATTCTAAGCCGGCACCACACGGCATAAAGTGCAATGACAAGTAAAGTATAATGGCTAAAACAAGAAGTTGAGAAATTATAAATTCTCCATAACGAGCAGTTCGTCTTCAGAGTCGAGCACTCTAGCGTCCAACCCGTTCATCACCTACGGAGCAAATCACCAAGGGTTTTATAAGTATTATAAGCAGACGTCCCCAAAAGACGAGTGCAATCTTCTTCGATGTGGCAAAAGCATTCGACAAAGTCTGGCTCAACGGCTTGATTTACAAGCTGTTCAAACTAAAACTGCCAGACAGGCTTGTTCACATCAATCGAGCCTACTTGTCGAAAAGATTTTTCCGCTATCGAGTCGAGGGCACCCTCTCCTCTCCTCTCCTCCTCTCTCAAGCAGGAGTCCCTCGGGTCTCCATACTCCCTCCGTTTCTTTACTTGTTATACACGAGCGATATCCCGGTTCCAAAATAACCAACACACCTTGCCCTCTTCGTAGATGACGCCGCAGTTTATACCCCAAAAAATTCCTTCCCTAAAAATGTGCTTGTACGGCAGCCCCATTTCTTGGCAAAAAAGAGCCAAATATGTATGGGTCACCATGGATAGATATACCACTTTTAATCCCCACATTTAGATTTTTAGAAATAAGCAGCCTACTTCTTAGGTCACCTATACCCTCTGATCTGCAGTAAAAGTATATTGTCCCTTAAAAATGAGATCACACTTTACAAGACCTGCATGCTTTCCGTCATATCGTACGCAAGCGCGTGCTTCGCCCGCGCCCGTCCCTCAGCCATCAACAAACTGCAAGTGCTGCAAAATAGATTCATGCGCATATCCATAGGCTCACCTTGGTACTTTAGGAATTCAGATCTCCATAGGGACCTCCAACTTCCTATAATAGCTGCGCATTTCAAGATAATCTCAAAGAGATTTTTTGAGACCGCGTCAACTCATCCGAACCCTTTGATAGTCAAAGCGTGTGACTATTTTCAATCTCTCAACTCCCCAATAGGCAAGAGGCGGCCTAAAGAGGTCCTCTTAGACCCTAACGATAAGATAATCGAAAACACGGACACAATTACCCTCATTACACTAAACCATAACAACACACCGCCCTCGCCGGCGAAGGCGAGGTCCCGTTTCATACACGTCGCTCCGATGTTATGCCGTAGGGGGGCGTCATGCAATCCCATCATCCGACGCCATCCTCCACTTCAACGACGTCCTAAGCCGAGGTTCGGCCTCTTAGAGGCATCCATGGGACGGACGCATACCGCATTATGCATTTGATGTGGGTTGGTCCCATCGGGCAACCCACCCTTGCCGGTGACTCTGTCAAAGCCATTAGGGCTAACAGCAACTGACAAGCCGAAACTAAAAAAAAGAGATAAGTCACTAGCTGGTTGGCTTTCGTACGGAACGGTTCTCGTTGTAAGGTCTCGTCGCTATTTGCAGTGAGCAGCAGCATTTTTATAAAAATCGACTTTAATTCCTTCAAATATATACAACTTAGATCTCTGATCTCTGTGTTTTCAAAAGTCATATTCAGGGGTCCCTTCAAGGACTGCAACATACTGCTACCCTTAGAAGTGCTAATGGCCATATGAGACTACTCACCATTAGATGGACAGTATGGTTGTCTACCGTCTATGACACATACAAAAAAAGAAAATGCTTTAGTCAACGTACTTCATAATTTATAATGTTTATTTCATTAATAAAAAAGATAACGATTTATTTTAAAAGTTAATTATAATGTCCGCAATAATGTGACATGTTAATGTTCCAGAAACTATAATTGCATTAACTCTTAATTAAAAGTCAAAAACCTTTTAAGGAATGTTTATTTAATGTTTGGCAAAATCTGTTTATAAACCAGTAAACTTTTATTATGGGATTATTACAACTTTCACTGGCAGTGGGTGCAAAGTCTTAGCAGAATGTGTAAAATTTTTATAGCATTAAATTAGACTACTAAGTAAGGTTACAAATGAGAAATAAATAAGTCTAAACTTGAATTATCCTCAATACCTTTTTATTGGTAGAAAACGTTCAAAAAATTAAAAATACCTACAAAAAGAGTAATCATGGCCCGATGATATAAGATTTAGCTTGAATTCTCTTACTTTCAGTTAGAATATTTTTGATTTTTGGAATAACGTAAAGCTAATTAAGATAGCGAAAGAGTGAAAGTATTAAAATATTAGGTAAGTTATGAGACAAAAATGGATATAGACGGAATAAATAAAGATGTTTCTACGTTGTGTTTTTGGTCAAACCATATTATCTATACGAATAAATAAAATTGGAGTATCTGGGCTAATTTTGATAGAGCCATTTTTTTAACTACATCCATATGAATATGCTCCAAAAATACTTTTTTTATAATTTGGTCTGTCTGTTTGTTCCGCCTAATCTCTGTAATTGCCGGACCGATTTTGACGGGACTTTTATTAGCAGGTACTCAGGTAGGTGATATATTAAGGAACAATATGAGGAAATTAAGCGTTATCATGCATGTGTGAGAGGTTAAGCGCTTGCCGCGTTTAAAAAATTTTCATATTTTCTTTTTTGCAAACGGAGTCGCGGATAACAGGATGTGCATAATAAGTATGCTATCGTTACCGTTACTTGAGGGAACTGGCCACATTCTTGTTGAAAATGTGTTAAGGTGAGCCTTATTTTCGTTCAAATGGTTATATCTTAAATAAATAGTTTTGTAAATTACATCTTTTACGTATAACAAACCTTAGGATTTAATTTGTTATTTTCTCTTAAACTATCCGTCTTATTAAAGAAGAATAAAAATCAAAAATGAAAAACATACATTTTATTCTTGTTAATATGTACAGTTTTTATCCCAATTTCATATTACGCTGAATATATATTTTTAATATTCAAAAAGACATTTCTTTGTTGTGTTTGAAATTTGAAATTTGATTTGATAAGAAATTTAAAATTTATGAATCGAAATCCAAGAACAATACATAAAATAAGACTTCTTTCTCTTTGAGAGTGATGCTTTATTTTTAAGAAAACGTTATATTTTGTATGAAAGATAAAGAAAGATAGCTGACGGAGGAATAATTAATTATGAGTGGTTACAAAGACATGAGGTAAAGCACTTACTCATAATATTATATTTCTTAGGGCACATGGTTACGTACGCTAAACATATTATATTGAAGATTTAAAAAACATCGTCGTGACAGCAAACTGTTGTTGAGTGATGCTGTTGATCCCGTGGAGCGAACACTCGACTATGGGATGAGTATTTATAGCTATGAGGCGAAATTCGAGTATGTCTATGGAGATTTCGTAATTTTCCATGGAAACCAATTATTGCAGATTAGTAATATTGCGATTTTTTTTTTATTTTGTGATGCATCTAGTTTCCGGCGATATGGATATCTTTTTCTGTCTTAAGGTCAAAAAAAAAAATCAATGCTAGGGAAAAGTTCCTAATAAACGAAAGGCTCTTGTAGATAGCAAAATGTAAGGGTGTCATCAATAGGGTTAACATCTCAAAATTTAAGTCCCAGAATTAGGTACAAAATTAAATGAATGTCAAAGTTACAATAAAACTGAAAGCTTATTCTATAGAACTGTTTTAACCGGGGAATGTTACCGGCGAATGTAAATGCTCATTTAGACCTCAGAGGTGGTTCACATTACATTCCAAGCATAAATGCAAAATCAGCTCCTTTTCCTTCTATAATACGACCACCCTGATCTGAGGATCTGAGGATCAGGGTGGTCATACCATAGAAGCTGAACTGAGGATCTGAGGATCCTCAGTTCAGCTCCAGCTCTCTTACGCGATACCACTTTTACCGAGTTATCTCACTTCAATCAATTAATGAAATTGTTTATGAAATAAACAATTAGTTTTGAGAATCAGTCAATTTTTTTAAAAAAAGCCGAATCTTCGGGGATTTCTAACATTTTGGTGTCAGCGGTGGGATCCCGGGAAAGTTCAAATATTCTCGGGGTCGCCTCTATATACCTGAAGTGAGAAAAGACTATTCCGTGTCTAAAAACTCTAAAAATATCTGGCTATGCTGTCCAGGGCTGAACTCATCATTTTAAATTTCCTACTTCAACCAATCTTTGTCAACTGTCCCAGACAGACCTTTGGGTGTCTGCACTCCTCAGCGAATGCCGTGCTGCAGACGTAATCGCCAACGTCTACATCAAGGACATCGTTAATTTATCCAGGACAATATGTCTTATTTTTTAACGTTTTCCACTATCCTATGAGTCATTTCATGCTTGCAAATTTTGAATTTCAAACCAAAGTAAAGAATAAAGGGAAGATTATTATAATTTGATATAAAATTAATTTATGCATTTAATTATTCAAAGTCTGTGTCTGTAAAACTGTTAAACAAATCTTAAACATTAATGTATTGTAATATAATACATATTGTGTGCATTGTTATCATCTTGGTAGCCGACCGAGCTAAAGTGGTATCAAATTACAGCTGAACCTTAATTAATCATAAATATATACAATACGCTTCTGCTTAATTACATTTATATTTAATTATTTACTTTAAAAAAAATATCTAAAACAAGAATGGAGCTGAAGGAGGAATCATCAGAAAAGTAATAACTTGATTTTTTTTAACTATATTTAATAAACCATTCGATGGGTCCAAAGATAAAGTAAATTATTTTATTAACAATTGTAATAATGCTTTCTCCTTAGCCTCTCCATCTCAAGAGGATTTACTTCTTAAATTTATTTTAAGTCAACTAGAAGGAAAGGCAGAAATTGCTTGCTCTATCAAAGAATGCGATAAGTGGGGCAGTTTAAAATACTTTTTATGGAATCAATTTGAAGAAAAAATGCACTCTCCTCGCCTTCTAGCTAATTTGCAGGGATATAAATAAGGAGGCACAGAAACAGTCCAACAATTTTTACTGAGAGTAGAAACATGTCTTTCTCAATTATTAACTCATAACTCCAATTATAAAAAAGAAAAATTATTAGGTAGCGAAGCAGATATGAAAGATCTGGCTTTTCACACCCTTCGTATAGGGCTACATTCACGCATAAGTAATATTGTGAGATATAGAAATCCGACAAATCTTTATGAGGCTATCAATCTTGCAGTATCAGAACAAAAAATCCGACATATACTTTACAAACAAAATAAACCCCTAAATTCAAACCACAAAACATTATATAAACCAAATCAGAATATTAAACATTTTAATGCTAATAATTAAAATAATGATAAACGTAACCTTTTGGCCGTTAATGTAAACGAAATGGACATACTTTAGAAAAATGTGAATTACGTGAACATAATAATAAAAATATGCGCGATCACAAACTTAAACCTGGTAGTCAAACTTTTAATCAAAACAAAAAGATTAATGATTTTCAAAACGAATTCTCATCTTATCTTTATTCTTCTGGGAATAATAACGATACTCAAGAATTTACTGGAAGTTATTTAAACCAATAAATGTTTTATTGTCGTGTCGTGGGGGACAACTTTCCAAAATCGACACTAAAAATTCCACTACATTTACACGACAGGGTAACCAGCGCCAAATAGGAAATGTTACTTCTAATTCCAATAACATTATTCGACAGGGTAACCTGCCCCAAATAGGAAATGTTACTTCTAATTCCAATAACATTATTCGACAGGGTAACCAGCCCCAAAAAGGGAATGTTACTTCTAATTCCAAAAACATTATTCGACAGGGTAACCAGCCCCAAATAGGAAATGTTACTTCTAATTCCAATAACATTATTCGACAGGGTAACTAGCCCCAAATAGGAAATGTTACTTCTAATTCTAATAACATTATACGACAGGGTAACCAGCCCCAAAACGGAAGCGCTTCTAATGCATACTCTTCTGCTCTAAAACCATCTGCTATGGCAAAGCCAAATAACGAATATATATAATATGAAATTTCAAAAAATTCCACGAAAAAGTACTTACCCCATATACGAGTATTGACATCTGTTTTGAGAGAAGTTAAAAGATAAGAGATTTAACAACCCCATTTAAAGCTAATATTTTAATTACCAAAACTGCTTTAGAAAAGTATAACTAAACTTATCTGTTTCAACTAATAAAGATTCGTCTTAATAAAGCTCTAGACGAAGTTTAATTAAAGTAGATATTCATAATACGAATCAATCATTTAATAAAACTAGATTTTTAACAAAATTAAACCAGCTTTGTATTAGCCTATCTAGTAGTTTATTCACTTAGTCATTGAAGTTAGACGACTTGCAAAATGCTGTTATGTTTGCAATGAGCCATGTATTGCATTCTTCTCTTTTAAATCCAAGTGAATTGTTTTCTGAATTAGTTAATAACATAAAACACTTACCTAACTCTGGGGAGTTCTGGGGATCTGTTTAATTAGAATTACAAAATATTGGTTTAATATTAGACTTAAGTAAGTTAAGTGTTTTCTGTAAGAATAACAAAATATTTTTTTTTGTATTAAGAATTCCTCTGGTTAATAATAAGATATATAACCTTTATAAAAGTATTCCTATTCCAATCTCATTCTGTAAATCATAATGTTTATACATTTATAATTCCATCTAGTAACTATATATATTTATGTATCGATAAACTAACTTATTTTACTCTAGATAACCTTGATTTTTGTAAAAAGCTACCTAATAATTTTTACATTTATGAAAACCAAAATGAACTCTCTCCTGAAAGTTTCCCCAACCGTGAAATAGATTTAATGCTTAAAATAACAAATAATACTTTACCCAAGACACATAATATGTACTCCTAAGATAATTTAAGGTAATTTAAACATCTGGCATAGATTAGCAAGTAAAAGCTACCTTAATATACAATCAGATATGACAAAATTGACATCAGAATGTAAATCTAATGAAACGGAATTCAATGTAATTGGAACAGGAATCTTTAGATTACCTGAAAACTGCATTAGCACATGTAAGAATACAATAATGTCAAGTAAACCACATGTTAAAATACTTGTAAGTGAAACTAATTCAGATTTTAATGTTATTAACAATAAATATACTCCGATTAAATTAACAAATCTTAATTTAGAAGAAATAAAAAATGTTGAACCGTCGTTCAATCATGTAATTAAAAAATTAAATAAAATATTAAGTAAACCAGAGAATGTATTGGGATATCATTCTACCTATCCTTTTTTAAGTATATTCACTTTTATACTGTTACTCTCTGTTATCCTCTACATTATTGTAAACAAATTCGGTAAAAGAATTATTCCTAACTCTCCAGCTGTCCTCAGTACAGGAGTTAACGAAGAAATTGAAATTCCTTTTCTACTTTTAAGAACATCTGCATAAAAACTTGGCAATGTCTTTTAATTGCGCCAGTTTTATCTTATCCTGGGGGTTGTTATAACCGAGGAATGTTAACAAACATGCTGATTTAGACCTCAGAGGTCGTTCACATTATATTCCAGGCATAAATGCCAAATCAGGCATAAATGATCAAAGGATCAGGGTGGTCGTATCATAGAAGCTGACCTGAGAATCCCCAGATCCTCATTTCAGCTCCAGCTCTCTTACGCGATACCACTTTTACCGAATTATCTCACTTTAATCAATTAATTAAATTGTTTATGAAATAAAAAATTAGTTTTGAGAATCAGTCTATTCTTTTTAAAAAACCGAATCCTCGGGGATTTCTAACAGAACGCGAAACCTTGATAACAAAAGAGTTACATCTAAAAAGAACGAAGTCTCGATAAATATATTTCTACCACTCTAAAATAATGATATTTTGAATTGCTTGTGCTTAAAAAAATATATAATAATTACATTTCACTGGTAGAAGCGACCTTACCTAAACTTTCTAACAATAATGACACTTAAACATTATTATAAATTTCAAAACGCCTTTCGAAGTCCAAAGCTTATATCCTCTCGCCAATGCTGTTAACGTTGTTGGGTACATACATACATATGAGAGCGTTACTAGGTCATCATAATCTTTCAAACAACTAAAAATTTTGTCATTCTACGTAGAGAATTCGGTAATTATATTAATAAATAAAATCATTTTGGATTTATAATGGAAATCGGAAAAAAGCTTACAAAAATAAATATTTATATAAAGATATTTTGACATATTTTTTTTGTATTATAAATAGAAGTTGTCCTGGTATGAAAAAACTATTATTTGTTCTTAAAGATTTCTCTAAGATGACGCTTATTTTATATTTACACTATGAAACTGTTTTATTTCTGGAATAAATTGACTCGTAATTCCACAATTACTTTGTGAATATTCCATTTACATCTCTTCAACCAAACCAGAAAATAGTCCCTTTATGTTTTGATAACGAAATATAAAACAACTATAGATGACCAATGAACTCTGCTAGATATTTGTAGCGATGGCCAGCTTTTAGTGTTTTTTTTTTATAAAAGACAATTTAAGTTTTAGTTAGAACCTAAATACAAAAATCGTAACCCTGAGACAAATACGCTTATTTTAAGTTACATTTAGAGTTTCTTAACCCCAGAAAGTTTTTTAATTTTTTGGCACAACTAAAAATGTAACATAAATTATTGGTTTTTACAATAAAATAATTTTAAAAACTATATCGATACGTCTTTATTTTAGGGGTGCAAGAAAAACAAGCATGGATCAAGTCAAAACTATTTAATACTTAGCATTCTAAGTATTAAACCTTATACAATGTGTGACATCTGTATTATGATGATGAGATAAGTGATGCAAGCATTAAGGACTATGACGAGTAACGAAGCATCCATAGGAATTATGAAAAACATATAGAATTTGAACGGTCTTGCATCTATGTATTTGGCGAATCTCTCCATAACTAGTATTTCACGACTATCTGAAAAAAAAAAATACCTTATCCATAAACTGAATATTTCTATAGAAATTAACATCTCTGGGACAGTCTTTATTTATTTAAAATAATCTAAATTCATATTTAAATACGTTATTCAGTATTCATGTGTATATTACATTGTAATTAGTACACACCTCTTTCTTGAAGAATTTGATCATATAAAAGAAGTTTAATTTTCATAGCTTCTTGCGACATGCAGGTGGCTGTTATGGCTGGAGCAGACCTAAGAATTGCTTCTTGGAAGAGATATAGATACGGTATTATCATTCCCATATTTAACTGGAATAAAGATAAAAAATACTTTTATATAACATAATTTTGGTCCTGTTCTCACTCAATAATCCATGTAAATATATTGGTAATATTCGATCTTGTTTTAGACTTCGTATACTTCACAAAACTTATAAACTTACTTCGTTGTTATTCATCTGTACAAGTTCAATCAGCAAGTATATAGATGCCATCATTCCTGGTATGTTAAATAATAAGCATACCAAATACTAAAAGGAAAAAAAAAGATTAGGAACATACTAAGGATTTAAACGTAAAATGAAAAGGTTTTGTTGTCTTACAATGTATCTGAAAGATTTCATGACATTGTCAATAGAATCGCTTAGGAACATATAAAGTTGTAATGTACTTAATACAGAAGATTTGCGACTTTCGATGTA
>JAAAKD020000379.1:699904-711838 GCA_010014825.2 Danaus melanippus
GACATGTTATTGAATTCATAATAATTTAACACAAAATTTAAATTAGACAAAATATTCGTGTACAGTTATATTTATAAACAGATATTTTGGTATGCATGTTAAAGTGCACGACAACCCGTCCGTTTCCGTGTGACGCGTATCTTAATACGATACGCAATTGTTTACCAACAGTGTGGGTACAAACTCCAGACTACAGGGCCGTCAAACGTACGTGAGTTCGTTCATAGCCGCCGCCCGTCATCCCCCAGGACGAGGGGTGGTTTAATGACGCATTTATATCAAGATTCGGGACTACGATTTTCCTTTCTATACAAATGTTTTTCAAAAGGTTCGCCTTTACAAAACCCATCCGATTCTGTGCGGTGTTTTTAACGTATTAGAATAATACGATTTACCGACTTAGAGATTAGATTATAATGCGGTTAAGGATTAGAACGAAATGCCTATCTTATAGAAAACAAATTACAAAAGCTATCACCAAAGATATATTCAACTTTAAATAATATCATTATTAAGGAAGATTTAAATATTATGTCTTAGCCGATTGTCATATATTAAAGGCCGATAATATTATTAGGTAAACACGAAGTCAATAATACACTACAGGCTCATATGAAGGCGACGAAGTGTAGTTAATAGCTTTCATGTTACAGAATCACACGCGTTTATAATTATTATAAATATTCAGTTAATTTGTCTCTTTAAATCAACTCGACGGGCCTGTAGTGAGAGAGCGTGTGTATTCAATGAAAATGTTTACGCATATGATACTCCATTGTCGCTTCATTTACACACGTCGGGAGACTTTTGATTGTCATTGACGCTTTTGATGGCTTTATCTTTTAATTAACTCGCCACTCTCAATTTATTGTTCAAAATATTTCTGTTGTTTTTTAAGTTCACAATCCGGTAATAAATTTTAAATTTTATAATCAATTATACAGTAAACAACACAAGTATCTTAAAAAGGTGACAATTCAATAGCATATAAATAATGTATAACTGTAGCTATTTCAATTTCAAAATTAGATAACGTATTTTTTTTATATGAAACTTTAGATTTATTTGAATAAGTACACGAAAGGTCAACCAAGTGTTCGGAGCACAATGAAGGTGACATTATGGGACAATAAACTCTCAAGTGAATTGTAAAGATATCGCGGAGGAAAAGAATCTCATATTTGTCACCGGATAAAGCGAGGCTTAAATAAGATGCGTATCTTTTCGATTGCAATTGCTATAACAATAATAATTTGCGACGAAACGTCTTTAACAACACTCGATGTATCGTAAATAACTAAAAACAGCCACTTTACGTTCCTTAAAGTGTTGAATGGAATATCTCGCATCTGGTCTGAGAGCACAAATTTGTTAAAATGTAAACGGGAACATGATATTATGTAGCAAAACTATCCGTCACAGGCGGCGCGGGCGAGCAACAATACTCGCTAAGATGGAACGACTTCCATTCAGCCATGGTCTCGTCTTTCCGGCGTTTAAGAGACGAGGAAGACTTCGTTGATGTCACACTGGCCTGCGCGGGGGCTACCTTTACCGCACACAAGGTAAGGACCATTAATATCACCATTCGGATGAATAAAGCCGGGGAACTTGTGCTATGATCATTATCAGACTTCATTTTATTTATTTTCGATCCTGTGTCAGGTGGTGTTGTCAGCCTGCAGTCCATATTTTAGAAGATTATTAAAGGCGAATCCCTGTCAGCATCCGATCGTTATACTAAGGGATGTTCACGACAAAGATATGGAAAGTTTATTAAGGTCCGTACATGTGATTTCAATTGTGCGAGGGTATTTAAAGCGAGAGTATTAATTGAATAAGTCTTCGCAGGTTTATGTACCAGGGGGAAGTTCACATTGGACAAGAGCAACTAAAAGAGTTCCTAAGAGCCGCCCAGCTGTTGCAGGTCAGGGGCTTAACGGACGTTCCTCCTCCGGTTCCAACACTTGACCAGAAAGCGTCGCCGGTAAGCTACAAGTTACCTTCGATTTTGTTTGATATATAATTGATGTTATTAATGACGCGAGTGACTGGACAGTTTCGTATTGTTTATAATTTTAAATACACTTTAAGCTTCAATACTTTTTGTTGGAGCAGAATTCTATGGCTTCTTAATACAGTCATTATATTAGCGCTTGATGTCGCACATTCAGTCCGCGTCTTCATGGACGGAGACAGGCAGCGGCGGGTCGCGTGAGGGTCGCGAGGGTCGGGAAGGTCCTGGAACAGTCGGTCGAGAGGGAAGACGAGCTCGGCGGCCAGACGACGCACCCGCTACTCCACCGCCCAAGAGAGCCCGTTCATCGGACTTGTACCAAGCACAAATGAAAACCAGGTATGGCGATATTCATATACGAACGGTATCTATAACATGTCGGTGATAGTTAGATTTTAAGAATGCCATAAAAGTGTACCTACTTACGTCATTAACGTTTGGCCAATTAATAAGTAATTATTTTGGCGTTTAAATGGAATTCTCAAAATACTGATAGGTGTTGTGCGAAACAGCAAATAAAAAATCGATGGTTTGGTCAGGAATGGCGTCATCGAAACGGTACAATAATAACTCGAAGCCATTTTAAGGAAAGAAATCGGAAATAAAATTGGCATCTCCATAATACTCTTTAATAATTCACTTAGTTTCTAAATTTAGTCATCGCGCGATCTCCCACGATCGTATGTGCGAATAGTTCAGCTGATTCACTTATTACAAACGAGGTTCTTAAGCATTTATTTAAATGCTATATGCAGCCAAATGTTTGGATAACTGCAGGTTTTGCTATAAATAAAACGCATCTAACAGATTAAAAAGAATTCGTATAAAATAAATAAAACTATGCTACTTTTTAACTTCACCTACATTGTATCTAAAAGTAAGTAGTTCGTATGAAAGCAAATTACATATGTCGATGTTATAAGGCCTGGTGTGATGTATGAGCCTGTCATTTACAATGTTTGTCGCCACGGGTGTAGGACGGAGCAACTCTTGGCCCAGGGCAGTCCCGAGCGTCTCGCTGCCAACGGACATGAGCTGGCGCTTTTCGGTCACGCGCTCGACAACGCACACCATCCTCATCTCTCCAACGTATCAAACAATCTGGTGAGTGGTCCCTAGTCGAATCACACGTTGATAGTTTTACATGTATCCCTAAATAAGCAATTTTAAATATGCAATTCTTCATCCGTCCATTAGTCTGGAGACGGTGAGGATTCCTCTTCGGACGCAGGTGCGAGTGACGCCGAAGGTGAAAATAGAGCGAAACAGGAACCGATAGATTATGACGACCCCGCGACTATGGCCAACACTAACGGTGCACTCCCACATAACTTTCCAGGACTGCTGAACTTACCAGGTCTATATCAGTTCAGATAGAAGTCTATTAAGTATATATATATGTATATATAAACATCTAATGTCATATATTACGTTCACAGGATTTCCGGGTCTTCCGGGCCCTTCGGGAATACCGGATAATTTCGGTGAGTACTGAAACAGACCTACTAACATATTCTGATGACATGTCTCAATAATGATAAATATTACTAGCAAGTGATATAAATGCAATTAAATTAGACCAGAACTAATAACTTGTTACATCGACGACCCGCTAAAGTGGCCGTATGTCATTAATTGTACATTATTGAGTCATGTATTGCACGATTTCAATAACACTAACAACCAAATAACGAGTACTTAACCGATCCAGTAATTAGTCCACCGACTCATTAGATAAAACCAATTACCTCTAAACCAGACTTGAATAAACGTCAATAGCAACAATGGAAGTTATTTTATTGCATTTAAATAAATTCCCATACCCACTACGGAATAAAGATAGGGACCCTGTTGGGATAGCAGTAGAGCTAGGCGGGAGGGAGGGGATAGGGCTCGCGAGACGAGACTGACAGCGAGTGGTCTGCGGCAGGAGCGGGCTGGGCGGGCGGCGGGGCCGGGGCGGGCGGGACGAGCGGGCCGGCCGGCGAGGCGGACGGCTTCCCCTTCGCGGCCGGCCTCGCTAACGGTGAGCCCGGCAAGCCCGCGTGCCCCGAGTGCGGCAAGCTCTACAGCAACAATAGCAACCTGAAGCAGCACATCCTCAACGTGCACGCGGCGCGCGAGTTGTCTCACTCGTGCCCCGTCTGCGGCAAGGGTTTCAAGACGCGCCAGTACATGCAGATACACATGAACTCCATACACGGTGTCAAGCAGAGGAGGCGCGAGCCCGCCCCGTCCGCGGAACTAGACCGATACACTCACAGTAGCGCTTAAGCGACCCTCGAGCGGACATGTTCTAACCGCCGCCTCTGTGTTACAGGGGCGGCTCTAGCGGGCGGGGCGGCGATGGGCTACCGGCCGCAGTGTCCGCTCTGCGGCCGCGTCTACTCCTCAACCTCCAACCTGCGCCAGCATATGCTCAATGTGCACTCGCAGACCGACCGCGACCAGTGGTTTCCTTGCCAGCACTGCGGCAAGAAGTGCAAAACGAAGCACTACCTGATCAATCACCAGCTCCAAGCGCACGGTATCCGCCAGCGACAAAACTCTTAGAGAAGGCGAGTGGCCGAGCGCCTGCTCAGGGCGCCGACCGCGCCCCTCGCCGCGCCCGCGCCTCCCGCTGCATACTCCACGCCCGCGCCTCATGCGCTCGTCGATACCCCCGCACCTCTCTCGAATCTCGCGACCCTCGCGGCGCCACCGTCCTTCGGCGGTGAACTCTCGTGTGCCAACGGACTCGGTTTAGGGAACTGCGTACCGGAACTGTACACCGTTTATTACATTTAATATGACCTGATATTTTTAGAACGTTTATTGTGAACGTGAATAGGGAGTAGGGTCGTAGGGTCTACCGTCGGATTTGCCAACCGTTCTCGTTAAGTAATCAAGTGGTGTCGGCATTGCAGATGCCGCGGCGCGGGACGCGTTGGCAAAGCCGACGATAGGCGATTTCGGCGATGGGAAGGACGGAGGGAGCGAGTTGCTAAAATACTTGGAGGGGGGCGGGCTCCAGTGCCCGCTGTGTGGCGCCGCGCTGGCGTCGCTGGCGCAGGCTCGCCGCCACCTGGAGGCCCATTACCCGCGAGACAGCCCCGTGTGCCCCGTGGCTGAGTGCGCTCGTTACTTCGCGCACCCCAACTCTGTCCGCAACCACATGCGCATCAAGCATCGCCGACAGTGGGAGAAAATGAAAACCCTCAAGTGGAGCTGCGGCTGGGCAAACTGACATGGCGTCTTTCGTAAATTGTCGCCGGCCGGTCCACGGTACGCGACGAGTTCTTTCGGTTAATTTCGCTAAAAACGGCTGTGAATCGGAACTCCGAGTGGGGCTTTTTATATGTTACTGAATAACCACAATTGATGATCTCCGCGATGCATTTTCATGTTGAGCAGTAATGGTCGTACGGTAACGACGTATAAACCAGTAGGGTAAATCGACTGAAAATTATTTTTGTAGTAGTATAGACTGATATCATTTAAGTATATACCCTCGAGATGACCTGCGGCGGTTGGATGCTTGTTTATGAGAATAGGTTGCATAGACGCGCGGAGATTGTTGACGAGGAAGTTTCAACGAGGAGTTTTGTACACTAAGGGGAATTAATAAATATTTCTAGTTTATGATTCGTCTCCAATCAGCTTCAGGTCGTCTCGGGAATTAGTTTTGTAAAGCGCATTATAACTTGTGATGATTGGTGCCATTGATAGATTATGAAGTGCAAGTATTAGTCGACCATTCTTTTCTTCTCGAATGTGCCTGTAACTTCCATTGTTGCTTCAACTACTTTAAGTTTCATGTAACTGTCATTACGTTCCTAGTTGTCGACTTTGAATGATATTGTAGAAGGCGTCGTGTTGTATTTTACGTTCACGAAACTCCGTAGACGCACAATTATTTTTTATTATTTATAACTCTTTAATGTTTAGTGTGAAACAATCACTTACCCTTAATCCGTTCTTACAAACAGACAGCGATACAGAGCACCCACTTAAAATGAGTTCTCGTGAATAATACACGTTGTTCTATTATATATGTATAAAATAGTTTTTAATGATTTTTTTTTATACAAGATATACAAAACTAGAAGTTCTAAAACAGAAGTGCCTCGATACGACAGTGTCTATATCGCGGTCTGTTACTTGTATTATATATTTTTGACCATAGATAAGACAATACGAAATAGATTATAATGAAAACGAATGCCTTTAAACGCAATAGTTAATACATTCACCGAATAGGGTTTATTTTTTAAAATTCTTTTAGCCCTGTAGGCAGAGAGCACTATCTAAAACATATCTAGTCATAGTGGACGAGTTGCGAGGCTTTTATTGTACTTGTATATAAAACGTATTTCCGTTCGCATATATTTTCGTATTAAAGGAATAATGGGAATGCGTACATCAAATAGATTTATGAATATTTTGACATACGTTTATGTATAAATAAAACTAGGTTATAGACTACAATGAACATTTGTACATAATGTTTCTTTAGCTTATAAGAAGTTTCCATTTCTTTATCATTTATTCTGATCGTTTGGACTTAAACGATTAGGATCTTAGCTATATTCTCTTCCAATTATTTATAGCTCCCAAACGAACCGAACATTTCGATATATATGAGCAAGTTTCTCCTAAACGATTTTCTATGGCAAGCCTTGTCCCCACGGACGCGTATGGATGTACGATTAATGTTATATAACAGTTAGTAATAGGAGGTCCGTGCAGTTGTCACACTTGCTCGTTCGGCCTCCACGTAAAGACTGCTAGCGTGTACAATAATCTCCAACTCAGAATGTATCGCCCGCAACCAAGCCTTCGAAATATATGCGATAGGAATCGATTATATACACCTCCGAGACGAATATACTATTGGTTAAAATTAGCGAGTAGTTAAAATTGTTCCTGGCGCCTCAGAGGCAATCTCGTATATCTTTATAACATAAATATTTTTAAGCGTACATACAATTATGTAATTAGTCATCAGAATAACCAAATGTTAAATGTGAGTAAAGGATTCTAGTTGCGATTGTATTAGTGATACGATATATACGTAATAATTTAATTTTTACCCGAAGGAAGTTGTCTGCTTATACGAAACATAAATAATAAAACTACAAAGTAGACATCCTGTATTTTATTTCATGTGTTAGCGTCACTCACTTACACTTAAGCTGTCGGGCCTCGTTCAGGTAAGCTGCTAACATGAATAGTAGATGTACAAACATCTGTTTGTTTAACTGAAACATTAAAGGGCAATTCTATCCGCAGGTGGATGTCGCCGTACCCAGGATCTGCTGCGCGTCAGAGCGACTGATCCTAGACCCTGTCCAAAATGCGGAAAAATATACAGATCAGCGCACACGTTGAGAACACATCTCGAAGATAAACACACCGTGTGTCCCGGATACCGGTAACCATCAAACTTATTATTAATGCTAAACCATTTTTCAGTATCCTAAATTTCTCTGAACATCCATTCTATAGGTGTCAATGTATGTTTATATTTAGGTGTGTCCTCTGCGGCACGGTGGCTAAGTCCAGGAACTCTCTGCACTCTCATATGTCGCGTCAGCATCGCGGTATATCTACCAAGGATCTGCCCGTGTTGCAAATGCCCACACGCTTCGATCCCGAGCTAGCTAGCCAGTAAGTAACCCATACCAAAGAGTTTACAATTAAATAACTGTAGGAATGCTGTTATGTAATATCTATAAAATGGAAATAATGACAGGCGTTACATTATGGATTTGTATTATTGAAACATTTTGTTCATCTCCAGACTTCTGGCTAAGGCCGGTGTGAAGGTTTCACCTGAACAACTCCGTGCCCGAGCGTCACCGACGGGCGCTCGACGCTGCGACATGAAGCTGGACGCCAAGTCGGCAGCCTCCGAGAACAGCTCCCTCTGCGGTGACAACGACGACGACCTCTCGCAGTCCAAGTACCAAGACACGCTGCCGCATTCACCGCCCCGTATGTACCGCTACTAGTAAGCCTAAGATGGCTCACAATGGAAAGTTTTCTAATAAATCCTATATATTTCATAGATATAAACAGCCTGGCGAACACAACAATAACAAAAGTGCCTGCGGTGCGAGCCGTTACTGCCAAGACAGTGGAGAACATGCCACATGGACTCTCCGGTATGAAACACGACGACTACCCACCAGGCTTTGGAGGAGGGTCAGCTATACTGGACACGTACCTTCAGTACATCGGAGAGAATGTTTTTGGTAAAACAATAGTATATTTTCTATAATAAAACTGTGTCTGTAATATTGTAATTAAATAACATTTCTCGATAATAACTAATTACAATAATAAAAATGGGATAGGAATCCTTTTTCAAGTAACAATTATTTATATAGTTGCAAAAGTTACCTCCACTCCTGAAATTAGGATTTCTGTTGAAGGAAATAAAATTAAAAGTAAATCTTATCAAAAACCATCTTCCAGGAATGAACGCAGCCAAGTTACAACAGATGAATGCCATACACATGGATAGGAAGACGTACGACGAGCCGTCCCCACAGATGGGCTCCCTGCCGCCTCCACCGACGACTCTGGCACACCAACGCTTCCTCAAACAGATGCAGCGCCAGTACACCGACAACATGGCCAAGCCGGACATCACGCGCGACCCGGACGAACCCCTCGACCTGGGCAAGGAGCGCCAGCGAGCGGAGAGCGCCGGCGACGACAACGACAAAGACTCGCTGGACAAAGACTCGGCCGACTTCTACAGCAAGAACTACGAGGAGGAACGCCGCGGCGAGGAGCAGCGCTCGGGCTCGCAGCACCAACACCAGCCCGAGCGCGAGTACGCCGAGGACGACACCAAGGCATCATGAAAAGCGTCAGGAGCCGCGCCTAGCTTAGTGTTCGAGGGAAACCGATGCGACATACGTTAATGGTTCTTCAACCGGTGCTTGAGTGTTATGTTATGTCTTTAGCTGATTCGTTTCAAACGGTTTTATTGTTGACCCGTGGAATATCGTTGGTGCCATTGACCGATGTAAAGTATATTTAAGGTTAAGTATCGTCCGGGTCGGGTCTGAGTCGGGCGCCGTCTTCCGAAGACGCCGCTCCATGCATAGAACCCTCTAGGAGTCCCGACACGTCGAGCCGAAGTCCTAGCGAGAGCCGCGTACACGTTAGTTTACCGTCGACTCGTCACTCGTGAGATTGTTTAGTAGTACGTAACTAGCGAGTAGTATCTTTTTATTGTATGTGTAAGGTCCCTGACACGGAGTAGGGCCTCTTACATAGTCAATCCATCCAACTACCTCAACATTCGGGCCAACAAGGCGACGTTATTAATAAAAATCCACACAAATTGTGAAATTCCATCCATCTACCTCACTTCAATAGATTTTATTTAATATTTTATACAATTTATAGATATAATAACTGTTGTTTTATGCATTTATATATACTATATAGAGTATATCGTAGGTAAATATTATTACGCGAGTCATTGAGCGACGCGGACGTAGCCGGACGTAGCGCTGCCCCTAGATAATGTCTTTACCCTTTTATTTTTATAGATAGCGCACTCACTAGAGAAAAATTAGACTGTCACTAGTGTAGGGGTAAGATATTAACATGTATCGATAAACGGTATGCACCTATATTTAGGAGGATAAAGTAAAATTAAATAAATAAAAAAAAAAACACAAAATATCTTTGTATACGAACAAATTTAACAGAGCTTAAACCTATAAATATTTATGGATGTGCGTTTAAGATTCTCGGATTTTATATATCGTTTTGAAAGGAGCGATGATAATTTTATAAATAAAAGATTCATTTTAAAATTCAAACATCTACTGCCTTGAGACTGAATATAAATTTTCAAGGATAGGTATAAAGATCGCGATTTCAGAGATCGCGAAGTGAAGTTCAATTCGCGCGTGTTATCGATCGTAAAGATACATTGTATATAAAATGAACATTTGGTGATATGTAAAGTACATAATGATAAACAAAAAGAAACAGAAGCAATAAATAAAGTATACCTTGATGTTGCCTTCGGAGAGTGTATATAAGGTGCGTTAGAACTGATTGTGGTCGCGGTAGACCTGTGGAGGGCGAGGGCTCGGTAGAACTAGACGGCGGTCGTTACTCGAATAACAAATACTGTGATTACAATCTCAAATTAGCCTTCGATAATTATACATATTTTTTAGAGTACAATGTTATAGTTATTTAGTGTATGGTAAGATATATGGTAAGCGAGTCACAAAAAATATTTACTTCCCGAAACTTAGATTTCACTTTATTTAAGTATTTAGAGCAATAGGTGGAGCATTTAAAGTTTTTTATGCGAGACGGTTATGAAAGATTCTTGAATGCGTTGGTCGTCGATGGATATGTAATATTAAGTACGGGTTGTTCGATATTATTATCAATATTCAATGCTGTGTGGTAGGTTACGTCACCGCGTTGACAGTTAACGGTGTTGCCATAGTAAATAATTATTAATTTTTGATTGTACATAAGTTTTGATTGTTTAGAGAGAGATGTGTGCTTATTTTTGTCATTATCTTATATAACAATAACTTCTTTATTTAGATTATAAACCGATACATAGAAGTCGAAGCACGGTACACTTTACAATAGTCAGTTACCAGAATGTGATTAAGAAATATATATTTTTTCAGGACACGATTTTGCATACCACGATATTAATAGAGAGGGTGTCGCTAAGGTTACGTCATGGCACAATTTAAAATTTTCTATGACGTTGAGGCTAATATAAAATGAAAGCACAAATAAGTTAATACATATATTGTTTCCACCAGACTATTCTTGTTATGACGCTGATGCATGTACCGTAGCGGCGCCCCGATGTTGTTGATTATACTATATTATATACCAGTGAAGATATTATCGTACTTAGGACTATAAGTCGTTCATTACGCTCTTAGTATTGTGTAAAAAGTATGTTTAGTTACCTTTTGAACTTTCAAAGTTCTTTATTAGCGCCTCATCTATATTTTAGTCACCCGACTATACCTCATTAGACACTTAAGATTTTTTTGCTCTTTCTAGACATTATGTGACAGGTCCGCCGTTTATTTTCCTAAGTGAATCGACCCCTTCTCAATGTGGGGATGGATCATTTTCAGGACTATTCTCTATGATTCTCACATATCTAATTGTTTATTAAATTGTGTAATTATTTTGACTTTTAAGCCATGTTATTTCTTAGTGTCCGTATATTTACTGTAATGCACAATTCGTTTTACTGAAATGTTCGTATTAGTTGTTAGTTGTTTTATTTTTTTTTAATATGAAACTGGAAACTATTCATATACCTCCTATTTTTGAATCTAAACAGTAAAATATTCAACTGAAAATGATAAAAAAAAAGATATTTTCCTGTGTCGTTAGAAATATATTATTTATATTGTAACTGTATTCATTTATTTAAATAATTGTTATATTATAAGACGTCATCGACGGTGTTGCCACGTTTTCAAATTAAATTGCTACTATGATAATATTATTTTTATCGCAAATTTTTTTTAAAAGCAGATTATAATTATAATTTTTATTTTCCACGATCGAAACGCCTTCGCTGTGTACTTTAGTGTACTAGTTGTATGCTTCACTACATTATAAACGAGATAATAAAAAAAATAATTGTTTCAATATTGTTGTTTGTATTTCACAAAATACATTTTATTATATACAACTAATTGTGGTCGGACATGAAATCGGATTATTAGCTCTGTAGCGTGTCGACGCTCTCTTGACACGGCCCGTTATGCTTGGATAAACTGTTGAAGTTGACGTTTCATGTGTCACACGACGAAAACGACTCGCTTAAACAAAAACATACCCTTACCCTACGTTATACAAACAAAAGAACTAGTTCAAATAATTTTTGCAAAATAAATATATATATA
>JAAAKD020000379.1:915495-931569 GCA_010014825.2 Danaus melanippus
ATATATAAGATCAGAGCTCGGTTTGTACTAGAACTATCCATATAGAGGGCCAGTGTGTTAACCGGCCGGCGTCGCCTCGTCTACCCGACCGTGACTCCGGAATGCAGTCGCGTCGGGATTATAAACAAGGATCGATCGCTGTACCGATACTAATTGTTATCTCTATTCATGTGTCCTGACAGGAAATACAAACGAATGTAACACGTCTCGTGATTTTGTTCGACGTTAAGGAAATATTCGCAATTTAATTAAGCAGTCCATATTTTGTGTTGTCTATCTTAACAAACAAGAGGAGAAGTCAGTAATTATTCTTGAGTTCAATGAATTTTTGTTGTATCTTCCTTTTCTGTGTAAAATTTAATTTGGATTGTTTAAATAATTTAAAAAGCCTTAATGGATTCAATTTACTGTAACAATGACCATTCATTAAGTTCCATCATTTGTTTATTTCAATACCATTCCGTTTTATTTAATAAAAGGAGTTTTATGCTTCGTACCTTAATATGTTATGTGTATTTACAATCAAACAGCACCATTGGCCGCGCACCAACCGTATCTCAAATATCAACATACATAAACTTACTATTCACATAGACTTAGCATATAATTTCCCTTTATAGATACTTAGATTTACATAAAATAACAATGACTTCGGTTCCCTTGGCTATTTATGTATCTATGAAAACAATTTTATGCCTGCTTCTTAACACAGAATAGGCTGTGATCATCCCACACGTTTCAAAGAGTCAAATAACATTATTATACTATGGTGTACTCACAAACGAATCTGTTGCTAACACTTATAACACTCCTCTCACGATTCTGATCTCTAAATTGTTATCAATAGAGAATGAAGTTGATTTTTTCGGTGATAAACTTATGTTTGTATGTTAAAGTGTATTTTTAAGCGTCTTTGTCGCTTGATCACCATCCAAAGGGCCACAATGGTTGGATGCGAGCTTTTTGTAAGCCTCCATATTTATAAAACATCCTGCTACGGAAATAATCGATGTAATCAACTGAACTATCGGATGCTATCTAATTGTTATATAAATATATAATTTGTTACTCTGTAAATGTAATTTCTTGCATTATTCTATTGAGTTTTTTTCATTGAAGTCATCGAATCTTGAAACCTTTAATATCTCAATCGGCACGATCTTTTATTTGAGTGATATTGTATATTGATCTTAGATTCCTAGAATATTTTTAAATAGTCATCAAGCACGTTGTAAACCTTATCGCGGATCGTATTTTACAAGCAGTTCTATGTTATAAAGCTTTTCATCCGTTGTTTCGGGTGACGGCGTTTGTCCGATATCCTATCATCTCAACTGTCGTCTTTAAGTTACTTCTTTTTGCCCAAAAATATTTAGTATTTACAATTATGTATAAGAAAGGTACCAAGATAGTTTCATAACATCAGCACAGACAAAGACAAATATTCTTCATATTATAATATAAATTCACTTTAACTGTTTGAAATCATTATCATTAAGGCCTAATATCAAAAATAGAAAAAAAATAATATGAGAAATGTGTCTTAAGGGGATTTTGATAAGAAAATAACATCGATTCAGTTATTGTTCCATATCTGGCTTTTAAGATGGCCCTGATATCGGTGATGGTGACAAAAGAGCGGTCTGGGGAGCTTTGTCATATTTAGGGATCCTCGTGATAATAGTAAATGACCATCGACAGGAAACTATTATTAATTTTAAAGACATAGATAAATCCATTTATATATATATTTATGTTGATATCAAAGTAACTGTAAGGTTATCAAAAATTCTGTACTTACATCATATATTTTTTAAGTTTAAACAAAAAAATAATCAATACCATGGAAATAAATAATTTAAGAGCTCGGTGTTTTAATACAAAAAACATGTAGTATTAAATAAAAAAGAATAAACTAAATGATAAAATAACTAAGCATATTAGAACATTGTAAGGTCACATTAGGCCTGACGAAAAAAACACCTCTCGGAATGTAAATAATTTCCGCCATTAATATTTTGTTTATTTTCGAAATAAATTCTTGTCTCTTCATTAATGATGGTCATAAATATTGTTGTTACAATGCCCGTCAAGATCCAATATTAAATGTGAGATCGGCATTATAACAAATTAGTTTACAATATTTTGGCAATTTAATTTATTCTGAGCTGTTTCCTCAAAACATTAAATATATAGCAAGAACGCTTATAATTAATACATTGTCTAAAACTGAAAATTCGATTTCACAGTGCTGAATTTTCCATGTTGATATCCGTTACACTGAAAGCATATTAAAATAATAAATCCAACGCCCCTCACTAATTGGAACAAGAAAGGTGTCGTAAATTTCCATAGCGATGAGATGATCGTGTGATTGAAGCCTTAATTAAAGAGCGTTTATGGCGCTGTTAACGTTTCTAAGATGGCCGAGTAGAGCTACGAACATATTACGATAGAATGGCCAGTTCAAATTAAATTAAAATTCGCACTTATATTTAAAATATTCTATTACCCATATATAGTTTGAATACTCAATCAATTCTGGTGCTGTTTAAACCATTTAATGGCCCACCTACTTGCTTACATCTTAGAGTAATAGAGTATGTTCATTGTTATAGCTTTGTTCATTGTTTTATCCTAACGTTTGGTAGTTCTATGGTGTTCCAAAGCCACCTCCAGTCCGGTAGCTGGTCATTAGAGTCCACATCTTACCTCTCCTCTAATTGGCCATCGTAAATCATTCCGTATGTTTTATTGTATACCACCACAGTAGCACCAATAAACTTGTGAAACTTGAATTTGTTATTCCAATATGCAGTAAACGGATGGAAATTTGAATTACAAATACATTAATGATATAAATTTGACTGATGTTATTGAGGTTGATATTCAGGAAAGTCTTAATAATAGCTAGAAAAACTTAAAGAAGAATAACTGAAGCCAATATGAATAGCGATTTAGACGATTTAATATATCTGCAACTAAATTCAATAGTTTTGATTTGGTCAGTGATCAGTCTGATTCCACAAGACAATAGTGTGTTCCCAGTTGTCGGTGCCTTGGTCTGGACGAGTCAATAACGTCGGTAGCACAGGTAATGTATTCCTTGACTTACAATGACTTATTATTAGATAGCATCGCTTTCAATTAACATTCCGTTTGATGGTCTCTTACACGCTCAACCACAAACTGATCTCATGTTACGTATCGTAATACACAATAATTTAAAAATAAGATGACTGTGGTGAATATATTAATAAACGAACATTTGAATTTTCGACGTCTAATAAACTCGACTAACGATGCCGTTTAAGTGATCAACTCTGTATTATATGCGATATATAAGCAAATTACTCTCTCTATGCTCCATAAGTAGTAAGAGAAGTGACAATTTAATACATATAGATTAAAATTCTGAGAACACACGTCGGGTGAGCGAGGGACAGACCAGATTTGGTTCAGTGCAACCACCGTGTAAATGTCAAACTGCCACTTTTATACCGGTGTATTTTGTGAGGCGTGAGAAATTAGTCTTGTAAGGCTTTTTGTTTCTCGTCTTTAAAACGCACTGAGTTACAAAAAAAATATAATTTAATATGTCAAATATCTAGATTAACCTATAGAAATATTATTGGTTTACATCAATATATAATATAGTTATCTAAAAAATTGATTTAAAACATATTATTCTTAATATTATTAAGAATTTTATTCACAATAGATGTTAAAATATTAAAAAAAATAATAACTAATGTCCCACATTGACATAATTAATGCAACCATAAATAATATAAATTCTGTAAGCGGCTGCGGCCATGTTCTACATTAACCAAAGCATTCTTGCACAAATTAAATTAAACCGATGGATCTTGTTCTATAAGACGAGCCACTGAGTTGGACATCGGCTACCAAGTCCAATACGCGTTTGTAGTTCCTATTACAATGATTTAAAGTTCATATTACTCTAGACAGTCGATGTTTGTATGCTGCGAGGTGTCAACGTGGCGTGTTTATTTTGTTTTTAGAGCTAATAAGAGATTTATGTCCCGCTGCGACACAGCTTAACTCCTCTGCTGTAATTTTGATACGTTTGGCGTATAATAAAGATTATGTATATTAATACCAACTCGGTTATAAGTATCGTAATGGAATCTGGATGTAGGTATAAGGAAATAACAACATACAACTGATTAAAATTAAAATACTAGATATCATGTAGATAATGTGTAATAATTTGTTCGGCAAACGAGAAAAGATTAAAGCGCGCTCGTGAGTCCAGTGCCGGATGCGAACTTGACAAGATAAAAACCCTTTTCGGAGTGTTAATGCCGTGACAAATGTCCGATTAATGCGAGTGTGGTGGCAGACTGCACCCCGCTGGGAACACTTAAGGAGGTATCATACCAACCAAGTGTTTAGAACGTATAACTCTTCTTATATGATACATATGTACATACATTATATATGTACATACATAGTATTTGGGAAGGTTGCCGTTGTTGTTTGATTAGAAGCAATCATTAGTAATAGAGAAAAAATGGACAATGAAAGGGAAAACAAATGAAAAGAAATGAGGTGTAAAGTCTTTTTTAATATAATTTTGGTCGTTACATGTATATAACCTTTAAAAATGTCTATACGTAACTAACAAACCAACTGGCTTAGGATATTTTCAAGGACACTTGAACACATTTGCGGCTTGTTTAAGAGTTGTTTCGTGTTGTCGTTTTTCAGCGTAAATCAGAAGTCAAAGATCCAACTCCGAACAGCCTGCTTGGTTTTGTTATAACATAAACATAAATAAATATAAAACCTTTTTCATTATACCATCAGTCAAAGAAGAAAATGTGCTAAAAAATAATGATTTATATATATCGAGGAACGGGCTATCATTTAATGTTTTCAAGTAATAACATATTTGGTGATAAAATTTTAATTAATCAAAAAATAAATGAATTGAAAATAATGTACAGCTATTATGAACAATCTTAATGTTTTACAAAATTACGTTTTATTCAATAAATTTATACCGACAATGGATTTTATGATTTATTTGTATCGGGACAACCATTAAAGCCATGTGCACAAAGCTAATCAAATTTCCACGCCACTAGACAATAAAGCTTAGTGTACATGAAACATTATCTATACAAAGAGACGCGTTAAAATATAGAAAAAAAAACTATCAATTCGAGTAAAGACCAATTGTGAGTTGTTGTGCAAACTTGCGATCCGATGCGCTAAATGGGGCGGAATTAAACGACCGGCGCATGTGAACGCTGCTTAATGATACAGAAGCTTACATTGTTATATCAATATAAACCAAAACACGTAGCTATAAGATAAAATTCAGCTTAACCTTTATCGAGAGACTTAAATAAATGGGTGAATAAAAAGTGAAATCACTTATTATGTTATGAGATCGGTAATAATCCATACTTTACCTCGTTTTGCTATATTTTTTTCTATCTATTTATCAGAATGCAGTCGGCTCCTTTGCGCAAACCAACTCATGCGCAAGTGAAAGATGATTGGTGAATTAAATTCCATAATAGTTTTCGGATATGATTTTGGATTTCCGTTTTGTAAGTATTATGTGAAGTGTCGGTTTCTTTGAAATGTTATTTTTTCATATATAAGGATATAAAATATACGAAAGATGTTTTAATAATATGCTCTGGAGTTAGCAAGAATGATTCAAAGACAATTCGATTTGATAAATTTCTGATTGCAGTGATATTATTAAGAGCTTTATCAATCCACGTATTTATTTAATTGATTTTATATAGGACAGCATTTTTCTTCTATTTATTTTATATAATATCCATTAAATAGAAATATGAACCGAACATAGCGATCCATTGATATGTAACAAAGCGTCGCTTAATAATACAATATTAATATTAATCAGATGGAATGCGCGGCGTATCATAGGAAAACACATGTATCCAACAAATAAGAGCAAAATGGCGTTAAGTAGACAGAGCCTCATTGAGAGCGACAGCACATTTTTTGTCCGAACTTCATTCACGACGAAGTAGGCTTTATTGATAACGGTATTAAGTTGGATTATTCCCAAATTGGAATATCAATAAAGACGTTTGTTGCTTGATGATCTCAAATTAATACACCTGTTCGGAATGACTTCTATCTCTATTGATATTAAATTCTTACACCTTTGTATATTATATTATATTACTATTCATATTTTCACTTCTTTATTGTAATATACACAATTTTCTTAATGTGACTTTCCTTTTTGTAAATATAATCATTTAAGTAGCCTGTAATATTTTTGAGATTGTTTTATAACAGCTCTTTTCCCACACTGTTTAAACAACAGCCTTGATTTGCTGTCAGTAACTTCTTAAGCATCTTTTAAGAACTGTATGATACTCATTCTTTAATATTTATATGAAAAACTCTTTCATAACGTATTATATATAGATATTTAATTATATTTGCTTACTTCATCCGTTTGTCGGAGCATCATCTCCATCATCTTCGACTAAATCCTACGGCGTCGGTATGTCTGGCTTCATGTCACAAAAAAAACTGGTTATACAAAGTTTAATGCTATTCAATTCTATGCGTTATGAGCGGTTTCTCATTGATGTTATTTTTTGTTCATAACAGAGGTATTTGGGCCGGTTGTCAGTGTCTGAATGTTTGGAAGGATATTAATACAAGTTTGGCTTCCACATCACCGTCTAGTTATGGAATTTCAATATTTAAGTTTGATCTCTCAGGTTTTGTTGAAGTCGTTCATGATTGTGACTTCATTTAATAGTGTTTTTACCTACAGTAAATATAATAATGAGAGTCTATTCACACGATTCTATGTATGCAATAATGTTGAACAAAACGATCTCTTTATTTACACGATCATTGTTGATCATATTTATAATTAGAAATAAATTCAAATAATAGTTACAAAACTGACATCCGTCTTTCAGAGTAATAAAACAATTTCGAAATAATTCCAAGCAAACAAGTGACAGAGTAATTACAGTGGATCCGGACAACAGATTTGAGGTCGACTATTTATCTTACACACTCCAACCGTCAAATTTAAATAACGATTCCATCATCGCCTCCGCAACCTAGACTTCTCTGCGGCTTAGATATCTTTAACATAGAAGACATAGAAGCTTTATTTAAACCGCCGAAGCAACCCACATAATTGTCATCACCATATATGTCGAGATTTAAAAGTATGACCATTAAATTGTAATGAGTGGCTAAGAAGTGGTCCTTTATAACCACGTGCCAATCACTGAATGGGTCCACAAAGAAACTAACTACCGTTGGAGGCACAAAGCATAGAAATGAATTTGATAGAAGCACAATTAATGTCTCAGAATGTTGTAACGACACTTGAAACAGTCGTTAAATAATTGGGAGTCAAGTTTTTTAATATTCATTGTGCACTAATTGCTACCGCGAGTCGATTCGAGATGTTATCGAGGTCGTTAAATATAATCGAATCATGAAACTAAAGAATGTATTTGTAATAATAGATTTTGAATACCTTTACAAAATCTATCCGTATTATTGTTGCTTTTTAAACAGTAGAATTGAATCAAACAAACATACAACACCATAAAAGATATTATAAATCAACCACAACAACACGTCTATTGAATGAAAATTAAATTTCAATTCAGAGCTTTGTTATCTGACCACAATCGGTAAGACAAGGGATGCTAATTCTATAAAAGCAAAGGGTCATATTTTTATCGTGTCTATTTATTATATGTAGACGATTTTGACCTTCATCGCCCAAGCAATAAGGATGATAAGACTATAGAATGAATCCTAGCTAAATAAATCTGACATATCGCATGAGTTAATTTTTCCATTCTGATGCCTTTTCTCAATAGTTTCATATATTTTATTTCCAGGGGTGTCACTTGTAAAGATATTCTCACGATAACATTCTTTGTCTAACATGTTAAGAGTATAACAGAAGGTAATCCTATTGCAGAACCTTTGTTACTGATGGATATATAAAAAGAGTATATATTAAATGTAAAATCTCATGCCTTAATTACAGAGTACTGAAAATAATAACATTATCAACCAGTAAAATTACTCCAATATATTAATCCAAATCAATGACCCTTTTCCACACTTATGAATGAAACTCAAACACAAAGAAATTCGTAGTAAAACCTTCTAAATAACGCGTCTCGTTATTTTGTAGAATTATTTGGTGAAACATATTGTTGCTAAAAAGAAGGCTCCAATGGGAAGCTCCATTGATGGAGAATATTATACAAAAAGCAAACAGAACCGAAATGTGGCCAAACCAGTAACAGTACGCCCAACAATTGACACGGTCATAATTGGTGATGTTTGTATAACAGGAGCCATTCAACGTACAGGAGCCGAAAGAGAGATTTAAAAATACAAACCTTAGAAATTTCATCTTCACTTGTCTCAGCAAACAAAGCTTTGCCTTTCAAGTGGGCAAACCGACGTATGACAAAGACCAGGTTACTCAGAAACCAAATATTATCACGCGCAGCTTGACTTGAACTCGAAGAAACGTCTCAAACAATGTTACAATGAATGGACTCCTGGACACTGGTCTTCTTGATTGTTCTATTTCATGTAGTATACGATAACGAATCATGACCAATACAGCCAAAGTTCGTGCTAAGTGATCTTAGGACAATTTTACTTTACTCATTGAAACGTATTTAATTTAATTTCTTGTCTAAATATTGGAAGTTTTTGATACCGTTTTTCGTTTATAATTTTGTAGCTCGATAAACGCGTACCGTGTCTTGTACAGCTGTTTTAACATGCAAATAAAATGATCGGAGGGTGCCCCCGAGCGCTGATCGTCAGCACGGGCTGAGACAATTCCTGTTTTGCGAATTCCTTTGGGCATTGTACCAGTACAATTCAATGATAACAATGGCGTTATTGTCATAAAAATAGCCAATAGGTTTGAAAATGACGGGTTATGAGCGGCTGCGTAAGAAGCGAAGTTTAGTCATTATGTGCTGTTCTTTGTTGAAGATGTCCTGAGGGGGTGAAGATTGACAATGCCACCGTGAAACGTATTTATAAACGTTGTGATATCAATGAATATAAAAATATGCAAGAGCGTTATTGCGACGACAATGAGGCGAGTGACCTTGAGTCATACAATCCAGAGATTAGATGCTTGATATGAAAAGATGTTATGGACATTGTCCAAATAATTGATAATACATTGTAGTGTCTGGTTATCGCGTCGTAAACCCTAAGTTATGTCTTGGATATCTGTCGTGTTTGGTCATTGTGAGTTCAGATTTGACGTTCATAATTAATAACTCGTTCGTATTGTAAACGTTTTTTAATATAATACCATATAGTTAATGCAAGAGAATGTTAGTGATGTAAAATAATAAGTAGAAATAAACTACTTCAATGCATTAAGCTATTTTTAAATAGGGATTTGTATAACTTATTGAAATTACAAGAATATAAAATGGTTTCTTTCATATACAGCTGTAGTAATATGATTTTTTCTTAGTTTTATTACCCTCACATAAACAGTGTAATGAATGCAAAATTAATTTTCCGTCAGATAGTTATAAATGCATTTAACTTTACGAGATTCACAATAAAAGATACGCGACAAATATAATTGATCGGAATAGGTTCCTTAAATAGCGGGCGGCCATTGTGCTCTGTGAAAGGAATGGAGAATAAAAAGAAAATGAGTAAGATAAAAAGAAAGAAAAAAGATAAAAAGATCGTGTTCTATTTGAACAAAGCGAGTCACCGCCAGCCATGCTGGCTGTCCACCCAATGAAATCAAATTCGAAAAATTGTTTTAAATCATTTAATACTTTTTATTCTTTTCTCACAGTTTAAAGGTTTTGTAGCAAAATAATAGATAAAACTATTTTTGATATATCTGATAACACATTGAAATATACCAATTGTAATTTTGAATGTTTTTGTTATTACCTATATGTGAAAATGTTTAATTCATGATGAATATAGACCTCTTGCTTACTTTAAAAATAAAACTAATAGCCATATAAGTAACTTATACATTTTGTTTAGTTTTCAATTCTGTGAGCAAACAAATATTAACGTCATATATTTCGTTTGTGACAACGCAAAAACATATCCAAAACTTCATATGAAATGACACTTAAATTTTATATATTGTTTTTAAATATTTTTTTTATAGGACCTACCAAAACATTTTCTTGAATTAGTTGAGTTATAGTAATCATACCATATTTTCATAAGTAACAATTTTATGATAGATAATATGAAAAAAACCGTTCAGAAGCTATTATACATGATCTCAATAATAAATATACATATATCTTTTCTAGTGTTGTAGATGCTGTACATCCTAATAGAAGAAATTGCTTCCAGGAGATATCCACTTTTAAGAACTGGATTATTCATTAAACTTCACTATAAAATATAAGCTTCTTTTTCCAAAATCGGTATTTTTGTCATATATTATTATGAATGACTGTCAAAATATCATATTTTTAATAACGAGAGGGATATATGTAATTTGTTTTTATTTAGTATTTATTTAGTTAATATTATAAGATTTGACAGCAATATTAAGTTATTAACCGATATCATATTTACATTATAATATTCTAATCAAAATATTTAATTTCATTAAAGAAAAAATGTACTCACAAAAAGCAATCGACTGTGGATTTGAAATAATACAGGCTCGGTAGCGAACCTAAAATAACAATCGGTCTGTATTGAGACCACGTCAAAGAGGTATTGTGACAGTTTTTTATCTTAGTTTTTTGTCTGAGATTTGATCCGTTGACGGATTCCTTTGTGGATGAGTTTTATTTCTAATATTTGACACCTGAATCTTGGTTCTTAGTGAGGCTGATCAATTTATCCCATTGTATCCGAGTCACCGGATGCGAAGCTTCTATGACGTCGTGTTCACGTGTAATCTTTGCGTCCTACAATTAAATATCGAGTATTTTTTTGTGTTCGATGTAACAAAGGTCGACGTTCGTAAGTTCTATACATATAACTCTTCCATAACTCAACCTCCTATTTGGTTTTATTTCATTAAAAGCGACGAAATATGTCCAGCGTTTACTAACAGTAATAATAACATCGCACATTTTGAGATTTAAAGAAGTTCTCACAATTTTAATCTTAAAAAATGGGTGTGTCTTCTCCTCCCATCTTTCTCATACCTCAAGAAGCAACAGAGTCAAATTTTCGCAGTATGAGACTAGGGTGGAGAGCGCCCCGCTGTTACACGACTAACTAACATTGTTATAAATGAATTAGGATTTAATTTACCTGATGTAATGTTGTATTAGATTAGTTTACGGATACTTAGACAATATTCAAAAGTTACCATCACTTTATAAAAAGATTCCCCCTTATTTTTGTTAGTAATTTACCTAATAATACATTTGTAATAGGTGACGCTCGAAAATGTTTAGATCCTACGACATCATTAAGAAATGTGAAGAGATAGATAGATGATAGATTTCTTAAAATAATCAAGGGTACTACTGGAACCGACTAAGAATTAAGAACACGTAGTTTAATAGGTTCATTGAATCTTAAATATTGTAATATCAAAACACCAGCAACATTCAAATAATATTAAACCGAGCAATTCATTAACTTTTATAAATATTTTGTAACAATAAAAATTCCTTAGCACGGCGTACAAAATCTCTTCCAGCCCTCTCTACAGGAATCGTCAGGCTGGAGCTGGGCGGGCCTCCGACCGCGCCGCCCGCCCTGTCTGCGGGACGTAATGTTCGCACCACAAATATATTAAAACTTGTGTGGGAATCTCAGATTTATAATGGATCCCCGACTTTATACGCTACAGACTTCAAATTGTTCTTCTAACTTTAAAAAAAATACGTATGACTTGTACGAACAATGAATTATAATAATCGGTTAAAAATAACAAAAAAATTGTATGACATAATTCGTAATGAATTATAATTTAAAAGCATCTGAATATGGCAATGTCATCTTAAGTTGTATCAGAACGTAATCTTCTTTAAAGCGTCATTCTAACACATTTAATCACACATTCCCATAAAAACGGACATACACTTATACACCCCATAAAAGACATAAAATTACCATAGAGTATAATTAGACGTATTATAATGTAGTTTGCATGGTGGGCAGTTTTATTTAGGATGCCATAGACAAAATGGAAGTGCGTCCCCATTGACAACAATGTGCCTTGTTTACATTGTGTATGAATGTATAATTAATAAAGATATATCTCATGAGGCATGAGAAAATCCGTCCGCTGGGGAATACATTAAAAATATTTTTATATATACGAATAAATATATTCTTTCATATACAGTAAATATATCTCAGCTTTTATATGTACGAGTAGTGTATCTCCTAGATAAAATTGATTCAATAGACAATATTAAAGTCACAATAGTTAATAACTCACGGCACCGTACAGCGAAACGAAACCGTCTTATACCGCCGGCATGACAATGTGCTTAATCAATAACAATTCCAAGACGCCATATTGATTTGTGTTGACGTTTGGCGAAGATAAATATAATTATTCATTTATTTGATTAATGTATGAAATAAAATTAATAATTGTTGAATTATATTCAATATGACTTACTTTTATCATGTTTTATATAGTTTATTGTTAATTGTTGTTTATTTCTAAATATTTGAAGTCAAGTGACTTTATTTCGTGTTCGTGAACTTTCGTCAGGTTCGTGAACTTTTATCTCACATATATTGATAGTAATTTATTAGATGTTAATATTAACAAAATACAAATTATGTTTTATGACATCCCCGACCGCCATTAATCTGACTGTTGTCACATTTATCAACAACAGCGAACTTTGTTGACAACATGAACCAGCGACTCTCATTAATGTACACACGTCTTTAGAAATTGAAATTTAATTCCATATCATGAACTTAAAGCTGTTGTCACTAAGGATGCGTCACACTGATCTCATCCTGACAACGTATTGAGATTTGTCTGAAAATATTGATAAAAAAATGTATAAATGTACAAAAAAAATATACATTTTTTATAATAAAATAATAATTTACTTATAACGAATTAACAATAAATGAGAAAGGTAAAAATTGCGTTAAAAATGATAACAGTAAGTATAAGACAAGGTTTATGAATACTAATGGTAGTTTTTTTTCCAAGCGATCATTATAGACGTTCCCGTACCCCCGCGAGCCCCAGGTACCACAGTAAATCAGGATTAGCTGGTTCCACCAACGAGCCTCATTTATACGTTATTTATAAACTAAATCCGCGTTACCACGGCTCTCACAGCTTGTACACTAGCTGAAACAGCTTAAACTTTAACACCAAACTCTTAAGATCATTTTGTGATCAATGAGTTGAAACTTCAGTTGACGACTGTACAGTGAGGTAACATCGCGCGATAAAGTGACCGTATCATGGAATTTTTATCATTTTTACGACTGTCCTTTGAATATACTGAGTTTATGCTTTCCTGTTTCGTTTTTGTGTTTCTGTTTAATATAAATTGTTTTCCATAAAGTCTTATATATAATACACAGAACGATATTTTTTATGACTGATAATTAAAATTGTAGTAAAATATATAATAGGATTGTATCAAAATTGTCTTACTTGTATGTATCATTAAGAAACTCAAAACAGCCAACAAAATCCATTCCGAGCTGAGTGTAAGAGATATGTTTGTTTTAAAATAAAAATACAAAAGTAACAATGCTTTCAAGAAGAAGGTATTCAGAGTTTAAATTATTTAACAGTTAAATCAATTTAAGTAATACAGAGCGTCAACCCCCGAGGTTATATTAACTGGACAAAGAAAAACATATGGCGTTACAGATAGTAACAAAAAACTATACATTGTGAACTGAAATTGCTCTGCAAACTATTATCTGCCGATATACGAGACTAAGTCACAAGATGAAGCGATTAATGAGCTTTTTATATATAACGCTATAACAATATGACTTTGGCTCCTGAAATATGACACATATCGAAGTTGGAGTTATATAGAGAGCATTTAAAGATGATGTGGAGATATTAAAATGGAATACCCGCTGTCCGCTTACAGTATAAGACAATACCCTGAAGCGGTACACATGACTCCCCAATGCGAATAATGAGTTTTCAATAAATTGTTTAAAGTAATGCCGATGTATTGTCCGACTGTAATAAAAGATTAAACTGTGTCTAATAATGTGTTTCACTTACTGAATAAATGATTTTTTGTTATGTTTTTATCATTCAAATTCAATTTAAATGGTTTATTAGAAGTCATATTATTAGGAATCGTGCGAATAAATATGGAAATATTAAATAATAATAATGAATTTGTAACATTGTTTCGTTCGCGTAAAGTTTTAAAGTTAAAATACAATTAAGTTTAAATGTTAAATGAGTTTTGGAATTTAAACTAGTTTTGGCTAGAATTTTCGACGTCCTGTCTCGTCATTATTACATCAGTACCTTTGTCCTGAAACGTGTAATTCAGCATTGTCAAACTAAACACAAGTTTTTCAGTCTTTCATTAACGTACCTACTCTTTTACCATGACGTGCGAAGTTTTTTAAATTGCTATGTAAATTGTAAGGTACTTATCAGTTTAAAATAACTACAAACTTATACTGTTACGCTGATTTAATATATCCATAGATTTAATCATTTAACTTATCGTACAGAAATACCTGAAAATTACGAAAAATAATTAAAGTAAATTTAATTATGTTTAATAGAACATTTAATTTATAGCTTATCAACAACAAAGATTGTCTCTGAGACAACAATTAATGTGAAACAGAAAAACATTTACCATACAATATATCGTTATAAAAGCCTATGATAGGAAATGGCGGACAATAGTTACTGCTGAGATAATGGCTATTATCAAAATAGTGATGCGTGTTCATTGTGGCATGGCCAAGCTTCAGGATCCATGCTCCATGCTCTATGGACCCCTCTCGCATGACTTCTCTGCGTTTATTTCTCTATTATGCCGTGACAAGTATACCACCCTGTAAGCTAGCACTAATTTGTACAGGGACGGACTTAATGGTCAGTTATGTATGATTTTTTTATTTTTCCAAGACGGATACTTGTATTTTGCTTCTATGTTTAATGATATGGATTTGTTTTTAGTTATAACGAAATAAAATGATTTTTTTTTTGGTTTGTAGTGAAGTTAGATAATCTAAAGTGTCTTTTGGAATAAGTTTATTATAAAGGGACATCAAATCGAAAATTTTTGTGCGCGGAAATTATATTTAATACAATTAGAAAAAACACATTATATAGTTCTATTTTTATATTATTTTTTTTTATAAACTTAAGATTTTTCTCTCTTAATAGATTCAGCTATTCGAGTACGGCTCTGTGGACCAAGGTGCAACCCGTTGCAAAAAGCCAGAAATTGTCCAAAATTTTCTAAACGTGATCACGTCATTGTCCACGCACACCCGCCACAATAGCTACAAAGCCCATCCTTAGCTTCTCTTTTATTCTCAAATATTTTACTTTGTTCAACAATTTCTATCAAAAATTAGAGCAACTTACATACTACGGAAAGTTAATGGAAAGTATGACTTAATGTGGTAATATTATGATTTAATTTTCTCTGTGTATATCTCTAAGTTATGTCAGTTTGACATTAGAGGTGCAAATGACATTTCACATGTTTGCCATAGTGTCATTGTTAGCTACACCCATTGTTGCAATTGTTCGTGTATTGTTGCTCTGAATAATGAAAAACATTTTAATATTATGAAATTATAAGCGTCTTCCGTGAGCTTTTGATATGTTACGTAAAATACTTAGAGACGATCGTATTAAAATATTTTGATTAATAAGAAATATATTCAAATATAAGACAAAGATCTGAAATAAAATATTTAATAAGAAATAATCTTTCAATGCAAATTTTAAACCATTTAAACCATTTATTTTTGCTACATACAATTATACATAGATTATACAAATTAATTAAATTTAAAAAATACAGTGTATGAGCAAGGGGTTCATCTCAGTATAAGCTGTGCTAATGCACA
>JAAAKD020000379.1:961893-975710 GCA_010014825.2 Danaus melanippus
GTCGTTTCTCTCGAACTTTTTCCAAGACAAGTGGCAAACAATTGGTAGTGTACCATTCTGCAGAAACTGTTTTTTGATCCTCTAACACAATTGTTGCGAAATGACCTATCCTTCCAAAGAACGAGGCAACCATTTTTTTTCCCACACTTCGATCTCTCTTCACTTTAGTTGGCAACTCCTCGAAAGGACACACCCACTGAGCAGATTGTCTTTTGGTTTCAGGATCATAACAGTAAAATAATATTGACAAAGAGTTCTATTTTCAAATTTTAGAATTATTTTTTTATTATATTGTTTATAAGTGGCCAGTTCTAAGAACTTTCAGTTTGACCCTCGTATCTATATCTGGAATCTGAAACATATTTTTAAAACAGCGTCACGTTTTTCGTTTCATAATAATGTTAACCTATACTTAATGGTCCGACTTTGTAAAAATATTTTTGATAATTAACTAGAAAGTTATCTCGAAAAATCATGCATGGAAATTAAATGATTACATAAAAAGTTTTCGTTCATTTAACCTATCCAGTAATTTTCCTCTACTGTTAACAATATGCAAATTCATACATTTTTCTATCTAATATACTGTAAAAAGAAAGCATAGAAACAATACTTAAATACTTACAACAATTCTTATATGATAAAATTACTAAATCAACCTCGTTTATTACCATTCCTTTCATAATTTTACCGAACATTCTGTTTTTCATTATAGTCATAAAATCTTATCAATTTATTTTTTATTTAATTTTTTTTATTTATTGGGAAACAAACAGTATTACAACCAATCAATTGAAATATATTCCTACAAAACTACATAAACCAATTAAGTTTCCACCAATTACAAGTTCATTTGGAGCAAAGAAGAATAAAACGTCTAAACACACGTTGGCTAAAATATAAAATAACAGATTAAAATTAAAATGCGAAAATTGATGACATTGAGCAAAATAATACTATGATCAATGAAAATTAAGACAACTAATTTGTTTTTTATAAAACATTTTAAAAATATTAAGTTAATGTCGTGAAGGACAATTTTTACCTTCATACTCAATGTTATTAATTTTTCATATATAATCAGGCGAGAGTGGAAGAGAAGAACATGTTGTGTCGACCCTACATAAAGTGGGACCAGGGCAGGAGAAAGAAGAAGAAGAAGACTCAATGTTATTTTACTGAGTGATAAAAAAAACATCATCATCGTCAGTCATATAGATCGTTCCATTTACCAATTTCTAGCATAACGCCCTGTCTTGTCCGCTCTGAATCTACCGGGTCTTGCCACACTGAATAGGTCGTCCTTCCATTTAGAAATTTGTCTAAATTAATTATTAATCTTGAACAGTATAAAATGTTTGTATTATTCTTCGTTTTAATTTTTCTAATAAACTCTCTATTTTTGTGTCGAGTTGTTAATCTACCTTTTTGTTCCTTTCGGTTATCCATTTTTTTTTAAGTTCATATTAAATTTTAATTAGTAATTTAGACAAAAAAATTCGATAAAAATCAGAATTTGAAGCTGTCACTTGAGGAATATCGAGCCTAAGTAACTTTATTGAGTAAGAAACCTTTTGGTGTTGACTGTACCCGCAATCTTATTAAATTTAATATCAAATTCGTTGTCAGACATATTTGATAATTGTTTTATGGTTTCTCTACTTTGTAGTCAACCTGCATGAGGTTCGAAAACCAAGCGATCATTAGAAGACTTGTCTGTAATTTATTATTTATTACGGATTCCTCTTGGGGGTGAAAAGACAGACTACGGTTTTAAGTGGTGATAAGTTTCATAAGGTTTGTATAGCTCCAACCGGAGACTCAAATAGGTGTGAAATTTTCACAATCTACAATTTCCTCTCTTCGGAACTCTCTTGGCCTAGACCGAAAAGTGGTGTAACTCCATAAGTAAACAGTCTTCTGCGTAACTAAGAAGATCCGATAGTAGACGATCATTAACGTGCATCAAAAACAAAATTGCAGAGAGGGGAGATACCCAGGAACTCCCAGTTGTCTGTCATTGATTCAGACGAGCACACTTAACAATTCCTAAGAAGTGTGCTGTTGCCACTAAAAGGTCTGATAACCATGTAATCAGACTAAGGAACATGCACTCTCAATAGCTTACCAATACGCCTATGCAGGCAGAGCGTTTCGAAAGCTTTCAAGGTGTGGACTTAAACTACGAGAGGTTCTACCTTCTAGAGCTCTCCTTCACAATGAGTGGCGTGTATAAGATATCACCAGTTAACTATTTTCAATTAAAACCATATTGTCGGTCATTAGAAGATTTTTGTCCTCTAGGTGTGTCATCAGATGTGTGTTTAATATAATTTCCGTAATTGTACAAAGTATCGAAATAATTATAATCCGACAATAATAATAAGAAGCAGAGTGTGCGTGGCTTTCTTTCTATGATACAAGTACCAGGTCATAAAAGGAATTAATAACAAAGTATTATAATAACAACACTATCGCGTTTTAAATGTTACTTTGTAATATAATGGTTTTTGAAGTGTTCTTGAACTAAAACAATTTATCTATATTCAATTTTTTATAATATAAGAGGAAAAGTAATTTGAAATCGTTTTTTAAGACAAAGAATTATTTTAACTTTTCAATATCTATGTTTATTTATTTTAATAATTGGCATTTTTAAATAAACTGAATTTATAAAATATATAAATGAAAAGAAAAAGAAACACATTTACTTTGAAATGAGATACGATAGATGAGTTTAACATTATGATATTTATTTTCTTTTTAATGTAGTTAACAGTCGTTTAAAGTTTTTTAATATTATTTTATATGATTCCTGATAGGACTCCGTAATTCTGAATCATAAGACAGTTAACACCTCGCTGTATTCTGAAGTAGCCTTCTTCTCCCCAGTTACTTCCCCAAGAATTCTTAACCAGCCAGAAGTCAGTGCCTCCCTCTAAAAACAAATTTAATCAGATTCCTTTCACTGCTACAGGATTGATTATATAAAAAGTGATAGCCAAAAATTATTTTATTGGTTTTTAAAATGCATAATCGAAAACAATCCATAAGTATCACGACGATAAGCAATTTTATGGAGAAAAGTTGTCTAAATTAAAGTCTTTCTTCTTTAATTAATATCTTTCTTAACACACTAACCATTTCCATAGCCAACTAAGAGAACGGCATGATTAAGTACTTGACTCACTGCACATTCTTTGACAAGGATACCACCAGTGTAGGTGCCTATTCCTCTTGCGGCAATGACTGCAATTGAAAATTAAATAATTATTATAATCGATTTATAAGACTTTTCCTATCTTAGTATTAAATATATATCAGCACCTATACTCAATGGACCGGTACTGTAAAGCTTGTCCATCATTTGACCCTCCGTCACATTCACGTGTTCAAAATTGCTTAACCTAACAACAACCCGACTGCTATCATATTTACAGCTCCCGGCAACTGCAGTGTAGGGGTAAGAATCTTCAGACATAGCACCGTTTGACACCAAGTATCTGAAAGATAATTAAATATATTATACGTCTTCGGCACCAAAAATATTTATTGATTTGTAGCGATTCAATCTGTTACTGTTGTGCTTTTTCTGGATATCCATAATGACAAGCGGCAGAATCGGTATCACAGTCCACTAATTGCTGCTCCGACAATTCTACAAGGTTCCCGTTCTTAATTGCATTGATACTCTCCACGTTACCTTGTATTTAACAGAAATTTACGATCGGTGAAACGCAGGCATAAACTAATAAATGTCAATTATATCTTACTTGATATATCTCAAACGAAACGATATTATTGGTGGATTCAAGAACAATACTAGATAGGTTATACAAATACTTACCGATGGTACTAAATGCCCAGCATGAGCCACATGTTCCTTGGTTCTTCACTCTCGTGACGACTCCTTTATCTCGCCAATCAAACGCAGCCGGTGCGGTGACATTAAATCGCACTTTGTCTTTTTTTAAACCTCCATTCAGAATGTTTGGGTCCGGTTTGAAACCAGTATAAAATTTGTGAAATTCTTCTTCACTTAAATCCGAGAACTTGTTAATACCTGAAATATATTCAGTTTTATAATTAAATAAGATTATCAACCGAAAAATAATTTTAAAAAACCATAACTTACCGTGAACAGCGTTTGTACTCTTGTGGTTTAAATCATTTATTCTCTTTAAATTGTCCACAAATATCTTGAATCTCTGTTCCTTTTCTTTGGAGTCATACTGTTTATTATATTCCCTGATGAAGTCTTCAAAGAGTATTGGTGCTTCGTCCATAGAATAAAATACTGGTTCCCGTACTTTCCTCACATTGTTCACTTCATTCTGCGGTGCAGCCGCTGTAAAGGCGATGGCGCAGAGTATGAAAAAGATCATGTTGACTTGTCTTACTGACGATGTTTAACTATTCACATACGTATTTATACTGCAGCTACAATGCATTTAGAATGCAGTTACAGTCTTATCGTCGTCAAGATATTCTAATAAGCTGGAGATTGCGAATTGTTTCCATATATTCTTATATCGCAATTATTTATAATAAAATGGCTTAAACTAATCATTACCAGAATTCAAGAAATACCTCGTTAGAAACATCGAGGTATTGAAGAGATCAGAATTAAAGTCGAATAAATTCATGAAAACTAGTTTTATTTATTTTGTTTAATTAATAGAATAAAAAGTATTCTAATACTGAAAACACTCTGGATATTTAAATAGTAAGAATGATAAGTACTCATACATACATTACGTCACACTAACTTATATTTTAGGATTGAAGCAAAAAAAATGACACATATCTTGTTGATTAAGTGTGATAAAAAAAAGACAATTAGATAAAATGGTATATTGGTCGCAATAAATTTGTTGTACAATTGAATAATATTTTATAATACCTAATAGATTAAATCCATTAAAAAAGCCTTTTCATGTTTTTGGTGACAATTATTATCATTAGATATTTTTTAAACATTAATATTAGAAAATTTATGAAACTCAAACAGGAATCATGAAATACAAGTATATACAGTAATATTCACAAATACATTTAATATAGTCAGTTACAAAGACCCATTCTTGGCAATATGTTTAGCTAATTTTATTTATCGGGTTCGAGATAATTTTTAATGTACGGTCACTGTACCAAATGATGTTTAGAAATGTGACGCAGACTCGTGGGTTTAACAAAAAATAACACTATTTTAAATAAGAATTACGAATGAAGAACCGCCCTTAAATTAAAGTATTTATTATTTTTTATGACTTTAACTTATATTAATTATGTTTTTACGTAAAACCACATTATATCATAGATGATAATTTTTATAAAATTAAACGAAAAAATTATCTACAACTATTGTGCACATGTGAGTTAGATGAGCGTAATCTATTTTAAACCTTGAAACTATTTTTATTACTAAAAAATAAGAAAGAAGAGGCGATAAAGTTCAAAAAAACAATTTAAAAAAATTATGGCAAACCGAAAGTGCAAATATTTTTTTACGTTTGAGATTTCCTTGGTGTGATTAATTTCATTAATACGAAAACTTAAATAATAATGAAATAAAGTTTGCGATATAAAAGTTAAATACTTTAAAGGCACATACACTTACCAGGAATTAAGGATACGTAACCTTTAATTGAAACTGTAGAAACATTGTCCTTAGATCGAAATCGAATCTCTATAGAATGTCAGGTCATGATGTACATCCTTTTAAAATACTACAACTCCATACACATACATATGTCTTTATACAAATGACGAATGACACCAAGAAACTATCAGGAATCGAGTATAGAATTTTAGAATGTTCTATACTGTTGCCATTTGGTATTTCATGGATTTTTCACAAAAACAAATACTTATGAGCGATTTATTTTATAATAATTATGTTTCGTAAACTTAGGAGAAATGAATAGACAACCAAATTTGTCTTGATTTTAAGTATTGAATAGTTGTTATGTTTACTTTTGTCTGTTGCATTTTAAAATAATTGAGATATAAGAATATATGGAAATAATTCGCGATCTCCAGCTTATTAAAATATCTTAACGTTGATAAGACTGTAACTGCATTCTAAATGTATTGTAACTGCAGTATAAATAGGTATGAGAATAGTTAAGCATCGTCAGTAAGACAAGTCAACATGATCTTTTTCATACTCTGCGCCATCGCCTTTACAGCGGCTGCACCGCAGAATGAAGTGAACAATGTGAGGAAAGTACGGGAACCAGTATTTTACTCGATGGACGAAGCACCAATACTCTTTGAAGACTTCATCAGAGAATATAATAAACAGTATGACTCCAAAGAAAAGGAACAGAGATTCAAGATATTTGTGGACAATTTAAAGAGAATAAACGATCTTAACCGCAAGAGTACAAACGCTGTTCACGGTAAGTTATAGTTTTTATATCCATTTTTACCTATGACATTGTCAAAGAAGACTTAAATTAGGCTTAAGGAGAAATATACAGTCTGTTTAAATAAAAGGTATGGTAACAAACCGGCAGCCACATCTATAGGCTGCGGCACGTGACTTCATACTTGCGCATTAGAACTGTACTTAATCAGTAAACAACACGGAAGAAATTAATAAATTCTTGCCCATGACATATTGTGATATCAAAGCCACATTACTCTAAAGTTTTACCAGAAACTGTTTAATATTTCTTGAGTGAAAGAGTAACAAACATTCATACATCTTTATGTTCGTAGATCTATACCTATATATAAAATATTCTCACGAAAATTTCCTACATAAAAATGTAAGTTTAGAATCCTTTATTATATTATTAAACTACTTTCGTTTCAGGTATTAACAAGTTCACAGATCTGAGCAAAGAAGAATTCAAAAAGTTTTATCTCGGTTTCAAGCCGGACAAAAGCTTTTTGGATGATAATGATAAAAAACCAATTCAATTATCATTTAATATCACCGCACCGGAGGCTTTTGATTGGCGAGATAGAGGAGTCGTCAGTAGAGTGAAGGACCAAAGACAATGTGGTTCATGCTGGGCATTTAGCACAACCGGTAAATATTTTTAGAGTTACTTCACAATTACTCTTGTATCCTATATTGTATAATTTGTAAGAGATACTTTAAGAAAAAAATATAATATGAATTTATTATTTTTCACCTTAATTTAAGGTAACGTGGAAAGTGTGAACGCAATTAAGAACGGGAACCTTGTAGAATTATCGGAACAACAATTAGTAGACTGTGATACCACCACTCAGGGGTGTCACGGCGGATATCCAGAAAACGCACAACAGTAAAATATAGAACCTTTACAAATTAAATATAATTATAAGTTCATGTGTAACATACATATCTTACTACTTTCCAGATACCTCGTATCGAACGGTGCTATGTCTGAAGAATCTTACCCATACGCTGGATATGCCGAAAACTGTAGATACGATAGCAGTAAGGTTGTTGTTAGGTTAAGTAATATGGAAAAAGTTTTATTGCCAGAGGATCAGATGGTCGAAAAGCTTTATAGCACCGCACCATTGAGTATAGGTATGAATTATATTTGCAAGGAATATTTTTTTATGATATATATTTTTGAAATTTTGGATATTAATTATTGTTTTATTTCCTAATGTAGTTATTGCTGCAGAAGCATTAGGTACTTACTCTGGTGGCATCATCGTCAACGAATGTGCACAAAGTAAGACGCTCGATCATGCTGTGCTTTTGGTAGGCTACGGAAACGGTGAGTGTGTAGAGATAAAATAAGAATAATATACTATTCCTTACTTAGTACCTGGTAAGTATTACATTCTCTTTAAAATTACTTTAAAAACTATAACATGAGAGCATTTATCATCATGTATTTAGAGGAGTATTTTCATAATTTGCATCCTGTATCAATATTATGGACATGTATCTTGTTTGTATTTCGAAATGTAGTTTCTCCACCATAATGTAAAAGCAATTTGAAAGGAATCTGATTAAATTTGTTTTTAGAGGGAGGCACTGACTTCTGGCTGGTTAAGAATTCTTGGGGAAGTAACTGGGGAGAAGAAGGCTACTTCAGAATACAGCGAGGTGTTAACTGTCTCATGGTCGCGAAATACGGAGTCGTATCAGGAATCATGTGAAATATTAATTGGTTCTGTAAATCACATTAAACAGATAATAAAGATCGTAATGCAAAACATTTATTGTATTTGATACCCAAAGAAATGTTTTATGTTTTTTTTTTAATTAAATTGATATTAATTTAAGGAATCATCACGCTCACAATTAACAAGAACAGCTAGATAAAACTCGTAAAAAATTAAAGTTACTCCATCGTCGTTGATAAGACTACGCTTATATTAAAAAACCAAATTTGATTCTAATATATAGGACCTTTATTGAAATTATTGACCCAAAGTAAAAATAAAATTGTATACTATTTTGAGCGGTAGAATTAATTAACTATTTAAACGACATAATATATGCATATATGTGAAACGAGATATAGACTTATTATTAAGGAAGATTAAAGTCTTAAATATTCAAATGCATGGGAAATGAATGGGTTAAAAGTTTATGAAAAAAAAAAGATTCTGAATTGATTGAATCAATTTTTCGGTTTCTTATACTATAGCAAAAATTTCAAATATTGGCAGTGGAACGATTAAGTTTCTCTTTGGTATAAGATAAATAAAAGTAATAGAGTATTGATATTTCCATTAAAACTCAATTTCAAAGTCATTCCATCACAATAAAACAAACCACAATAGCGTCTTCCGCTGTATTTGTTATTTTTCACGATGATTACGTTTTCTGAGAGTGGATTTCGCTAGATCCCACGGATACTGCAAAAATATCTCCTTTTCTTTTTTAATTATCAATCAAATATTAGAATAACTTTCAAGCATCTATCAAAAGTTATCTTGCAAAATAAATTGTAAGAGCACATTGTCATTCCTTCATTCATTCATCCGCCCACTATTGTGGAATATATTCATTTTTTTCTTTACAACAATGAAGTGTCATTGTTCATATTTGTATTTTAATATCGGAATAGATAAATAATGCGTGGCATTTTTGGGCCATTTGTTAAAGGTTCCGTACCGGCTGGGATATTAATGGATCCCATTCATATATCTGACGTAGAATGTGTAAGCATTCGTCTTACGTGTGACACTTTTAAAAGTTTTCGATATTTTTTGACATATTAATTGGAATATATAAAAACTTTATAACAAACAATTATCGTTAGTATTATCTAAGATACATATAAAATATCATTACTTACGAGATTTTGATGAGTGAATTCGTTGTAGGTATTAAATACATTAAAAAATTGACATAAAATGTATTGTTATACAATGCTCGACCTTCGTATATAAAGGCATCATTATGACAGTGTTTATCTCTTGTTTTTATCAACCCCCCACAATAAAGGCGTTCGAGCGTGACCAACTAAAGCAAACGGCTAGCGGCTATATCAAACAAGTTTCTAGAATACCAAATGTTTCTCCATCTTTGTCTACCGTTGTTACGTTAGAAAGGGACGTCTTACACATACACAACCGACTTGTCTATTGATAAAACTAGAAAAGAAAGAAAAGAATAGAAAAGAAACATGGAACTGGTTTAAAATATTCACTAAACCATTATAAAGGAACTTATGCCGGGAGGCAAAATATTTTTATGTAAATGTATTACTATCGAATGTTTATGTTCGTTTAATATTCGTAAGAAAATTACATATAATATAATCCTTGGCAATATAATTGAAAGGTATGGAGTTTTGATATAAATTATTATTTACATATGTTCAGGGTAAAAGTAATTTTAACCAGAAGAAATGTGATGTATTTAGTGACTAGTAAGTAATTTAACACTCGAGGGCTCGAATACTGTTTCTAATTAGAGGAAATAAAAAAAATGACCGATATTTTGCACGATTCAAAACTCTTTGACCGTTCTTTAAAGACAGCGACAGCGGAAAATGGGCTGGAGGGTCCTCACACATAAAGGGGCCAGTTTGTTCCAAAAATACTCTGTGCTTGTGCGCGGAGATCAAAAGATTCATGTGGAAAGCCCTCACGCCACTTGCCTCCGCTTTGATATTAAATGTTATTGAATGGCCGGCGATTTCTAATCTTTTTACTGAATTATTATAGATTCGAATTTAGAAATTGCTTTCGACTGCGGAAGGGGAAGTGGTTGAGTTCATATTATAGAATGAATTACATTTGATAGGTATGGCATACTGTGAGTCACAACATCATTAAGTGAGCGACGGTCGGCAGTAACATGTGTGAGGTCAGAGATGTCGCCACGCCCTATGTTTGTTTAATTTGATTATGTATCAATTAACTTAGAACCGTATGTCCGTATGTTGTACCCGACAAACTGCCGCTAGCTGGACATTCAATATAAGGAAGGTATAAAGAGGACGACGGTTTAAAATACGGGCATTTACCTTGTTAGAAATATGTGAAGGTTTCTTAGAAAACAATATAAGGTGACCAGCTTTAAATGTGAAGTTATATGCTGATTGTTACGTTGTTGCTTTATGTATTTTTAATATTTTCTTTTTTGGTATAAAAATTCGTAGCGAGTGGATCCCTTAAAAAAACCTATTATAGACATCACATATTTTAAATACCGCAACTGGTGCCTACCCGTCTGGCTGTCTCAGACAGACAGGCACCTACCTGGGCCTTCCTAGTGCCGTCCCTGTCTAACAAGCAGACACTCCCTTCAGCGGAACGGGACGGAGGTATTCACCACCTTTTGAATGAAATGTTAAAAAACATAGCGCGCGCACATTTGTTTGTCCTGACCGCCCGCACTGACCCGCGTCATTATGAAGTGTTATTTTCGATGAGGGTGATATTTTAAACAGCCTTTTACTTTTTATTTTCGGGAATATTTCTCGAATATATCGTGAGTCAAACGAGAACAGTATAGTAAAGATCGAGAGATAAAGTTGGGGTTACAGAAAACTAGTACTGTTAGGTTTAAGGGAATTTGTGTTTTGACATTGCGGTGGCGTAAATAATATTTACAATGCATATACATATACATATATCACAGCGACACGACCGTTGGTAGATATAGGATATGATTTGTATTATCATAATTAAAACAAGACATCTAATTTCGCATTAAATGGAATCTCTTATTTCCACTGAAATAATATTCTACCGGTAGTTGAAGCATCTGTAATGTTTCAGTTTACTAGGTCCACCTGCGCCCGCGCATCGGGCTCCTTTATTGAGGGTTTGATTAAGGTGGAGTGGGTCGGTGGCTTTTTATACCGCTCCCGGAGCTACGTGGGAATGTCTTAGATGACTACACAAGATTTCTTTATATATAAACCGTATGATACATTTAGATGTCATTAAACATACTTTTTCTTATCATCCGACTCTTTAGTTTGGACCCAAATAATATTTATCCATATTGGCTGTAGCGTACCTACTACTTAAATACCACTATATACCAAAAACATGCCGTCTCTTATTTTGGAAATCATCTCTCGTAAAATGGAAGAACATCTCATGACGTGAGATGACACATGAGATGTGATCTGGTCTGTGTTTAACATTCTTACGTGTTCTCATACACGGAATGTATATTATGATTTATCCCCAAAACTCTTCAATGTAATATGATGAATAGCTTAGGTATATATATTGTGTTGTAATAATAAAACTTTTGTGTTGCTGGGGTCCGGGAGTGACCTAGCGAAACAATCCCCTGTCCTATGATTTATCTAGCTTACGAGAGTCTCAACCGGACTGAACCACTAGCTGTACGGTTAGGGTGCCAACAATTTGATAAGTCTTACAAATTTCCACATAGTATCATACAGTGGTAATATACTCGTATACATAACAATAAGCTTGTTTAATGTTACAAAGCATTTTTATACGCACATAGTCTCACAATCTGTGAAGAGATCGTTAACTTAATTATCAATAATACAGAAAGTGAGTTCATCAATATTCTCATGTTTCATGGCGACCCTACAACCATTCCCCCTCACCTGCTTAAACACCGTTAATCTACACTGACCGCAGTTCCCATAAAAAGAGATTTAAAAACACGACTCATAAATAATGTTTACTTATTATTATTTTTTTTATTATAACATTGTATGAAGCAATTTAATTAGCTACGGTTTGTGTACAAACTGAATGTGGACAATGTCACTTGTCAAAATAATAAAATTTAAAGCATTAGTAAAAGCTATGTATGTCCGGTCAGGTTTTGAAATTCGTAAGCCTCAATAAACTGTTTATATTTAGGTCAGTAATTTAATAACGAAACAGAAAAGTATCTACTCAGGCACTCGATATTTATTAAATATACATACAAATATTGATATAAATTAGGTAAATCATGATAATTTACCGAAAAAAGAAAATAATTTTTCTTAGTCCTATTTATTTCGTACATATACCTAATGGTCTTGGAACTAAAAAATACCTGCCGATAACACAACTAGAGTATTAGCTAGCTAGCTAGCTTAAACAAGAATGTTATATATAATGCTAGACATTAAGATATGTGTTTTAAAAATAAAGACATAAATTGTTAATGAAATCGAATCTACCATTGATTGTACATAAGAAAGTACTTCCTTGCTCAAAATTATCTATGTTTAATAAGGTTATGAAGGGTTTATAGTTATACAGTGATGTATATAAAGAATTATTTATAATTAAACTGATCATAGTTTGATGGTAGTACTTTGAAGTAACCAGGATTTGACGTGAGGTTACCAAAAAAAAATTACTTTTGGAGTTGAAGTTAATAAGGTTATAATATTAATATTTCTCGATTTCAAGACAGTTTAGATAAATTTCATTATGCATATTGATATTACAACTGTTAGTCGTATAGATTTTTATTGATTTCTGGAAATATAATGTCAAAGAGGAAAATACGGGTGTAAATGTTGAATGATGTAGGAACTTGTCAAAATTGCTGTAAAAAAAACGTCTAATTGGGTGGAAATCAATAACGGTGGCTCCTTTTTTAATTTTTTCGTCATCATATAAAATATATATGTATATGTTAATAAATTAAGAAACTTCTGAAAGGGAGTTTTATGATTTAAATAAACGTTTTCAAACATAATTTATAGTAGCCATTCAATATTTTATTGATCACTTATACAGCCGTAGCAACGAATTGATGTCATCAATTGCCAATATATTTCATGTGAAAAAATGATATTAAAGAGACTTAAAAATATTAACACTTTTATAGGAAAATTATTAATAAAAGTTCAAATTACTATGAATGTGGAATAGAGCGTCTCGTTTTTAATCAGAGTTAAGATTTATCCTAATGTATGAGGTATGACTAACGAACAGAGTACTTATAACTTTTAATAAAAGATTAATTGAATTGTATATATGTACCTAAGTACATAGCAAATATATATGTATAGTACATTTTTATTAAGGTATAAAAACTTGTTAAAATCTAATATAGTGTGATGCTGGTTAAATATTAGGCTTCCAATTCTGATAGAATGGCCTTTAAAATTTACTTACTAAAAGGTATTGATATAGTTTTCAGTATTAAAATATTAAAATAGATTAAAACAAGAGTATTTTGCTCGAACTTATCCGTTTTCCTATAAGTAGGTAAATCTTATAAGATCCCAAAAAACTATGATCAGTGTACGTTCTTGCGAGTTCTAAAGTGTACTGTTCTTGGAAACGTTTTAAGCATTTTTTTTTATTACAATAATATATTAAAAAAATATTTCTATTATCATTACAAACTATTTTTTACAAACAGATGCACAGACAAATATATAATACATTTGCAATGA
>JAAAKD020000379.1:990081-1001402 GCA_010014825.2 Danaus melanippus
TATAATTTAGTACTTCATATAAAGTTTATGGAGATAGAATTTATTTTATAGTACCTCAATAATTTGAGTTAAAATTTTGATTATTTCGGTGATAAATTATTATAAAGGTATATTTTTTATGTATCCAAATATGTAATTAGATATTATTATTGCGTCTTATATTTTTCTTATTTAATAACTACTTGTTTTGTTTGGGAAAGTCTTTCCTATTGGATCAGGTAGTCTTCTTCTTCTTGGCAGTAGGAATCTTATATTTGGTTTAGTAATATTAGGGTATTTCTTATAAGTGTAAATATAATATCCACTTAAATTGACTTTATTTATAGGTTTGTCTGTTTGATATGTAACAAAGCCCGTTTTATTTCGTTAATTTGATTTAAACGACCCAAAGAAACAGAAAAATTAATCTTTCATGACCACTAAAAATATGAAACTAATCTAAATTTACAAGATTGAAATCATTGTAATTCTTGATTACGTTCTATATTATATAGTCTTTGAAGTCTGAAACCTTAGCTGTAACATCTCGCGGCAAAACAAGTCGTAGGCCAACGATGATGTCTTCACTAACAGATGTTAATAAGTTAAATCAATACAGATAAAAAATAGAAATAACGTTCGGACTTGGCATTTTGACTTCTTAAATTGCTTAGACAAAGATGGCGGCGACGCACAGTAGCTTGTTTGAAGACCAGTCCGTGGTATTTGGATTTTAAGACTGATATTATCATATGAAATCATGATCCACAATTAAATTTTAATATAAAGACTTTCAGAATATTAACCAGAGAAACTTTTATACCGTTTACAAGTCGTAAAATAATTTCTTATGACAAAATATTTCTGTTTTGAAAAAACTTTGATTGAATTAACGGCGCCTCCAGCAAATTTATTTGTCAAACAAATGTATACTAGAAATGAGCTAAATAAATGGTATTATATGTAATTCAGAGATAGTAAACATTGAAGTCCTCAAAAATTTCATAAGGCTCACAACAACGTTACATCAATGTTTGTGCAGGAGTTGACGGCCCACTGTGAATTAGTTACGTGTTGTTTCGTATAGAACACACAACTTTGGAACTTTACAATCTTTAGGGTTCCCTGTCATCTTTAATATAGTTTTAAGCTGACAGAATCTCGGTACTTAAGGTTCTTCACACATTGCCCGAACTCACATAAACTTAATATCTCTATCATCTTCCTCCCTTAGAAAAAATCTTCAAGAATATGGACTTAATAATCGTTGACATATTCTAAACATTTCAACTCTCACATTTTAATAGTGAACACGAAAATACTTCTTCCTTCCTTGGGTGTATAAATCGCACAGGAGGCAGGTGACAAATATTGACATATGCCGTATACAAATAGAACCTTTCTGACCCAAATACATTTTTCTCGGTAAAGCAAAACTGGTAGTCGTAGAGAAAATAACAAAAAAAAAACATAAAGCAAACGCCACACCAGACGTAAATCCCGGATTTGAATCTAATTAGAGGTCCCTGTTTAGGTAACAATGAATCACATTCGATATAACTAGAAATGGCTTCATCGATTAATTAAAATTCTAAATATCTTCACAGGATAGTCAATAAATATTAACTAACTCAATATTGTTTGTGAATCCTTAAACGTAATATCAAATGTAGTTTATTACCTTACACATAGCCACGTTTCAAATTCAATTTGAATGACGTAATACTCACTCCTTATGGGATTTGCGGTGCCATGTTTCCGACTGTTTGATTTGAGAAATAATTGTATCGTTTTGCGTTAATTACGATTCTAAACAGTTTCAATTTTAATTGGCGGAATAATTTAATCCAATTTGTTTCGTAGGAGGCCGCGATTCGTGTGTTGATATCCCTAATAATATTTAGTTTTGCATTATTGTTTGATAGTTTCCATCTATGTTGGGAACATCGTAAGTTTTCTTGTACTTTCCAAGTCTAGTCGGAAGCGGTACTTAAAATGGTCTTATTAAATTATGTTATTTGTGGCTTTGTTAATGCGAATATAAGAATTAGAATGAGACTCCGACAGGTAAATCATTAAATGGGGGAAGAGACCAATCAGAAACAAGTATTTCACCCGTGTCACAAGCAGCCAATTTGTATAGGACCCTTTATAATGCGTATGATATTAATATTTTCCACTTTTATGATCACAGTAATTGTCGCTGGATATTAAAAGTTGCAATTGTTGCGACGCACGTGGTATGATGGGGCGAACTACCTACTGGTATAACGGCGTTATTAGATTTTTTAGTTCTTGCTATACTTAATAGTCATAAATAATATTTTTTGTTGTTGGTTTTTTAATATCTTTTGTGTTATGAATTTTTATGTCCATACTTATAAGATTTCGGTATAGAGTATTTCGAGCTATAAGTGAGTAATAATTAAAGTCCTTATATTTTGTTAACAGTGCCGCTGGTGCTATGTGCGATCGAGCTGGTTATGGTAGCACCATGAGCCATTTCCCCATGGGCCCAATGTCGGCCATGGGAGCCATCGGCACTATGGGAGCGATCTCGGCCATGAACGGCCAGTCACACCAGAAGAAATCCCAGGAGGAACACATTAAGCGACCCATGAACGCGTTCATGGTTTGGTCCAGATTACAAAGGAGGAAAATCGCCCAGGACAATCCAAAAATGCATAACTCGGAGATCTCAAAGAGATTAGGTAAGTGACAACTATTTACAATAAATTATTTGCTTCTCACGTTACTCTAATCCAATTTACATTACGACATTAAAAACAGACCTTCATATTTAATTTTACCTGACTGTGCAAACAAACATATCAAGGATGTTGTACAATATTTGTTAATGTAATTACATACTCTTATCATCGCCGGCCCCCTCTTCATGGTCAAAAATCAAACGTCTTATAAATCATAGTATATATCTTGAGGAAATTGGTGTTATTAATTTCAATGACGTCTCAGGATTGAAAGGCTTCATTATGATTGCAAATTGATCATTTACATCTTACCTTTGTGGTGAGAAGGCTTTCGGAACATACCCTTTTCAATTATCTAACACAATAGATGAAATGTAATTTAAATCTGAAACAATTTCACGATAATTAATGTTGACGATGTATTTAATAATTCCGCAAGGTATTATAAGGTTTTTCTGTCTTCACCCAATGCTACGCGATTTTTTCATATCTTATCTTTTTCCGAATGGGTTCAATAACTTTTGTGTTACGATTGACCTTCATGCTTAATTTGACATTTCTACGACACAATGGTCGTTAAAAAGCCGACTGGACGACTATGGACCTTGCGGACGCGCACAGTTGACAAATGTCTTCGAAAATCGTGCTCACAAAATACGGAGCGCTAAAAAAATTGCCCACCGTAAAAAAAAGCAACGCGCAATCAACCGGCAGAAGCGTCACAGCGGGGTACCGGCCACCGAATTAATCAACGGCTAAAAGTAAGCAAAATCCAGTCTAACAGGGAATTTAAAAATGTTTAGAAAAGGGGAGACACGGGCGGGAGTATGGAAAAATAAAAGCAACAGCGTCCGCCATTCTGGCAGTGACGGCGACAGGGAACGACATTTTCTATTTTTCACTCCTTTTCTTGTGTAAAATGGTTCCGTGGGTTCACCACAAACCGGAGTTGAATGTAATCATTACTATAGGTTTTTAAATAATCCACACAAATTATCGTCTCCATTTGATTCGTAACATAGACGGTGTACCATGAAATGTGATTGTCAGACTGAAAATACAAGAGCGCAGTTCAAGTCTAATTGCAATTCTAATACAAGTCAGGCAGTAAGTTAAGTCATGCTATCTTGTTGATACAGAATCTCCCTATTCCGACTAGTAGGTATGCGACGGTAGTTTGAACGGGAGTATTGTATATCCTAACGAAAGGAACGGGGCGACATGGCTTGTATTGTCCTCTTCAAACAGCGCATGTTTTATGCATACAACGTCTTTTGGATCTGAATGGGAAGCGTTTGTTTACTGAAATTACTTGTACCCGGTACAATGAGAAAATATCAGAAAAATTGTAAACGGAATTTTTAATATAAGAGGTTTCTCTGTGTTAATTAAGGTTTTGTAACTTTTACTTTATTTTTTACATGGCAAGTCCTGGTCATAGGACCAAAATCCAAGGTGTAATATAATGGAAACGTTTTGATGTATTAAAATTCATTTCAAAACAAACTTTTCCATAAACATAACAAGATCACTTGTTGTATTGGGCGATATAAAGTTCTTTTTTAAGCTTATTAGCTGTTCTTTTAATAACCGTGGTCATAACGAAAGCTACAAAAGAATAACATTCCCGTCTCCAATCAATAAGAGTTGCGGACTTCAATGAATGTAATACAATCCACGTTATCAAACAATGATTAGAAATCTAAACCATTTCAATCACATCTGTCGGTGTAATATATGGCCGGTAAAACGATGGTTTTATATTGTACCGTATTGTACTGTATTGTTCTGTATTGTACCGTATTGTGCTGTACCTGCCGATCGAGGTACGAGTACGTATCCCCCGCTCATTGTTTATAGTCATTAATAAATCGACGCACAAAACGCGTTTTGTTTACGAAACCAATCGAAATGTCGCGCGACAAATGTCGATGAGCACAACAAAGGTGCTGTGCAGTGCGTATCTTTTTACTGAACAGTATTGAGACACACGGTCCTCTCCGCTGAGGAGCAAATCGAAACGGAATCTTATTAGATAGTACTCAACATTATTAAGATGAGTTTCAGATAAGAACGAATTCTTGTGCAGACACTGTGTGTCGTCATAATTTAAATATATCTTGAGATAAAACAAATTATAGAACTTATCAATCATTTTATTAGTTCCTTAAAAATAAGCTTAAGAGTCGTATAACATATATTATTCTGTACACAATTTCTATATTACAAAGTAATGCTATATAATACAAATAGAATTTAGATCGTTCTCTAAAACGTTCTCAGCTGTGTGTTTGTTTTCATTTCTGTCTGTTTCGTTAACCCTCTATCCGCCAACTGTTAGGGGCGTCGCTCGGCGTGTGTAGTTAATATTAATTAAGACGGGGGCGGGTCATTGTAGTTCGTGTAATTGGTTTTCATTTATCGATACCGACAACCCTGAACCCTGTACACGAGACGGTTTCCCTGATTACATTTAAGATGCTTTGACTTTTAATGTACAGAGCTAGATGATTTCAGATCTTGATGTTAGATTATGAACGATATTTGTACCATTCATAATATTATATTGATTAGATTCAATCAATATTACACGTTACAAACTGTCAAAAGTTTTCTATCAATCACAAAAAAAAATATTATAAACCAATTCGTGCCAGTTTCCGTAATAAAAGCTAATTTACAACCAAAAAGCTTCTATTCTTACACAAAACAGTAATTCTGTCGAACACTCGCTATAGTATATTTTAATGGATTCCCCCCCACACAATAGTTATTCGTGGCGGGTAGGTACTATTGTAGAAAAAATTAGACTTTTCAAAAAACCACTAGGGTTATTATACACGGAGTCGCTATTGGACATGCCTTCACACCACAACAGATGAAAGCCAATGGCATTAAGTGTAGACACGGCTTAATTACTGCATCGGCCACAAAAAAACTCACCGCTGAAACAAAAAACGCTGAATAAGGCCGGATACATAAGAGCGGAGAAAATTGACTTAAATTGGATTTATACCATATGTTTCGTAACGTCGAGTAGAGCGAATGATTCGATCGTTACTTGTGCATACATTACTTTCCCATGTAAAACCCGTCCTTATGTCAGTAATGTGTTTACGCCTTTACCTATTCTTTTTCTCAGCATTAATAAAATGTACGAGATATATTCTAAAATTGAATTGTCAGAGCAAAGATAATTCCTGTTTCATACAATTGTAACACCAAATAGTGTATGTGCTGAGGGAGGCTTATCATGGCGACGCAGGCTGTCAGGGGCACGCTACAAAAATACTGTTGTATCTCTGTTGTTGTTGAAAAGGGCGTTTGTTGCCCTTGTTTAATTACTGCAGCCTTTTGTACCTGCCTGCATTGTTAATGGCATGGGACGTTTCTTTTTGAATATTCTCCGCGTACGCTTACATTATATAATTGATATCGTCGGCGTACCATTTACTTTGTAAGTCTAACAACGTTCCTCAATCTTCTGTAAATACGTTACGATCGATACAATAGAGTCAACACCGTCAATAATTGAAACTGATTCAATCTTGAAAAAATATATCTATCAAGATTTAATAAAATCATGACCTAAATAACGTCTTACCATTCAATTTTCCGGACTAAAGGGTGGGTTCCTTCGTCTTTGCTCGTCCCCCCACCCATCCTCCTCCCGGCCTCCTCTATTGTCGCAGCACACGAGCTTTCAGCGTAATGAAGAGCATTTTCGTCCGATTCCGAACACAATAGTCGTTTTAATACAACGCAGAGAGGAAATTCCTTTGTCGCAGGCTGCATTGTCCCGCGAGTGTGTTACATACTCAGTTGTTTTTTGTCTCGCACATTTGTTTGTGCGATTGTCGCTGACAAAGGCATGTCATGTAAAACGATAGTGTTTTTGGTGTTCTATTGAGAATGACGCGCGTCTTGGATCAAGGATCCATCAGGACCCAAGCTGATAATTTTCCATGATGAAAAATGCTTTTACGATATTAAATATTTAGTTTTCGACTTAAGTGAATATTGTTATTATATTCAGCTCAGTCATTATGTTTATAAAAGTGAAAAAAAAATCGAAGCAACAAAGAAAGAATTGAAAATACATTTTCCACTGTTGTTTGAACATAGAGTAATCATTATTCAATGTTGCCATTGTTTAACGTAGGCGGGATGTAGGAAATAATTATTGTAGAGTGGCAACACTTGTGCCACGTGCCGCTTGCAGTATCGGTTAATTGTTAATTAAATTAAAAACGACCATAAAAAATTCTAACTATAATTTTGGGTCAAGTTTTAGCGGGCATGTTAGTTTAATATGCTGAAGCATGAATTAATAGCTTTATTTACACTAGCCGCCATTCTTAATCGACCGTTATAATAATTAAATTTATGCTGGCATATATTAACTTTCAAAAATCATGAACACTATTTACCTCTTAATTAGAGCACTTAAAAAGAAAGCTTAAATGATAAGACGGGCACAGGATGTTGTGGTGTCAAAATTACAGGAATAACTACGTGCATAATTAGTTTGGTGTCTTTGTGTTTAAAATTTAATTGCACATCATTGTATATATGCCAATTGTCTGTTTAGCGACAGTTGTCCTGCTTTCACTAGAAACATGAACGTTAGGTATGTAAAGATTTTAATGATACTACTCCTATCATGTATTCATTTAATTCCTCTTAGGGTTCAAATCTAATTGCCTCATTATTGCTCTCCATAGATCTATCTCAAGCGTACTGATCTTCAGCTATCGTTACTTTAACAAATGAAGTAGTTATAAATCCTAAGAATATCACAAAGGACATTGGAATCGCCGCAGGTCTCGTTTTACAGGACGTATAATAGTAAGCAAGTAAGATCCTTATCACCTAACAAAAGGCAATACCCCCTGGTATCGACAATAATGAGGAACCGGGAAAAACTTCTGTAGCGGAATGAAAAGCGCAAATTCGTCATTAGGCGGCGCTTTCTGCCATTGTTCATCGTCCCGCTCGCTCTCACACAAATTCGGCTGGGCCTGAATGGGACGGGATGTTTCTACCGGATTGTTCGTTTCAATGTTGGCGACATTGTTTTCGCTTTTATACCCGGCTGAATCAGAATTGTCTTGTCTGTTTGAATGGACGGTGGCGCCCCTCCACGGCATCCACGAATACAGCCTTCTATAAATGGGAGGAGACAAAGGGTTGGTCCCTTGAATCGAGCTGGGAGACAGGTCGTTCGTGATTTCGATTATATTGTATCGATCAAAGGCTTTGTCTGCGCAATGAGGGATGGTTAGAGCAAATTACTTTTCTGTTTTTGTCCCTCGTCATAATAGTTGAATTGTTTGTTCTAACTATTGATGAAAAGAACCGGAGGATTACATAAAGTTCCTCTAGATCATCGACTTCATTTATAATAGGAACCTAATCTATTGTATATTAACAATGCCGTAGAAAATAAATTGTACGTTGTTACTAAAAACCATATTGGCACATTAAGTAGGTACGGCAGGGCCTAGTTGGAGACTGTTAAATTTTAAGAGATATTTGATTCTTCTCCCAGGCGCTGAATGGAAGTTGCTCTCAGAAGACGAGAAGAGACCCTTCATTGATGAAGCGAAGCGTTTGAGAGCCATGCACATGAAGGAACACCCGGACTATAAGTACAGACCGCGAAGGAAGCCGAAGACATTGAGGAAGGAGGGCTATCCGTACTCCATCCCCTACCCCAGTGTACCAATGGACGCCTTGAGAGCCGGTAAGTTACCTCTTTATTTCATTTGTATAAAAATTAACATTAAAATTACGATATGCTTAAATGGACTTACACAAAGCTCCTGCAGTTTCTATCTCGATACAAAGTGAATTAAAACTAAGTTTGATATAAATATGTAACTTAAGAAATAACATATTGATTATAATAAGATGAAATGTACAAAGACAGTATTGGTAAGAAGGAATCAGTAACAACATGAATAGAAATAAAAATGTAACGAATAATAACAATGCTCTTTATACAATAAATTAACAATGGACGTTTTTAATGCGTCTGTTGTCCGTCCGTTATGCAACGATTGTTGTCGAATGGATTTAACAGCAAAAGTATGAAATTCGTGTTCAATCGATAAAGGGCAAGCAATAGACGCCAACTAGCTCTATTCTATAGATGTCATCGATTCTCCGCCGCATTGGAGTTGCGTAACCTCATGCTTCGTTTAAACGTTCCAGTGATCTGTTACAACACGATTAAAATAAATAAATGTTATTTTTTTGATACAAAATATATATATAATGTTCACTTGCATTTATAAAGAACTCTAAAATTACTCTTGAACTCTTAAATTACTGAATGCAAATGATCTGCTTCTAATTAATGCGAGTTAATTCAAGTGAGCTAACGAGATGTAAAGACAGCATCGCGGTCACTAGCCCCGTGACAAAAAACTTAAGTCACGACTTTTTTCCGTGACTCAAACTGAGAAATGTTATAAAGTAAAAACTGACATTGTTATAAACATTATAGAAACAAGTTGATTATAATTCTTGTGTCACATTACACACACTTCATTACTATACGACGCTGAGATAGTCTCGACGGAAGAAGATGTCTAATAATTATTCTCCTTTGACCAATGTGTATTCACCTATTCGTATGTCAAAGAAAATCGTTGAGAGAATACATGAAAGCGAATACTGTTTGTGACACTGATCAGCATTGGTAAGCATCCGAAGTCATCTCTGACTGTTTTTATTCATTGAAGACTATCAGATTTTTTAAATTATCGTACGTGTAATAAAAATGTACGGTCCACTTAAGACACGAATATGAATTGTAGAATGCCAAAATAGTTTGAGAAGAAGTGTATAAAAATGTATAGTAATAAAAATATAATTATAACGGTAGCGTCCTTGTAAGACGTTTGTAACCTGCATTACAATATTTAACCCTAAGTCCCGCGGACAAAAACCCAAGACCCAGACCCCAATATAATGTAAGGACGGGCATAGTTTAAACCTTCTTGACTGCTTTTGACAGTTGACAGTTTTCACATGAAGCTGGTGACAATGGGGTTAGGGGGTGCGTCAAATTTCGCAGGGTTAGGGCCTGACATGCGATTATGTTTATTGAAAGATCCATTTTAAGGGGATGTTATTGAATTTTTAAAGTTTTATACTTCGCGGTGTTTAATTCGAGTGTAAATAATGGGCTCACAGATGATAAATGTCACTATTTTGATAGTTTTATCTGTGGACAATATATTTATTTTACGGTAGCATAATCTGTTATATGATATGTAACTTGTTTATGGGTTTTCCTAAATTTCTCTTGTTATGACATGATATTCAAATATCCGTTTGGACTAGAGAATCGATTCAGAAAGATCGTAATAAGTTTTTAAATCTTACTCGGTAAGAACTAGATACGGCTCGTGACTAAGGCGTGGAGTATTTTATTCGTCTGATACATTATCAACCATTACATAAACATCGACTAAAGACAAATTAGTCGTTAAAGTCAATGAGGCGTTTTGTCCCTGCGGTCTGTGTGGGCGTGGTCGCACGTGTGTCGCGACCCTTAGCCAACACACCAAATAGCTTTTAACTTAATTGCTACCGCGAATTTATGGTGGAAATAAAATTGGGGTGAATTAAACACGGCTCTCGGATCGTAAAGTAATTTTATAAGACTTCACCACTAAGAGATGCTTTCAACCCTTAAATTGAATTTATTGTTATTGTTACACAGACATACAAACAACGCACCAAATGAAATATAATTTTTAATTAAATAACATATTGATTAAAGCAATAATTTGATGTCATATACATATTTAAAATTATCAATATTTATGTTCTGTCGATGAACACTGACCGTCATAAGATTTCAATATTATTTTGGTTTGATTTTCTCATTCAATTTTATCCAAATATTTCCTCTTTAAGTATAATTTATGCTAAAATGTCGTAAAATGACCACTTAAGGGTCGCTACACACGCGGCGGGCACGCGTCTTAAATAGGGACCCGACACACTCCGCGTCTCCGCCCACCAATCGCAAGGGTGGATGTGGACCTTATTTAACATTGATTTTGTCTTAAAAACCCATAACTAATATCAAACTGTATTATTAGGGGAATTAATTTTTTTGCATGGAGTTTAAGTAGGTACTATAACATATTAAAAAAAGGAATAATGAATAATTTACAGTATCAAAAGTATTTCACGGTTTCCACTTATTTAATATAATCAAAGCTAATGACTATATTTTTTTTATCGAAATATACATATATTTTTCAAGAAATATTTATCCAAACAGCTCGGAGTTTAAATTGATCGTAGCTTTATAAGTATTTATTTAAAAACTGTTCAATTAAACAACAATGGCTACATTGTTGGACTGTTCGTGAACAATAGCTTCAGTAAACATTCCATTAAAATGAAAATTTATTTAATATTAATTGTTATATTGTACACTCCTGGCGATAAGTACTGACTGTGACACTCATCACATATTAATATATAATGATATTTTAAATCTATCAGAGTTGAACGAAACCTTAAGGCAAGTATGTATTCAATACATTCGATCATTTGTAAATGAACAGAATTGAAACTGCAAGTGTTTGTGTAAAGTGAGAACGC
>JAAAKD020000379.1:1128417-1139741 GCA_010014825.2 Danaus melanippus
TTTTTTTTTCTCACATAATGTAATTCAACTTAATTGACTTTGAAAGTAAGCAACAACTGCTCGTGAAGTTAATTTTTTGCTAAACAACTCTGTAACTGCGGAGTTTTTTTTTTGTTTATTTGTCTGTACACAACGGAAAACAGATTAAAATGGCCCCGAGCTAAAAAGGAAGTTGTGAAGGCACGTAGATTAAAAACAGCGCAAAAAACTTGATTTTACAGTGAACAGAGTGCACAATCTCGGCAATAGTTTCTAGTTTGGAGTTTATGTGTCCTCCAGGAGTGATCGTCATGTAGTTTTTGATGTTCAGTTAATTTGGTTATTTTGATGCTCCCAAAGTTGTGACTCAGAGTTTTAAATACCAAAGTTTTGTCACTGTTTTATGCTCCATAGTTCGATTCAAAAACCTTTATTTGTTAACGCTTTTCGTAGGTGAGGTTATCGAGATAATAATTTATATTTTATCTACTTCGTACGTAACAGCTCTAAAAACCTAACTATGTTATAATTGATTAATGTATAATTATGCTCATAGTACGCTTTGTGAAGTAATAATATGGTTAAGAAAAAATTACTGGATAGTTAGAACACACTATAATATTTTGCTTCCCAAATCGGTCAAGAAGGCCTACCAGATCATCTTAGATCGCTACGTCCATTACTATAAGTATTTTCGCGCCACCTCAGGGTTAACTGAGGGTTAAGCCAATACACTACGTGGGAACAGTAGGAAGGATTGTATTCTCACGACATTCTGATTAGAATTGCCCAAAATTTGTCATCCGAAAGTAGTTCGTATCGTACGTCCAGAAGTTTTAAATCAGCATGTACCGTTTGGGTTCGGTTAGAATAGCTGAAAATTGTATTCGCACGGAGATTCATTTGCATTTGACCGCAGAACAATAATATCAAACGATCTTTCTCGAATGTTTTGCATATTATTAGCAAGATTCAAGCTTCAATAAAGATTATAGAAGACTTTAAAATGCGATTCTTATTATTCAATAATTTAACATAGAACTTACTAAGGTGTAATTGTAATGAAATGTATATAATATTTCATAATTGAAATAAATTTTAATACTCAAAATAAAATTCTTTCGTTTTCTATAGGAATAAGTAAGAAAGGCCCATTCACATCAAACTAAACACATAAGAAAAAGAACTCTTAGTTCAGTAATTCACTCAAAAAAACGAAAAATCTTTCTTCATAATAAATAAGCATGAAAACAAATTGAACCTTATTTCTATTGCCACAATGATACAATTTGAATAACGAAACAAATTCTCACGAAAGTTTTCTTCCGGCTCCATATTCAGTATTTGTCTCTCACAACCCGCCAGTCATTGCGTAAGTACTGGCAATTTAACTTAGTATTTTATTTTCATTTCATTCTTTATAAGTACAGGAATACCGACCTTATCAACAGTTTACAAACTCATAATAATGATTAGTGGGAATAGTTTGCCCGTGGGTTAGTTTTTGGGTGCTGACCCTAGTCGAGTATGTTGGGGACTTTGCTTAGTGACCTTGTTCGAATAATTTTGCCAGAAATCCGAGGAATGGCTTTTGGGAACCTGAAGCCTAAGTATGAATCTTGTGAATCAGGAATTGTTTATAATATATTTAATTGTAACCAAAATAGAAAGACACAATTAATATCTCTGGACGCTTTATAATATTCAAGTATTATTAGATCTCGAACACCATAAAATGGAATTAAACCAATGATAAAAAATGGCATTGTATGACAATTTCAAATATTGACGTTATTAGTTAATTGCCTCAATTATTTTTCAGCGAACAGCATTTCTAATATATATTTTTGTATGAAATGAAGAGAGAGTTCGAGCTAGTTACCTCATTCGAACCTGCGCCCGTTGGCACTTTTGTTTGTATTTGATAAATAAACCGCCACCAAAAAATTTTTAACTTCCATTTAAGAACAGTCCGTGAGTTAAAAGAGCTGTGCAAACTGAAAGCGGTGGCCGCAAAATGAATTTAATTTTTTAAGTTTTTCGAGCGTTCAAACTTCCCGAATACCCAGCAATCTAAAACAAGTGATCTCACTTATAATTATATCGTCGCTAGAAATATTCATCACATTTAATGTAATACGAGATAATTTATTCTGAGCCACTGTCTTTGATACTTAATAATATTCTCATGTTACTTAGAAGCTCCTAACTGTTAGCTTTTGCTTGATTTTTCTGTACGCTAGGTTAAGGATGCATAGGTCAATTAAAACATAGTGTTTTAAAAGTTCTATAATGACTACAAGTGATTTCTCACTTCGACCCTATACATGTATAATGTGTGTTAGTTATTTTTAATGAATTTGTTGACAATTTTTGAGTTGGATAGGAGATATGATGAAATTATTCATGAGTTGTTCCAAGATAAGGCATCCAAGATCTGAGGACGGCATCGTCTGTAGTTGGTAATCGTTCAACAAAAATAGTTGTTAACAGCGGTACCTAAGCATAATTTCTTTTGTCTGGATGTAAAACTCCCTATCAAATTTTATACAGATCGGCGGATCAGTCTTGATGTTTTCATTAGATTTGATTTTACAATTTTCTAAACTTCTTCGTCTCAAGTATCCATTTGTTTTAAAAAAAAAACAACATTGTTATATCGTTTAAAATCGTAAAATAAAGTAATTTTCAACCGACACAACGCGACTACAAACAAAATACTAAAATAGTTATCACAAACTAGTAAGTTTTATAGTTTTAATTAAGAAATATGAAATTTTTAGACTAACCAACCATTTACAATATTAGAAATAAAAAGTGAAACGTACGTCCTTAGTATCAAAGAAACTTGATAAATATTTCATACTTACGTACCAATTTACAAACCAAATTCAATGAAAAACTTTGAAGAACCTGGTGAATTCAACTGAGACAAAGAAACTATTAAAATAACAAATGTAGGTACTGAAAATATAGGTTAAATTGAAACTTCGGAAAGTACTTAAATGAAATGTTGAATATAAAATTCAGTAACATTAAAATATTAGTAGTGTTCATAGTCATGTTATGCCAATAATCGATTCAGACACTTCTTCTTCTACCTGGCAATTTCCCAGCTTTAGCCAGGGTCTGCCTTATACATATGTTGTGAATAGTTTTGGCTAATTTTTTTTACGACCGGCTGCCTGCCTGACATCAACTCTCTTTGGAAATGCATTAATCAGTGATGTCTAAATATGTACTCTTAGAAAGTACATATGACTCGGAAAAATCACATTGGTACTTGCCAGGATCGAACCCGCGCACTCATGCATGAGAGGCGGGCCTTTAAACCACTAGGCCACCACTAACAATAATCGATTCAGATACTTTCACCCCTTTACGATCATACTTTATTTGTTAAATTACAGACGGATAGATAAAGCAGTAACATATTATATTAAAATTAGATCTGTTAGTAAAACAGGAATCATTCATAACAACAAAATCATTCATTCGGTCACACATGTTTATAACATAAGAACACAGAACAGATATTCGTTTGCTGAATTTTAGAATTTTAGAATAATTGATAATAGCCATACCTAAGTAATTATTTGTTAATTTCTATGTAATTCACACAAAATACATACTTCATATTTTAATTTTAATTTGAAGTCGATTTATTTTTGTAAAAAAGTAGTATTAAGTTTATATCTTAAATATTAAGATATCTATATCAGGAATGAAATAAAGGAATGAAATAAAGTAAATATGAGGATTTTTTATGGCCTACAGGTCGTCGTTCTGTAAGTGTATTCATTACTAGAAGTCAACTGTAATATTTCTTAAAATAATCTCGTTGCAAAGACACGACTTCCAGAAATACAGTGGACTTGACGCTAATTGTTTACAACATAGGATTTTCTTGCAGACTACACAACTACATCATTCTACGAATGACCTAATTAGCCGTGTTTGGGTCGTGTCCCTTGCCACTTTTATTTGACCCCTTAACCCTGCAACCTTTCACTAATAGCCCGCCCTATATAGATTCTGTCGCAATATTTTGCTGTGTTTATTAGTTATGGGCACATTAAATAGTGTTGTGTTATTTCTAACTTAAGACCACTTCCATCAATATTCTGTCGTTACTTTTATATTTTGGTGGGCTCACAACGAATCAGATTCTTTCATAAGAAACCTATTTATTATTTTCTTTTGAATTTTTTCACTACTCCACAACGGAATTCGAAAACAACAAGTTTTTTTTTATCCATACTCTTGATATATTTAAGTAATAAGTGAATATTTCTGGCAAAAAACATTAAAAATAAATTAATTTCTGATAAATGAGTAATACTAATTACTAAGACGTGGCAGTTTCTTAAGATTTTCTAACTAGTTATGTATTTTTATCTTATGTTTGATAAATCACACCTCAATTGTTATTAAATAAATAACGAATGAGTTAAATATTAAATAATTAGATATATAATTAGATGTATGTATTTTCAATAATAAGTCAGTGGTGGCCTAGTGGTTAAAGGCCCGCCTCTCATGCATGAGGGCGCGGGTTCGAATCCCGGCAAGTACCAATGTGATTTTTCCAAGTCATATGTACTTTCTAAGAGTATTCAGACACCACTGACATACGGTGAAGAAAAACATCGTGAGGAAACCTGGACTTATAATTTCCCAATTATAAGTTTGTAATCACCAACCCGTCTTGAGCAAGCGTGGTGATTAACGCTCAAACCTTCTCCATATGAGAAGAGGCCTGGCTCAGCAGTGGGCTCTGATAGGCTTAAAAAAAAAAATTTCAATCGTATGGCTTCATTCGCGTATTTGACTGGGATCGTTGAATATTGTTATAGTTTTTATTTGTTTGACCAATAACATTATAATTGAACATTTATATAGCTTTATACCAATGACAAATAAACTTTGACATCTGTTCCGATAACTGAGACTAGTAAAAAGTACATTAACGTTTCTTAATAAACTTCTAGACTGAGTCATTACTTTTTAAGCTGTTTTATCTATATGTTTTTCGATACAAAAGTGTAAGGTATCTTCACTTATCTCAGAAGAAGAATGTCATATTTTTAAGTTTTTATTGAAGTCAAAATCAAATCTTTAGTATCTTCTATAGTTTACAAATATCAATAATCCCTTTTTAATGTAGCTGGCATAGCTTTAATATGCTTTCTTTTCAAATTATAGGACAGTATTGATTAATACTATTTAAAATTTTTGACTTTATATTAAAAAACATCTTTGTGTTTAAGTTTAACCAACTGGAATTTTCTTCTGCTAATTGTAATATAATTAATAATTAGTTATGTATAAATATATATATATATATATATATATATATATACATATATATATATATAATGGTTAAATCACCGAAGTAATAGTAAGAATATCATATAATTTACTTTTAAATATTATAGATATTAGGTACATAAAAATGTTGCAATGAAAGAACAAGCTAACAAGAACAAGACAAATAGCGACATCATGATTATCTCAATAACAAAGCCAACTTCATTAAAAAAAATATCGTAAAATTTTAATAATACATACATGGCTAGCAATTCAACATATGATAACAAAAAAAACTGCTAACCATTCCCATTATGGAGGATCCACAGGTGTTATTTAAAATGACTTATCTCACTATCCTGATGTGATTTCCATTTTTACTACTTCTAAATAATTATTAAAGAACGCACCAAGTAAAACAGTTTAGTACCTCTTAAAAAACATGTCAGTCATACAAATTGGTCTATTAGTCGACCAAGTGTTAGTATAATAGGTAAATATAATAGGTAAATAATTACAATGATCTCCAATTACTCCAAAAATACAACTTCCAATCTTTGGTTGAGATAAACACCAGTCACAGATCCATTAGAAACCCAACACGATTCCAATTTTATTCACAGCTGGCTATAAGCAGCCTATTTATGAGCTACGTATGTAAAAACTACCATCGTCCCTAGCGATGTCCGCGTCCCGCTGCGAGGGCCAACCTGTTTTATACTAATGACACTTAATAATGGACAGAACTTGCATCTAGGAATCTTCAGTGACGTCTAGGAAACGAGTATGTACAGCTCATACGCTGAAAACACTTATTTTCGTTTGACCTTAAATTCGATTTCAAACCGTCGAAAAGTTTGTAAATAACATACATAATAAAACATTCATACGAATACCAAAAAGGGTGATATCTTACAATTAAATTCTCTGCATACTTTAATGTACCTCCATTTGCTAAACTGAAACAAATTTCCAAAAATTTTTTTTTTATTTACATAACCTTTTTACACTATCAACTGGAAATCCAAACCTGGTAGTCGCGTCATTCCGCATTCATACCAACGAAAGTTCATAGAAGCTTTAAAATTAGATATCCTTCCACATTTCATTTCCAGTTACTCCGTAAATGTAACCCCGTGTTTATGATATGATTTATATCTACAATGTATCTGTTCACACGTGCGGTTAATTAGGTGCGGTACAAATGTATCGAATGCCGTGACTGTGGACTTGTTAACATTTTTGTGTGGAAGCTCTTTAATACTTTTTTACTTTACTTTTTGCTAATATTTCCGCTTTAATAGATGTCATATTATATTAAACGAAGTTATATTTTGTTATATATATGTACATATATATATATATACATATATCCATTATTTGGATTTTTTTTAAGTAAGATTCTATATAATAAAATACACTTGAAAACAAAGTATTTATCTCACCGTGATAATTTGTACAAGTTCACAATTTACTCGGAAGCCCTCGCTCTCCCAAATTGGTGGACTAAAGAATTAATTAAACCTCTGGGCGTACATTTTTTAATTCTATTGTTACAAGTTCCATTTTTACATTTTTATTATGACATAAACGTCACATTAAACTCTAATTGGCAATAAATAATTAATGTGAGGTTGTAAACAGTGGAATTTTAATAATAACTAACGTTGGAACTTTAATTGTTGTGAGCTGTTGTATTTTTATTATATTTTTAATTATATACGAAATAACTGTCTGTGTATACAACAGTAACGCGTCTATTTAATATATATTTATGTATCTTTGAATTCTCTCTAAGGATTACACGGCATCTATTTTAAAGAATTATGCAGTTAATACGTTTTAAATTTTAAATGTTTTATAAGGAATTGGTTTTTTTTAATAAGTCCTAACAATTGCACGAAAATATTAAGTACAACTGCCGCTGAATAGTTACTTATTAACTTTTGCTACATTGTGTTCTCGAGCCTTGAAGGTAATTCCTTCTTTGTATCTGCGACAACATATAACAGAAAGTAGCAAAGATAATCATAATAAATTCATACTCCTAACAGTCGACATCATTTACGTAAATTACTCAACAATTACAGTACTAACATTGCGAGCGTTTGATATTAAATATAATTTATAATTCGTAACTAGTATTATCTATATTGTCGTGGAGACACACAGTAAATCGCTCTGAGCTATTAAGTCGGTATCACACCATCTCACCTGTACATCTGTGTATGTACGGCCTTACAACACAATGCACCAATACATCCCCGTCGTATAAATCATAGCTGTCTTCGGCAGGAACATGGTATCTGGACGACATCGGAACGTCATTTAAATTATGTTGTTGAGATTTATTACTTTGCTACGATATATATATTGATATAATAATTATATTAAATCATTATATTATATATTAAGTCTATAAAAGAATTGTCAAAAACTGAATCGACTTGAATGTATAAAACTTAAGGAAATATTAATAAAATACGAATAATTATGTCCATAAAACTAAAAAATTTCAAACACGATTTAAACAATACATTAGAAGCATTACGGGTTGTAAAGTTGACTATTATTAAACATTTCAGAACCAAGGATACATACATAACTCGCTGTTATTTTAACATGTCACTGCTTTTAGTCAAACTTATTTATGTGTTAAAGAACAAAGTTTAACGTATTTATAATATTTGAAATTTAAAGTTTATAAAAATTCAATTAAATTGGTAGGTAGATATAATTTGTTTAGACTTTAGAGCTATGACAAGTTAACTGAGTAATTTTAAAAATAACATCGAGGGACGTTAACGTTGTAACATGAGTTAAATGTGACTCAGTGTCATTCAATTTATTAATTTTATAAGCCACTATTATATTTATTTATACTTTATCATATAGTATTCGGTTACATAGAGATCATTATGTATTATAATGGGTTGTGTTATAAATGGGCTTCTGTCTCCGTAAATGAAGTATATACAAGATGGCCGACAATTACATGTGTCATTAATACGATTAACATCACTTAAGGTGAAGGCCCTTTTGGCTTATAATCCTTCCGCGGGTGTTATTAACCTGCCGGAATTTGTTTAAAGATATGTTTTATCGACAAGCAGGTAAAATTAGATCTGTTTTGTCTTTATTCCTTAATGCCATATTCAATACTAGTCAGACGGATAACCATAGCAGTCATTGTTTCGTGATAAAATTTAGTATTACAATTCAAAGAAAAGCACACATTAAATTGCCTACACTTTATTTACAAATAGTGTTAAGAAAAATCTTATTGAAATTAAAATATATAAGAAATGAACAACAACTAGGATTTAAAAAGAAATCAATAAATTTTTAAGTAATTCAATGATAACTTACTGAGATATAATTTCACGTGAGAGACAAAACATGTGATATAAAAAAAGTCTTATAAATTTTGCACGTTAAATTACTTTGACCTTGTGTAGCCTAATTTCATGTTAGAATTCCGTCATGCGCCCTCCTTATCGTTAGATACAGCACCCAAGGGACAACCCTAGATCCAGATTTACAGCTCAACTTTGTTATTATTTATAAACAAAATTTTAGGACTAATTTATGTTCCTTCGGATAAATTATATATGAACGTTCTAATTCAATTAATAAGCTTTGTTCTCAAGTTAATGAATATAATTTGTTCATCTTTCATTTTACTCTGTACTAAAATGTTGATAGCATGACTTCTTTATTTAAATGATTTATGTATTTTTATTATGATATTAGTTTACTTCATTTATTTATCTACAAACCTATACAAGTTTTACACATTAACAAATGAACTGTCTTACCGCCATAAAGCGATTTAAATATTAATTTAAAATACATATTATTCGAGGCGGAATATAAAATATGATGCAAGCATATAATAATATTTCGTTTGTAATAAAAAGCCTGTTTATAATAAAGGATGGCCAACTGTTATAACGATCCCATTAGTTCTAAACTATGAAAGGGCACGCAAATAGCAAACCCGCCCTTGGGAGCCATCCATCAGAGACGAGCGCTTAACACGGAGCAGTAAGATGAGATCAGAGACCTGTGGTGTTACGGATTAATATTCTGATGAGGATTTATTGTTCATTATTTATTCATATTTTTTTTCATTGTTCATAAAAGATTAACTAAAAAAATATACGTGAATTATTAGAAATTATACCTCTTGTAATTTGAAATTCAACTATAGATAGTAAGTCTGGCGAGAACTGGTTACAGCGCTTGTATAAAATGTCTATTCTTTGATAACTATCAAATTAAAATCCAAGAAACAGAGATATTTTAAATTCAATGAGGTCACGTAGTGTTGGGGTTGGGAGAATTTTAATTTTATTACTTCTTGTAATTTATGAGACAGTCCGGATGTATGCGACCCCGTTCTTGTTTTGTGACAATTTACATGTTTTAGTGTTTTAAGATTTCAGTTTCGTGTTTGTGAATTATATGGTGTCATGATCGTGACTAGTGCTCCTTAATTGAAAGGTTCTGTGTAAATTATGATTAGAATTTGAGGTAATTAAAAAACTTCCTTACGTTAAATTTAAAATACTGTAAAAAATTATAGCCAACACCACGAGACAAAACAGGTATAATAAAATAGAAAGGCCAATTCATATTTTTTTTAGTATGCAACATAGCAAATGTTATGGTTAATAATTGACATATTTTTAATATGTTTGAAAATACATATAATATATATTTGTACGTGAAACTTACAGCAGACGTCAATTAGGTAATCTTCAGAGTAGCATGTCAGGTAATTCAACTGCATCACGAACTTTAAAGTTCCTGAAATATATAAAACCGAATTCTCGGACAATAATATCCACAGAATGAAGTCTTGGCCGTGAGCTACATTCATCTTCAATTGCGTTAGCCTTTCACAAACGTGAACTTACATTGAGCTATCCATGGCACGTCGGGTGAATTTTAAACCGGCAATTTGTATCTGCAGATTGGCTGTTGAAATCTTGAAAACTTCTCATTGAACTTAATAAAGTGGATAACTTATGTTTTATATATATCTACTTATTATTAAGGCTTGTACTACTTGTTTACCTAAACATTAAATTTGAGTGTTAGATATATTGTGTTGGGAAATAATTTCATAGAAAATACTACAAGTTAGCTTTTGTTAACGTTATAATTAATTGTTTTAAACAGACTTCTTCGAGACTATTATTGAAGAAAATATATTTTCTAGACAAAAGATCTAAAACGTTACATACAACGCTTCTAGTGTCGGAAAAACTGTAATTGTTGTCAACATTTCCGCAATTTAACTTTTTCTAATTCCAAGAACTGTTCTCTCCAAAGACACTGTTCAATTAAAACTATGGAACTAAAGTTGCAATCGGTACTTTCTTTGATGTTTTGTATATCTTTTGTTTAAAATATATTAGGATTTTACATTTAATTTGTAATTAAATTCTGTCTCCATTTTTGTCATTTCATTTAACGTTTAATTAAATTGTTAGAGGAAAATATATATTTTTTAAGTTACGATATAATTTGTTAACTCTTATTTGTAAAGAAATATTCACAACTAATATTTTTTAATTTATTAATAAATTATGTAACTATTTAACTTTATAATATGTAGTTTTTTAAACTATATTGATTTGAAAACTGACTTTTTGCGAATACTACATACGAGTCATAATTTTGGTGTTGTTGTTCAAGTAATTTAAAGAATTTTGTAATTGTAACTTCCAAATAAATTTTATCTTTTATGTCGGTTGAATCTTGTCTAGCTCCCTAGCTTGCTTAGCTTCATATTCATAATATCTCGCATTATATTATACCTCATTATGAGCTGATAATGACAACTTAAGGATTCAGTACCGTAAGTAGAATAAAAAAGTCTTTTATCTTCTTCTTCTTCCTGGCAATTTTCCAGCTTTAGCCAGGGTCTGCCTTCCTGCTTAAACTCTTACACTTTGAACGGTCTTTAGCATCCTCGGTGGTAAGTCCATTGGCTCTCATATCCTGCTTCACGGTGTCCAACCATC
>JAAAKD020000379.1:1258144-1269847 GCA_010014825.2 Danaus melanippus
TGGTAAAAAATGTTTTTTATTTATTGAATTGCATGACTAATAACTAACTGCACTGTGATTTGCGTAATTAACATCGACGAGATTGGAATCAATGATTCATAGGCGTTTGATACAATATAGCTGACTAATAAAGCTTAATAGAGACCTCAATTATATATTCAGGATGTATTCTCTTAGGAACTAGCTAAAAAATAGGGAATATCTTAAAGATAGAGATACACAGTATTTAACTTTAAATTCGTGTCTCAAATATACAAGAATCAGATTAAAGTTTGTTTAAAAATATCATCCTAGCAAAATGTGTCTTGTGACTGTTTAATAAAGTAACATTTCACAAAGTCCGTAACCATAAAAAGCTGAATATTAACTGCTTATTATATTAATTGCGGGGTGTCCTCTATCTGCATCTAAATCGTCAGATACAATTCCTCCAAACCGCCGCATGACGACGAACGAGAACTACCAACTAACGGACTTTATCCGCGATAGAACCGTTGAGAGGCTGAGATGGAAATATCGCGATTTGCATGAAATGAGTTCCGTACAAGGTGATGGGCGAGATGTCGTCTAGAAATATTCCCAACAAAAATCCAGCGAGCATATCGCTCTAAAATATTTTATTCCGTATAAAACGCCTGGAGGGATGAAACAGAATATCGAGACGGACCGACATTATGCCATTGGCATAAAATAAATGGACGATTATTAAAAAAAAAAAAAAACTAGTCGGTTCACTGATATACCACAAGGAAAGACTTTTACTATTCGCATGCTTTACAATTAATGTAACCCACTAGAGTCGCAATAAATTAATCGTGCGGGTGGAATCTGGCTAAGCAAAAACATTTTTCTCTACACAACGGCTGGTCGCTGTTAATCTGAGAATAATGGCGCCGAAGATTTATCGTGATTCGGATAAAAAGCGCCCAAAACATTCCTGATTGACGGTGAGATGTAGCTGTAATTAAAAGTTGGCGTGTAACACGCCTCGAACTCAAACTACGAATGCATTAACTTATACTAATTAGAAAGGAATTCTTTTCGAGATTCGGAACTTGTCGCTTTAGAACTTAAGGACTGTCGCACGTTTAATTGGGAATCTTAGAGAATTCAGTTTGTTAAGAAATTTGTTTTAGCGAACAAACTGTGATTGTGCAAACTTAGTTTCGGTACTCGAACGTGCATGTACTCCGTCGTTACTGAGATATCAGTGATTAAAATTTACAAGGACGGTACGTGAAAATAATACCAAATGCCACTAGGCTCAGCATCGGCTTACGTAAACTTATGTGACTCCCAACTCAATCACAAGAACGATACAAATTGAATACCGAATTGATAAAGCTGGCTCTAAAACGGATCATTAATTTTGTCTAAAGTTTAGGATGAATGGATTTAGACGATTTCGCTTTGATTACCTCAGCTTTATTTGCGTATGCTATACCAATGTCTTTTGTTATAGTTCACTCCTCATATAAATAACCGAAATAATCAGTTGAATCTATATAACACACTTGATAAATAGCAGAGTGATTAATTAAAAGTATCCCGGCTAAACTCAGATGTTTCTACGTTGTTGCAAGTTGCATCAATTACGTAAGAATGTGATGTCTTCGAACGGCGCGGGGTCCTTATAAACTTTAAGTCAGAACCCTAAAACTTGTAAATTTGTTTTGCGTCTTCGCGGATCTTCATTAGCTCCAAGTCCAAACTTATTACGTATGTTTGAAGGGGGTATGGGATGTAGCGTATTAGTGTTGCGGTTCCTTGACACTTCTAATCTGGCCTTGTTCGAATATGTACTCATTTTGTGGCGCATACAGCCTGAATCCGACTAATTATAAAGCCGGGTCGTCTCAAATTTGGACCAATTAGATGAGCCAACGAACTGTATCGTACTCGGAAGCAGTTTTGTCGGCAATATAATTTATTAGGGAGGCTCAAAGTTGTCGGTTTTAACCCTTAAAGACTGGAGTGAAATTTGATTACGGATGCTTTAAGGGTGTCCCCTCGCCGCACTTCAACTTTGAAATGGATGAGTCCGTTTGCAGCTCAAACCCGATACACCGAGTGTCTCTTAGCTCGTTAGGTTATTGTGCATTTTGCGTTTCCTTTTACACTATACGTGTTTGTGAACTAAAGCTGCCAATCTACATAAAATATTTGACAAATGCTCCCAATAAAATGTATTTAAAAGGTACTTTAGCATCGAAGTTACTTTTCTATTAACTAAAAAATATCAAAAAAACGTTTCTCGGTACAACTATTCCAATAATAGAGATATAGAAAGGCCCGAGATTCCCTCTTGAAAAGACATTCTTCTTTCGAATCAATTAAATTCTTTGTCATACCTTTCCCTCCATTTTCTTAAATCGCTAGGGAGGTACATCAAAAAGCCGTTACTGGAAAGGGCCAATTAAAGGTTTTGAAATTGATTCACCAAATTTCAGTGCCTTTGTAAACGATGTTATTGACATTGGCCATTGATGCCGATTCCCGTTTGAAGTCACAATTTAGTCGATTCTGCTTTTAACTAGAAAGAATAATTCTTCGATTGCTGACCGCTCTTAACAACATTTACATTTTAAGTAAGCTATTTACAAAAAATATTAAAATATGTTTTAATTTATTAACTTTGTTAAAGTCTAATTTGAATCAATTAAACGTTTTATTTCTTTCATCTATCAAACAAACCTTAATTGAAACATATTAATTTTCTTTAATAAATATATTTCATCAAATTTCTTACACGCGCCATTTACTTTGTCGTCACGTATACCCTTGCCTCAGTTAATTAATTCAATTTAAAGTTCCTTTTACTGCTTAATTACTTTCACCATTGTTACTGTATTTAAAAACCGCTCGACTGGAAATTTGCTTGCTTGAGTTTTAGCTTCCGATATGTAACCACTGAGCTAATACTTAAAGTTACCTACTACGTCATGAATATTACTTACAAACGAACCTCTGGCTAATCAATTAATCACTTGGGATTGGTTGCTCATGTAGTCTCTGTGATAGGGCCGCGGTGACCCGAGAACGGGTTGATTTATGGGAATATAATACTTTGTGGAGAGATTTAAACAGTATTCGTAGAATTTCAAGCGACATTAAATTCGTGAAATTACATTTTCTTGGTTGTTTAGATATTTCATGTAAACTGATATCAATCATATATTTCGTTAAATCTTCTAAAGATGTTATTTATTCTTTAGCTATCATGGAAACTTGGGTAGTTTTAGCCCATAGTAAATCATGAAGCTTTATAAGACTTATCTGCTGAGGACTCCATCAAACTACGGATTTCCTGAATCCTGACCTTACGATCTATTCAATCCTATACCCCCATAAAAACCTTTGCCCTTGTAACGTCGTCAACGTTGTGAACTTCTCATAACTTATCAACAATGGGCTATTAGGCCAAAGGAAAAAACTACACGCAGTGAGCAGCAATAAAACTAGTGAGTATTATTGTTAACCTATTTCCAGTTTCTAGGTCATACGAAACGTTTTCGTTTATATTGAGACATTAATTACATACATAAACTATTTAAGAACCTTTTTTTTTTAAGAAACTAGTCTTAACACTCCTCTGTCGTTTTTAATTATAAAATTATTTGTTTTTATAATTTGTTTAGTTTAGTTAGCATTTTTATAGCAATGTTTGTTCTGAATTAAACTAATACGTATATATTAGGAAATTCTGTGATTTTTTTATATGGAAATTGTGAAGTTTATATTTCGTTCCAACCAAAAAGAGCGGAGTAATTGTCTTTTCATGAATGTCCTTGCAGACATCGTTCATAAATATCATCCACTTTCTCCAGATAACATGCAATCATTCATTAACACAAAATCCAACAGAACAGCTTTCCAATTCACCAAGTACGAATAATATTAAATATTAAAGGCATGACACCAATTTATATTAACGACACTTAAAGACGAAGTTTGGTAAACGGTGCGTGACTAAGCACAAGGTGGAGATTTAAATTTTTAACAAATTTACGCTGAAATTTGTTTAACGTAGCTTTAAAGTGTCGAATCTCATTTATTTATGACGGATTTGCTCCCTACAACACCTGCCGTAGGGTGACTGTTACATTTGAAATAATTCCCCTTTATCGATACCAAAGTATAAAAGCCAAACAATTTTATTCAGAATATTCATGAAGCTCCAATAATTAATGTTTTGTCGGTGAAAGAATTCTACATAGAATTTTTTAGCTGTAGTGGGATTTTTAGAGTTTAAAATTTTATTTAACGATAGCTTTATCTGCAGACTGTGGTGGCCGCAGCTTTTAATTTCATAAGTGTGGGTCAGTGAGCCCCGTGTACGTTCGTTGTCCCGGTAACGAGCTACTAATAATTGTTACCCTGGTTGCAGCCGTCATAATCCTCTTACCGCTAGCGAGACTACACTAAGCTATAATTATTGTCTGCAAAACCCACTGACCCTTTTTTACCAGTTATCTATTACCTACCTTATTTTGTTTCAATTGTTCTTCCGCCCGCTCGCTAGGCTTAAATATTGTTAAAAATGTTTTTAGTGAATTGGTATTTCACTTTAATTTTTATACAATATTCTGGCTCGTTCGAATGAAGATAGACGTGCATCTGACAGATTTTGCTACGCGTATAATTAGGTTCTATATGCATATTTACTTTAATATTGAAACACTTATATTTTTGTATTTATAAAAATTTTATACAAAATCCTTAGTGGGTACTTCACTTTATAACATTACTATCTACACCAGGGCTGGCTCGTTCGCCGAAATAATTCATTTAGTTACAACTCTTTTAATTTCGTCTAGACAAAAGGTGTTAAAAATTAGTGAACTCTAAGCGAGCAATTACATAACTTTTAATTTCACTTTATCTACTGTATCTTGTGCAATTTACCTCTGTTATTTAAAACTTTGCTTAATCGATTTTAGAACTATTTAATTACAAAAGCTAACTACTAGTAAATATTCTATTCTCATTTACGTGTATTGTATTAAATATTTATATATGTATATTAAATATGGACTTCTATATACTTCGAATGTTTTCATTGTTATACGTTATACATGTACATACATAGTCATTACGTAATGTAAATAAATACGTAAAACATAACGCCAATCACTTACTATTCCCACATTCTCCGATTTCTCATAAAGTCTTTTCTCAGCAATATTTTCCTTGAGATTTGTTCTCGAATTATTGTTTTTTCTTCACGCTCTCTATAACATTCTTCACGGATATTTCTTACTCCTGGGAACTCTCCAGTCATATAAAAAGTAGTGCTCAGTAGGGAACTGTTCGATTGATGCGGTAAGGCATTTTTGATAAAGAATTTTTTTCTTTTATTTTATCTGTCGCTCGGAGGGATGTATATTCATGTACCTACTGCCTTTGACTTTACCTCTCTGGTTCATATTATGTTGTGAACGTAACGTTGCTTCCAAATAAAGTGGAAAACTAAAAGAACGTTTCTTTCAGTAACTATGAGTATTTAAATTACCTTCTATCCACACAAACAGTTAAAATATATTATAATATATTAAATAATAATATTTTTACAAACCAATTCAATTAAAATATCCTACTTTTATTTCAGTCTAAGTAATATGAGTTACTTGTATCCCGCGGGACTCCTTTTTGCTACTGAGTTTAGAAAAAATCAAGTGCCGACGACAGTCTGGCGGGATGAAATGTAATATTTATATCTGATATATGCTAGTGCATACCAAAGATGTGTTTTTTATTAACAGATGTTCTTTTAACTTTGGGTATTTGTAAAAAACTACAAAAATGCGAACCATTCAACTTAATAAAAGACGAAAAAGCATGTCGAGAATGTAAATGTCTTTTAAAACATCATGTATATTTCATATATACGTATGCAATCTTGGCATTCTTGAGATGAGCTCGGATTTTTCCGAATATCAACATGAAAGGTAACTGCGTTCCCGTGTTTTCGAGTCGCGACATGTCCCATGCAAATGTAATATAGTGTTTTGTATCGACGCGACGTCCCGCCTTCAGTTCCTAATGTTTTTATATGATAAAGAACTTGTGAAGTGTAAATAGCACTTTATACACTCGGTTGAATACATTAAATCTGTTTGAGATTTTTCTAACACGAGATTCGAGTGAAGAATATATTTAAATGTAATAAAAAAAAACATTCATACATTTAAAATATTAATATTTTATAGATATTTATGTATGGTATTGCTTTAATTATTTGTGGCGGTTCGAATGTTTCTATGAACGTTGTTAAACGTACATATATGATGTGACAGGGGTACAATTAACAGAATTGTTTGATGTACGCTAAGCAGATTCATCAGCGTATTGGATTAGAACTGATTGATATCAGGTTTTGTATGATCAAGGTTTTGTCGCTTATTTTGATTGCAATATGACGCTATCGTATATATTGATGCATCAGAATAGATTATAATCACATTTAAATTACAATTCCATTATTATGTTCTTATAGTGTAAACAATGGATATAAATCACAGCGGAATTAAAACGTATCAATACAAAACGGGTTGTATAAGATGGAAGTCCGCATGAATGATATTTAATTTATACACTTAAAAAACCAGTCCGACAAGTCTGCGTTATTTTGTACATGAATACGCCAGGTGCATGCTGGCAGACCGGTTCCATGGACAAGCTGGAGGAATTAGCGTAAAAATGCTCTAAGCTACCGCTCTGTATTCAAAAGTTAGTGTGTATATGTTAAAAGAGCTTTAAATGTATTATTCCATTTTGTGTCCCCATCGCGCTCTTAACTAATTGTCGGCTGACAGACTGCAATTATTTACATTTACATGCCTTTACATTTATATTTCATTCGTGCATTTACAATGATAATATAGACTCAATGGTATAATGTACAATATTATTCAGTGTAAAGCTTGTGACTTGGAGAAGCGTCCAGATGTCTGTAGCGGAGATCAAGATAAAACAAAGAATGATTTGTGGCATTTCACTACATGGCACGCAGTCTTCGTGTTTTCTTATTCATTCACGATACAGTAGTAATCATTTACTTTACTGTTGGAAGTTATATATTCACAAGTGGTAAATTCATTTGGGCATAAAATTATACATTAAATTGGCAATCAGATTGTGATGGATTTAAATGTGGGCAGCGTCGTTATAATTTGCTTTTTAATTTAACTAGTTAACAAATTTATTATGTATGAATGTATGAAGGGAATGAAACAATAACGAAATTTTTTAAATAAAAATGAGGTTCAAGGATGTCTTTCATAATAGGTAGATGCGAGGCCGGCTTGGAAAGGCTTTTATTTATTTAAGTTTGTAGTGTGGTTAAGTTCGATTCATAATTTTCCTATAAAACAGACCGCATGTCACGGATACAGTCAATAAATGCCATTTATAACAACTTGCAAACGCCACGTGTTCTTTATTAACAGGTTAAGGGAGCCACGTTAAAAAAAATATAATACTAACTCAACCTGATCATTTAGAATCACTGTCTCAGTGTCTTTATAAAACCAGACTTTATATTAAATACAATGTTAAATTACTATAAATATTAATTTCGTCGTCCTTAAAATGAGTTTATCGCGAAATAAAATCCGAAACGGTTTATTAAAATTACATTCTTGTTTTATTCACCTATCTATTATATTATTGACCTTATTGATTTTATCGTTTAGTAAAATCTATTTCTGCATGGTCTAAACGATTCTGCTGAACCAAATTAGTAAAATGAAGCTGCACGTATCAAGTTGAACTGCGTTCAGTGCGTGGAGCCGTTATTGTGGATTAGATCGAACATTAAATTAATTGAATTTTGTCGAACATCACTAAATGTCTGATAGAAAGATATTTGCGATCATATTACTCTACTCAGATTAGGAAGTGTCGTATAAAAGCTATTTCTATTTTAATGTTAGTAGTGTCACGTCTAAACTCGTTTCTTTTATAAAACTAAGTATCGTAACCTCTTAGAGCTCTTAAGCTTAGAGCTGCGTTAATATAATGTGGACTGATATTCTAAAAGGCGCTTTAATTATAGGACATCATGGATTCGCAACTTCGTGCAAAGTTAGACGGGCCCTTTGCGTGTGAAATGAGACTTATACACTTTACAAGAATGTGCGACCGCGGTCATCCCTTCGCCCTTCCCTAATGTTTTACCCACACATTCCGTAGTTTAGAGAGTTTGTTGACACATTATATGTTTGCTCCAGTTTAGTAATTTAAAAGTTTTAAGGATGTTAATTAATCAAAAATTCGTTCTGATATGATAAAATATACATACATTTTCAGTGAGTGGTTGCGTTTTTCATTTGCCAGGACTAGATACTTGTTGTATTTTAATATGCTGGTAGCTCGTTACAGGAGACCTAGTTTTTAGCAGGTCAACGTTTTTCAAGTCCCTGTAGATACGTCGAAAGTATTAATTATTGTAAAAAAAAATTCAAGTGAAGTATTAAAAATACGCGTGATATGGCTGGCTGAAATATCATTCTGAAATTTTTGTATAATTTTAATTTATATACAACTAGTTTCTACCTACTACTTCGTCCACTTGTACTTTAGAATTAGGCGGAGAGAGAAATGTATAGCTGTATTAAGATAATAGATCATATGGCTATCAACAGACACATACCATTATAGTATGTGTCACAATGCTCAATACACACCTCAACTGTTACTCCTCGATACTGGGATATCTAAACATTATTTGTGGATTATAGCCTGTGCCATGTTCCGATGTCTCAACTAAGTTACCGTAAAGCCTTAGAGCTAAATTCACTTAGTAGTTACTGATTGATAAGTTATCGTATTTATTTAAGTATAATATTATATTAGTAGCACTGATGAATAACAATGACATAACTCAGACAGAGAGTTTTTTTTGTAATAATTTAACTCAAAAAACATCTCTTTCAAAACAAATTTACTAAATATTATGTTTCTTAAAACTGTTAACAAAGTCGTTGAAAAGATTTCTATTCCGCGACGTCTTAGTGAACTCAAAACTTTTAATATTAAAATTCTAAATCCCAACAAAGTAAAGCTATAGTAATTAAAACCTACCATTTATAGTATTCTAGATTTTACACATATATTACAGTGCAAACATTAAGGCAGCGTGTAAGAGTTGCGTACAGTCGTCGGAGTGAGTTCATATGGCAATGACACAAGCTGTTAACATCCTTAAGCCCAGGATCCAAGGTTCATATTGACGAATAACTGCCGAGTAATTAACTGCGGAGTGTTTTACCCAACATAATTTTCACAGTGACTTCATATTTTCAAACGACCCTCGCTCCGAGCTTAGAACGTTGACAAACGTAACGATGTATTAAAATACGTTTTAAAATTTAAGGGACATTAAGAAAAAATCAAATTATTACGAATTACACATACATTAACATATGATATAATTTACATAATCTAAATTGGGTATCATTAACTCTAATAGAGTAGACTAGTAAAGCATATTTTGGATTAAATAATTAGGTACATACACGATTCACATCTACACCATAAAGCTAAATCTTCCTAAAGATTTCACTTGTTTTCTACTAGTATTTCAAAACACACCTTTTTCCTTTGAACAACTACATCCTTTCATGAGATAAAAGCTGCTTAAACCCGTACGTTGTCTTTGCAGACATCATTCTGCGTGTAAAAGCTGAAGGGTTAGCCATTAGACGCGATCTCATTAGCGCAAAAATAACACTTGCAATATAAAAGAATGACGCGGCAGAACCCGCCCCGGCCTATTCATCACCCGCGATAAATGTTGCCCGAAAAATGCGTAAACCCCGTAATATAGTGGAAAATTCTTAATTAATGCTGCAAAAAAGTGTTTAGCGTTCCTTTTTAATGGTAAACGCTTCCTCTTTTAAATATTGAATGGGCTGAGTCACTGAATACGGAAAACATGAAGCTAATTCAAGTATACATCTGATATTATTTATTTTGTTGCAGATTTTTGTATAGAAGCTGCATCAGACATGTGAGGTACATACATTTGATACATCATTTAAAATTCGCTAAATGAACATTAACATTTCTGTCATATAAAGAAAACAACAAAACTGAACTTTTTTGTATATGTATTATTAACAGTCACTAACCTTCATTCTTGTTTATTCATATGTATGATGAGAGGTCATGTTAAATGTATCATTTTTCGTGTTCACAGACGCTTTGTCTTAACATTACTTCTAAAGGGCAAAACCCTGAATTGATAACAAAAGTGAAACTATCGAAGTTGAAAAGAGAAAAGGTATATTGAAATCCTTTGAGAGCACTTGGTATAATGTTATTCAACGTTTATTTTATCCATTGATACATTGAATGTTCTTCCCGGTACGTTTAAATATAAACTACGTATTTGTTAGAAATCTGGCAGTCCTAACTCCGTGAGCGTAAATATTTTATTCATGTTTCCTTTCACATTTAAATAGGAGTAATGTCTATAACCATAGAGATTTGTTTTTATAAATGTGCTTCATTTCAGAGATATGTTATAAAATATTTACAACTATTCAATGACTTCTAAGGATGTTAGCTACTTAATTGGATTAATATAATGTCAAATGTCCCCGTACTTCAAAGTGCGTGCTCTGGTTCGCTTGGTTCGATTAGCGTCGGTCACGGCCGATAATCTATGCGCACGCGCATTCCATACGCGACATGAATAAATATTGCTATTTGTTCCTATTTACATTTTGACTTTTCTGTTCCAACACGTGGGTCTTGTTTTTATGTTTTAACACATAACTATTAGATATTTGCATAAATTTGTAAGATTAGATACATGAAAAAAAGAAAGTAGTTTATGTTATAGCTAATCAATAAAATGTTACGATACTTATTTGATTTAAACTTCAATCTTAAATAGCTGACATGAGAATAATCTTAGAAAACTAGCGCCAGTTTCATTATGTCCCCTGTTATAAGAAGACCCAACATATCCATAGATATTTACAGTTATTACAAGTGTATTGAACATACATATATCAAGAAGCCGTGATTCAAACTTCTCCTTCCTTATCTAAATAATCAATAACATCTTATCTTCAATGAGAGAATAAAGTCGACGAGTTCCATAAAAGGCTAACCACGCTTCGATGATAGTAATCTAGATAATTTTTATTTATTCATATCATTTGCTTATCTCAGTTTATTTTTACCTTTAAATATAGGAATGGAGTCTGCGGCTACATGCACTGCCGGATTCTATACACCTGCGTATTAAGTTACGGTTATGCGGCGATCGTGGTCCAACTACAAAGTTAAAGCGATTACAATTTTTTTACAAAATTCACTAACTCGCTTTCATTCACTAACGTGTTTTAGGAGTACTGTATTTGGAAGTACATTCTGATGTAAGATAATAAATAAATAACGAATTAATAGTAGACTATCCCCAGACTTGGCGGATTTTGCATAAATCAATTTTATTTTATTTTCTTTATTTAAATATGATTCATCGTTTCACCGCTTCGCCTTATATTCGATACCACATAAAATACTGAAGAACCAACGAACTTAGCTTGCCATAGTATAAAGCGCTGAGAGCACACTCGACCCTCCTCTGCTGTTCTGCGCCGGCGCATTTCATTTGAATATCCAGTACGTGTAGCCTTTTATTGTTAGTGTTTCATAGAGTTAAAAATTCATTAAAAATCAAGAGATACC
>JAAAKD020000379.1:1392688-1412395 GCA_010014825.2 Danaus melanippus
AGCTGTTTTTTAAACAACTTATATACATATATACGGTTAAGTGTATAACAAAACTAGTTAAATTTTGAGGGTAAAAAGCCAGTTATGTGGGTCGGTAACCACGACGGCGAATGTTCCGAGGAGGTAACGATCCGTTAGCCCCTAGATACCGTCTGTTAAGACACGGTCTGATGACCTAACCTTGGCCGAACCATCCCGGCTCATCCAGACCATATGAGAGTGACATCATTGCAGAACATATTCTTATATCTATGGCGAGGCCAAGGACGTAGTATTCAAAGTGGTTATGAGGCAAAGATGAATATTAAAAAGGAAAGTCGGGTCATCGACCCCCACAGAACGACCGTTGGAACGTTCCAATTCTTTTTTAACGACCGAAAACTTCTGAAACCGTCACGACAATTTCCTCGCTGGCTTGGACGTTAGGTTAAAAATATATATAGCCTATAAGTGGCTTAGCTGTATTAGTGAAATTATGGACCTCTCTATCGCACGCAGCGCTTGGTGTCTGTAATTTTAATAGCTATTGTAATGATTGTTAGGTATAACGCATGACTTTCTAAGCTTTTATGTCGTAAAGTGTTTTTGAAATCAGATTTCTTCGACCTTTGTCTTTCTCGTATGTTTTTGCAATTGTATTCGGTCTCGGCAGTCACATATGTATATACGTTATCGTACAGACAACTTATCTTAGCAAATCACTTTTATGACAAGTATGCGTTTGGATCGTAAGAATTAAGTCTCGTTCGATAACATAACAACCTCAAACTGTCATCGCGATACATAAAATTAATAATAATACCAACAAGTTACATTTATACGAATAATTAAACAAGAAAAACAAGTTATACGTACTACGGTTAACGAATGTATTCGATAAAAATAGTTATCAGCCCTATTGGTAATGCATCGGTATTCGCCACCTTTACCGCACCTGGCGCGAACCGAATTCCTAGTAGTTAGTACATTACAATAAAATCGCTACATCTTACCGAGACCGCGACAGAGGCGCTCGGGACAACACCGGTATTATCCACATCCTGGCCGTCGGGGGCGCTTAGAAATCGGCGCAAAGTGCCGTATCCAGACGCCGAGGCCACCATAGCTACCATAATGACCACCACACAGTACCACTAGCAACTCAGTGACATCACTACACCACACGCGCGGCGTTCAGCGCGCCCGACGCGATTAAACTGCCCGCGCGCAGCCTATACCGCTGCTACGCGCCCCTCTACTGGCACTCGATTCTTTGTTTGATTAAATTGATTAATATTGTAACTTAATAATTCCCTACAAGTACTGCATACTCTATATTATGACTAATTAAAAATATATATTCATTTATTATATGAGAATAATTTATTACACATTTTAGTAAATCTAATGCATAAGTACATGGGCCTTATATAAAAATCATAAGGATGCTTTACATTTTTGCTCATCAATCAATATTCTAGATTAAGTGGTTGGCATGAGTCATCTTCAATGCTGTAAACTTATTGCAAAGCTGCACTAACTTTAAGTGGACCAACTTGTTTCCTGGTATGATAGTAATGTTTAATTTTCTCAACATTTTAACATAATACCAATAAAAATATGTGAATATTCTTCATACTAACATTTAATTTCATTGTTCTAATGATATAATATTTTATACTAAATTTAAATATTATCAATATCAATTAGTTATGGTGGGGGGGGTTTCAAACAGTAAATAATTTAGCAGTGATTGCATACAATTGATTCTAAATCATCGGAGACTTGTGTTAGTCTCTACAACTTCCTACTTAGACTACAAACATAACTTCCGAGCCTATTAATAATATTAAAGTATATTAAATGTTAGTAACAGTATGTAAATAAAATTTATTGCATCCCTTTTAATGCTGCTTTAATGGTTTTGCAGTTTGTAAATATGAGTACTTCTTGCTACAAGTACAACGAGATTTGGAGATAGTTCAAAGAAACCGTAGTAATGTAAGTTTGAATCACATAGATTAACTGATTTATTCTAAAACGGATTTGATAAATTAAATTGAAATCTGTGCTTGAACAAATAAATAATTCTTATTTGAAGAACAACAATATTTACCTCATATTATTGATTGATGTTAATATAAAAAAAATGATATATATATATATATATACACACACAGACTTAGAGTTTTAGTTTTAAGAAAATCATAAATAGTGCAGGTATACAGACTATAAAAACAACAAATGAAATATACAAAACCTTTTTGGAAACGAAACAAAAAAAAAATTTCTAACACAAAAAAAGGTATATAAATACATATATTATATAAGATCACATACAAGTATGTTAAAGAGTCGAGTAATACTCATATATATATATAATTAATTATATTAAAAAAACATACAAACAACTATACTATAATTAAAAGCATAACATTTTCTTCTGAGTCATGATTTACTGAATCAGACGATTCTTTAATCATACTTTTTAATATGAAAATAAATATGTAACTCTTCCAACATTACATTGGAAATGGAATGAAACATTTATTAATGGTATGTGTCTTATATGTCAATCATACAATTAATATTGAATTTAAATATCGGACAAGTATATATAAGTGTAAATTTTATATCAAACTTAGTACAAAGGCTCCTGGTAATATATGTATTGTATGGCTAACATTGTCCTAATAACAATAATTTATTCCACACAAGTGTGGGCAGTACTTCACCCACTCTTTGCCTTGATTTGTTCAGAGATCTATAAGGTGACTCCATCATATGTTTATGGTATCATTGATCAATCTAATAATTTTTTTTACTTACTTTTTAGTGTTCACTTAATTTTTTAGCAAGATTTATTAAATTAAATGTCTCTATGTCGTTTATGGTTACTAACGATAGTGTTGGAAGTAATTTTGAAAACATGTGCGCGGTAAACAAATCTTGAACAACCGGCAATTGCGATCATCTTGATCTTACCTGCTTGGTGTCTACGGAATCCGTAGCCTCCATTTTGGCATATGTTCGCTCCTGTCTTTCCATGGCTTCGAAAACATTAGAAACTTTTAATCCATTTACTAGGATCTAAAAAAGTGCACGATGCAAGCACAAACATAACAATCACGATGGTATAAAAATTTATAACGAAACAATGTCAATGATCCGACAAAACACGTTCAACACCACTAAGTTCGTTACTCTATATTAATTTTTACTATCATATAAGCAGTCATATAACAGTGCACATCCTTAATATCCAAATTATAAAGTTGACCACTAATATAATTTTTTAAAATACATTAAAGAAAACACTGTTCATCACCATCTTAAAATTTCACACATTCCGTCATCGAGGCCGACTGATTGTGGTCGCTGCCCTGTGTTTCGTTCCTGCATACGCATTTTCTAAAAATGTCATAATATTTGGTTATTTTGAAAATCAAAGAAATAATATGTATATTTTTAATTTTAATATTTAAAAATATGCTTTTGAAATTGAATATTTACAGTATTTTTTAAAATTCGACAAATTTATTTTCACGAGAGTTCTGTTCTTTAATTATGGTATTCTAATTCCAATTATAGTAGACACGGTCTAATATATAAAATCGTGGTGTTCATTCATTATATATTCCTATATTTTATGTATAATTTTACTGAATCCTATAAATGTATCAATATAAGAATAAAATATAAACTTCGTTATATTTTATTACTACTTTATTTATCTTAAATTATTGGTATAATTTTGTGTAACAAAGCAGAAAAATTCTAAAAAGTAACGACAAATATGACCAATGATTGTAAACAACATTGGGCTGATATGAAAGATGTAGCATAAAATTTAAATACCTTAAATCAATTTTAAACGTTTTGAGTGGGCTCTCTTTTAGATTGCTAATTGTCTAACTTGTTTTGTTTTATTTTTATTTATATCTTTTTGAAATTTACGAACAAATAATATTTGTGTTTTGATAATATTATATTATTTTAACCAATTGTCTAAGAAATCATGTCGCCTATGGTACAATAAATACCTAGCTACAAACATTTCTTGACAGTTGCCAAGATGAGTGGATAACTAATGTCTAATGTAATGAGAAATGTCAAGCGCGGTCAAAACTAAGAAAGGTACTGCTCGTTATGCCCACAGTGTTATTTTATTCAATAGTAGAACTAAGGAGTTAAATGAATATAACAAAATAAATTGGATTCCAATAGCACATAAATGCCTCGAGAGAAAAGTAAACATCGCGATAGAAGAAGCTTATCCTATAGCTCGGAATCATCATACGAAAGAAAAAAAAATAAAAGCAAACATAAACGTCGTTCACGTTCAAAGGATCGATCAGAAAATAGTTATAGAAGAAAACGATCTAGTTCAAGATCAAAAAACAAAAGAAGAAGTTATTCTAGGAGCATTTCAAGGGAACGTTATGAAAGTAAATCCAGACGACGCTCAGCATCACGGTCGAAGTCTAAACGATCTAAACATTCTCGTGATCGATCTCGCTCTAGATCAAGATCTCGAAGTCGGTCTAAACATAGCAAGATGAGTAGGAAACATCGTAAAAGATCCCCATCCTCCCTCAGTAGAGACTCTTTTGATATAGGTATTAACATTTGTAAGTTGCAGTGTATTCCTATTCTTAACGTTTGCTATACTGTTTTACTAAAAATTATTTTAGATCCACGAAAACCTAATCTGGATGATACTGAAACAAAAATTGAAAAAGCCATTAAAGCTGCCGAGGCTGCAGGATTGACAATGACAAAAATACCTACTTATGAGTATAAAGATGTCGAAGTAAAAGAGGATATGCCCACAATACATGATAGAAATTTACTTGCTGAAATAAACAGTGACTCTTTCATGCCAAAGACTTTTACATCATCAAGAAGCAAGAAGCAACAGAATATTGTTATAGATCTTAATACTGAGACTGTGAAGGTTCCGGAGGCTGAAGTTAAAAATCATGTAGACGACTCAATTATTAATTTTGATGTGAGTTGTTTGTCTCATTAGTTTTAAAACAGGAATGTTGTGACATCAGAATGTTATTAAATGCAACTTTACCATGAGTATAAACTCTAACAAAGATATTGATATAAAAATTTTGCTGGAAATTATAGACCAAATTCAAGGGAAAGTTTCCCTTAGAAGACTCTATCATATTCACCACTGGTCCTATTAGAGATCTTATTTTAACATGTATTTCTAATCTAAATGTATTTCTGTTAATATTTTAGGTTTTCTTCTTTTGAAGAAGTAGATCTCTGAGTCATGTTTTAGTCTCTTATGCTCAATTTGTATAAATGAGAGTATGAGTAGATTTTTTCTTACAAACTTATGATTTTTACTTAATAAGATACAATAAGTATCTCAAGGCTACCAGTTTATTTATCAAGAAAAAATTGTTTATGAGAAAATATTTTGAGTTTGATATTGTTCTGATTAATAATGTTTTGAAATAAGGTACATAGTTCTCCTAACACATGCCTAATTACTCTGTGCCATAAAACGAATAGGAAAATTTTCTACAAAAGAAATTTATAAAATAATTTTCTTACTATATAGAATCAGAATAGTCAATTTATAATTCAGTTTGAAGTCAAAATCTTGTTTCTATATGATCTATATTCAATACACTAACTTCAGCCATGTGAGGTCCACTGCTGGACATAGGCCTCCCTCATCAACTTTCAAACGCTAATTTTATAAAACAATCTTAATACTGAAAAATATTATAAGTAGTTATATTATTATTACATTTTATTCCAGGAATTACCCAGTCTGGAAGAGTTAAAGGAGATGTGGATTAAAAAACTATACATGTATAGGAAGAAAATGCTGAAAGAAGATACGTAGGTTTCATAACTTGTTTTAAGGATAATTTTCATAAGTTAAATGAAATGTGTACAGGATATATTACTTTGAGTTTTGTTATGTATTAAGTCTGTTTTATGTATGTACAAAATTAGTAAAAGTCAATTGAAAGTTATCTTGTATATTGGTCACCTCTAATATTCCATTAAAAATATAAACCTAAAAGTTTTTTGCTGTCAGAGAATTAGCTGTTCATTGTCCTGTACTCTGTTCTATAATTATAAAATCTCCTATTTTGTTATTAAGCCTATACTACTATAATAGAAAGTTATACACCATTTGTAATACAATTTTTAATAACAATAAACATATTAATACCAAGGACAAAAATAAATTTATTGATACACATAATATCCTTTATATAATCTGTATAGAATTTGTATTATATAACAATCTGAACATAAAAAATCGACTGGTGAGAGTAAACAGGGATTTCAATTAAGAATAAACATGGCAACAACCTAAAACATTTTTATTGATGCAACAACTGTTAGACGAAACTCACAATTTGTAACGTGCTCTGGCTCTACATCCTCTATATTTACAGCACAACAAACTTTTAACTTATATCAAGACTTTCACATGTTTCTTTCTCTTTGGATGCGACTTCTGTAAGTTCTGGAGACGAGGTTCCAGGCGTCCATGTACCTGTCCATACACATCGCTATACATTTTTGTTCGGAGTTATCTAAGGCAGTACCAGGCTTGTTAATACACTTTTTAAAACATTTCTCAGACATTTTAGCTAAAAGTTCTTGTGCATTAGCGATTGCAATTTGTTGCTTCACTTGGTCAATTAACTCTTCCTTCTGTGCGCCGCTTAAAGATCCCGTAGAAAGTGAATCCATTTTATTTGAATTATAACTGTTGTACTTTTGTAACAAAATTCATAAATTTAAGATAGTTTGATTAAATAGGAAAATCTAACCTCAACCTAACGAGCACAGCCACAGATTATAATTTCACACAATATTTAATTACAAATAGAAAGTCATAAGGACAACATATAACAGACAATATATATTTTTAAAATTTATATTTTGATGTTTTTGTCTAGTATGATACTATTACAAATGTTGAAAATATATATTGTATAATAAAAGGATTTCTTTTTCGGTATATATTTATTAAAAAAATAATGTTACAAGTTCTCATGGTGGTCTTTCTTTAATGTTTATAAATGAAAAATGTACAGAAAATATGAAAAATTTAAAGTTTAAATTGTAAACATTATAATTTTTTTTGTATTATGAAGTCTTACAAGTGTATGTCTAAATATCGTAAGAATGAAAGTCTAATGAATTATGAAGTATGGTTTTGGTTGTTTTGACGTTTGCGACATAATGCTGGTTTTATTATGAAAACAGAAAAGTGAATTCTGGTTCTTCCGATAGTTCTGACAGTAATTATTTACTATAAATTGCAATATTAATAATTATATTGTATGGTTTTATCGCAAAGTTACGAAAGAATTATACATATTTAATGAAAAATGGATGAAATGATAAGCATCGCTAAAGAAGTTTCTCACGATGAAGTACTGGAAATCACGAATTCGTTATTGTCTACATTATTTAAATCAGATTCTTTATTATCAGACCTGCCATCTGATATCATACTTGAAGAGATATTGTCTCAGGTATTTCTTAATGTTTTTCTTTTATTTTGCATATGCACATTCTTAAATATTAAAAACTTCAAGCAACAGATACATATAATGCTAATGTTAGATGTTCTACAGGGAAAACCACTTATTTAAATAATTGCTTAGAATACTCTATTCAATTGCATTTTAAGCATTGGGAAAATAAAGGAGGTATTAGATTTTATCTCAATTTCTAACAATTCGAAAAAAAAAACACTTTAGTGTTAATTGTATTTGTAATAACAGGCTTTATGGTAATAAATGATCTTATAGAGAATGGTGGTTATTTGTTAGTGCTTACTCTTATGCACAGCTTAAAATTGGAACAGTTCTGCTGTCTCTGTTCTTCATTCATACAATTGGGATTTCTTTAATGCAGCAGTTAAAAGATTAAGACAAAAATAGTGCATTTGCTATCTGAAGCTACATTTTTACTTACTCTCATTGAATAATAGTCAAGCACTAACCAGTGAATTTCAATTTAGTGCCAACCATCATAAATTACCAATTTTATTCATGTACAAAAAATGCATGAAATAATTACAATATTTTAATATTCTTGGGTATAAACTGAATATTGATTTCCAAGTTGTTGATAATTCATTGTAGTTGTCAGGTAATATAATTAATTTTATTACTCGCCTTCATGATTCAGGCAAGGCAAGGCAAGGCAAGGCAAGAGAAACATCATTTCTTATTTAATGATTAATTCTGTAGTTCTCATAAACATATTTAATGAGGTACAAGATATACTTATCTAATCTAACTACGATTATGTCTGCCAGCTGCCTAAACCTAAAAAATTTACACCTGCAAATTTTTATTTTTGCTATTTCATACAGAAGTGAACTCGTTTATCCTTTTTATACAGACAGCTGTAGAACACGGACAATCAATTACTGTGATAGTGTCAAGGGAAGATGAACCACCCTTGAAAGTCATTGTAAGTAATTTTTGAACTTACTGCCAAAAATAGTAGACTTTTATTTAATATAAACTGAAGAAATATTAGGAATAGGAATTTTTATCTGAAAATATTTTGTTTAGGAAACATTATTTAGATGAAAGTATTAGCTGGAGTGGCTCTTTTTGTGAGGTTAATTACAAACAAATGATAATTTTATAATTTTCTGATGTTATGGTACTAGAAAGTATCCGAAAATCTTAGTTTCATTTAAATGAATACATGGGAAAATCTTAGTCTCTGATGCCATGTTTTTGGCAGGTTCCACAAAATTCAACAGTGAGGGAACTCAAAAAGGCAATAGCAAGACACTTTGAATTATATCAACAGAGGATAGGTAACAGAGTCAAGATATCTTGGAGATATATATGGAAGACTTATAGTTTAAATTACGACAGCTTAACCCTGGATAAGGATGACAGCAAGATAGCAGATTATGGAGTAACAAATAAAGTGACATTAACTTTTAAAAAGATAAGAAGAAAGCCAAGATGAATACATAAATTTTTATTTACCATAAACCTAAAATCACTAAACATTTCTTACTTACCACATAAAAGTTGTAAATACATTTCTATAATGAGTGAAATATATAAATTATTAATAAATGTTGTTTACTAAATAATCCTTTTTTTTTTATTCCCTCACCAAATACCAATTTAATATTGTTTGATAAAGATCCCTTGATATTTCATTATTAAGTCCTCTATTGGAAACTTATTTCAAATATCTTGTAATGGATAATGACTCTCTTTGATATTTTTGATCTCCAGAAAGTTGCTTTAATCTTTTTTAAATAATTCAACATGGACAATGTTTTTACAGTTAGGTATTTTAAAAAGTTCATACACGGCTAAATATTGCCTACTTGTTGAAATGGATTTTTTTCATACAATATTCATTTATTTAGAAGCAATATATTCATAACACTTGACATAAGAATATTTTCTGATAAAGATTCATATATAACATTATAGTTGTTCAAAGTCTGGTTGGGGAGGTGGCTCTTGAGGCAAGGGTTCAAAGTCTCCGAGAGTGTAGTGAGGTTCCTCATGTCTCGGTGTTGCCAGGGGGCGGTCATAAGCATCCTTCAGGAGTTCTTGATCATGCTAAAAAAGTTTTTATATAATATTAATAAATTTTTATTTTATTTAAATTACATTACTCCTGTAAGTAACATAGTACACACTTGATCAGGTTGTAAAACTGAAGGTGGGGCAAGATCATCAAGAGATAGCTGAGTGTTGATGACCGATGGGGGAGCATAATCTGGGATAGCTGGCATGTTCTCCACAAGCTAAAACATATTAAATGTATACACAAAATGATTATATATTCTATAATCGCAAAACAGTATGAGTATTTACTATTGAAGGCGATACTCACAGGTTCCACTTCATCAGCGGGTTTTGGTTCCTCTCTCACGGTGTTGGCTCGAGCAAGTTCCTCACTTAAGTACGCGCTTGTGTGCTGTGTGGCGAGGAGATGAGACAGCATGTCCGTGCCTGGAATATTATTATATTATAGCAAGATATATATTTTTTTATACAAACTTGTTAACATTTTCCAACTGTATACCAATTTTGCATCGTTAAACTAAATACGTATTGTTTCGGTTTTCTCATTCATGATATCAATCTTCGTAATAAAAACTGTCAACACTACATATTTAATAAAGTGATACTGACTTGTAATAAGAATGTTGATTTTTTATTGGTTACTACTGTCATTGGTTATTTATATATATTTTATGTTGATTTATGTTTGCATCTGGTTTGGTCACATATATATGTGACTGATATTATTTCTAAGATATTTATACACATACATCTTAGAAATAAATAGTAAAAGTTGCTGAAGGTGAATATTTGTTGATAACGTTATAACCACGGTAAACTGACCTATGTCTGTAGAGTATTCACAGACGCAGTAGAGCATGGGCGCGGGTCTAGGAGCGGCCTCGAGTGAATGTGGGCCGGCGCAATATCCACTGTGTCTTAACATCGCTCGGTAACATGATGTAGCATACGGACACTTGCTGCACGACGTGCGACCGCTGTATGATGTGAATATTTCAATTATAGTTTATTATTTACTCAAAATTCGGTGTATTATTTATAACCTTTTTTCTCCATTAGAAAGGGCAGAAATTTTAAACCGATAATATTAAAATATCACACAGGCTACTACCAAAAAGTAATTTTATAGCAAAAGTTTTGAATGCAATGAAAAAAAATGACGTGTTTCTAGTTATATTAAATAAAGCTGAATATATTCAATGCTTGCAGCGTCATTTTATGAACTGGTTATACTAACAGGAAGTGTTTGTCACTGTCAAGCGGCGTGTCACACTCGCGACACAGAAGACCGTCCTGTAGGAACAACGTGACACCTTCATACGTGTCGCTGATGGCGTGACACGCGACGTCCTTGATGGGAGGGCGGGCTTTATTCTGAAAATAGTATACATTATTATAATTATACATTTATTTATTATTATTATTTATTATTATTTATATTTATTATTATAATTATACATTGATATGAAGATATATACCTTGGGCAGGTTAATCAAGTGCTCAGTAGAACAGAGAGGTAGAACCTCCTCGCACGGGTTGTGGTCGCGAATTTGATGCTCTTTCAGTTGACCTGAAAAATATTAAACATATTGATGTGTGTATTTAAAGATCACTTTATGTTAATTATAGTCGTATTATTCACCGAGGTGTACGAATCTCAGCACGCATCTCGTGCATTTAATCTCCAGCTCCTTGTCCTGGTGTTGCTTGAGATGATCCATGTAGAGGAGCACGTTGGCCGTCAGTTCACATCCGTCGGCGTACACTGGAATCATCTGAAAACAGTCAATTATTCAAGTCAATATATGCTGATTTTAATTTCAGTACATATTTGATGAGACCTCTTAAAACTTATAATGAAACAGAAGTAAATAAGTCTTCCTTGAAAAACGTGAAATTATTTAAGTCACGTTTAAATAACTCTAATAGTTTTAAAGAAAAAGTAGAGAAAATACATTGTCTTTATAAAAACATGTGTTGTAGCATGTTAAGAAGTGAACATTTGTTTTGATTTTATCTGACATGAAAATTTTTATTATTTTGTTTAAATTAGGTATCATTTAAGTTTATTGAGCTATCGTGCCTCGTGCGTGAGGGCAAATCGATATTCTGGAATCCGGAGGTTGTCGATGCGAACCTTGCTAGACTTAATAAAAATTTTTATACTATACTATCTGTTTAAATATTAATTGCACGCTATATACGTATATTGATCGTGTGGTATATACAATATAGTGACCTTGAGGCAATGCGGACAGACTAGCTTGTCGGCCCGGCGATGTTTGTTCATGACGTGTTCCAGCAGGGAGCGGTGGGCGGACGCGCGGTAGGGACACGCGCCGCAGCTGTAGGGCAGCTCGCGCGGACAGTGGGCCTTCTGCATGTGAGCCGCCAGGGTCAGCACCGCCGCGAAACGGACCTTCACGACACGTTAACACTATCATTATGATTGTCACCACTTCATATAGCAGTGTGATAGTTATTAAATATTGGAGTCACCACCGTGTATACGTCTTTGCGTGCAAAAGTTGGCTACTTGGAATTAAATTCTGTTTCAGATTAAAATGATCAAAAATATTACAATAAACCACACGATGAAAAATTAAAAACACCAAATAAAATTTAAATTCTAAGGTCACATTATATGATCCCTTTTTTTAACATATATTGATAAAAAAAATACAAGAGCTACAAAAAAAATCTAAAGATTAAACACATACTTTTTAAATATTGTACCAGAAATAAAATAATACATTTTATTCAGAGAGATCTAACCTCACATATGAGACAGGCGTAGGTGAAGAGTTCGGGTGACTTAGTGTCTACAGGGTGAGAACACTTGAGGTGCTCGCTCAGGTCCGCCTCGCTGTCGAACATGGTCTGACAGAACACGCACAGCACGCCCGCCGCCCGGGACAGCACGTGGCCGCACAGGTGGACGGACAGGGGAGCGGACTCGTTGAACTCCTCGTGACACACGGGACACTGGAACATAGAATACATTATAACATATAACAATGGCGGATATTGGATGTGTTTCGCTCCTTCAATAACTTTGTTGCGACTATTTGTAGTGATAGTTCTTTAAACACATCAACGTTTAACCAACAAACATCAATAATAAATCAATCATTTGCAAAAAGCAAAATATTTAACAAGACTTGCCTAATTTAATTTTTAAATTCTTATTGAAATATATTTTTTCTATTGTATATGTATTTAAGTTTTGAATAAACATGATATGAAAAGAAAAATCAAACAACCTGGTAGTTTCAGACTACATGATTGCCTTATATTATTATTAGAGTTTCGTTCGTTGGTCAATACTTGAATAGCAGAGCTCATAAATAACACCAAGCGGTGAATTTCCAATCCTGTTGTTATCAATGAATTCTCTAGTTTATATTTGAATGTTAGTTAACGTGCTATATCTGTATACCTGTACAGCTATAGCGAGGTCATCGACCCGGCCCTCGCTGGTCTTCCCGTAGTAGTACCTCTCGAGGGAGACGGTGTCGTCGTGTTTGACCTCCTTCTTGATGTTCTTGAGCGGCACGTCGTCGAGGTCGTCGTCGACGTAAGTCCGCGCCTTGCGCCGTCGACCGTCGGAGTCTTTGTTCTTCTCTTGCTTAACTTTAGACCGCCGCAGAGCTAGGGGAATCTGGAGATACGAATAAATAAATAAAAAATCCAACATGAATAATTGGTAAAATTTTAATTTATATGTATAATTATATATAGGTACAATATAAGCGTCTTTGTTTTATTTATAAACAATATTTGATTGAATATCCCCTTTCCTTGGAAGTCTAACAATTATTTTATATGTCGGAGAAGAAGCGAAAACGTGGTTTTTAACACGAGTGCCGTCAGCATAACTGACGTCACTTATGCCGTTCTCCATGACTGTCGTCAGGCTTTGAGCCTATGGAACGTAACTTCGTCACGCCCTGAGGCTATTCCAAGGTAACCTCGCAGCCGGTTGGACGAAAACCTCACTTCGACGAGGTCCGATCCCTCTGACGGCTCGAGCGAGACTATCTTTAGTCGGCACTCTCGCCGGCATTTATACCAACCAATACTCATTGTTATTACTACACTTGCACAGCTAGCTATGCAAGCGATTATGCGGGTGACACCTGATAATTTAACTACCCTCAATTATTAATTATTCAAATAGTAATCGCGCCGACATATATATTTTAAAGAGAACTTACTTCTGAATGAATTATCTCATTTAAATAGCGTATATGTACTTGGTTTACATTATTTATTTTTTAAGCAGTGTTCGATTGCTCTACACTGACAATTTTATGAAAAAAGGGCATTTAGATGTTTGGTAACTGTAACATATTAAATATATAACAATTATTTAACATATAAAATAAAATTTAACTGGCAATTATAATAGTACACTAGCGAAATCGTTTTAAGTTTAATATTTGTCCCTCAACATGGCAACATTTATTATATATTATTAATCTCGTCTCACCTCTTCGTCATCTTCGTCTTCTATGTAAGTCTTATTTCTCTTCTTCTTGGGCGGTGGTGAGGGCGAGCGCTCTTTCTTCTTTCTACCGCGTTTGCTTCTCACTTCCGGTTCTAAAGAATCTTCCGATCTATCCTTTTTCTAAAACAAAAAAAGGTTTTAGCTAGTAGGCGACTAAAGATATTTTTTCTGTGACATTTAGTATATAGATCTGAATTAAAAACTCTTTGGTTATTACCAAAAAAGCTATTGCTTAGCATGTCAGAACATCGAATATATGGGTCCTACCTTGTTAGGGTACTTCCAGTTTTTGAATGGATTTGAAGCGATTTTGTAGAGTCGTATGGTGATTGGGTCCTTAGCGTCCAATTTTGTTTGCTCTGATATGTGAGACACTATGTTGTCGAAGGCCTGCCCGGGAGACACACCGAACCTGCCGTGTATATCAATATTAATGTAATAAATGGATCACCGAGTTACTTATCGGATAAATATAATGCTGTCGTATATTGAGAGCCGCATGACGCTATAAGCGACTACAGTCTTTGTTTAGTTAATCAAATTTTCACTACTTTTTAATCCAATTCCAAGTATATTCTAAGAATGTTTACATCAAACAAGGACAGGTGCATATGTCTTGCTACGTTATATATGTATATTATGAAAAACATAACTCACTTTTCTCTCCACACCAGTTCGTCGAGGAACTGCTGTATAATCTGCCTGGAGAGTAGCGACAGAGTGTTCTGGAACATTCTCGGCACGATGCGTCGTAAATATTCCATGATGTTAGCGTTGCTGTACTTCATGGGCTGGTCGGAGTGAGACGACGACTGGTGGACCGTCTTGAAGCCCATGGACACGAGCGTCCCTTTGTCCACGGTTAGATCTGTTAGAATTATAGACGACGGATGGACCCAAGTGGTGAGAGGCTCTAGAATTTTCTGGAAACGTTTCTTATAATTCTTCTCGTATTCTGCCAACGGCTCCACCGCACGAAGCCGAATCTATAATGTTAAATTAATGTTTTAAGTTAATGCTTCTTAAGAAAATAAATATGGAATAAACTAAAATGTTACCAATTTCTCGACGGGATCCAGTACACCCAACACTTCAACTTTAACTTGTCTCTGTGTGCCGTCATGGCTCGTAGTACCGAGCGATATCACTCCAACTTCAACCTTTTTCCCCGGCCCACCGAGCAGACCCATGTGCTGATGTATAGCTGACGTGCAAACCGCTCTCAACCAAGTAAACAGACCTTTGACATACAGATTGTCAACTTTGACCCATTGGACTACGTTCTGAACGTTCGTCTGGCACGCCCAGTGGTAGATGAGCTTCAGCAGGACACTGGGAGGAAACGTGGCTCCTTCGAAGATGGAGCTCGAGAAAACGGACACGAAACGAGTCGGACAACACTCGGATATCCACACGTACCCGCCCGAGTACGGGAACTTAGACACGTCGGAATACATTCCTATGAACGATTATATATATATGAATACTGTATAGACATTGAGTTATTTAATGGTTTAAACCCTATGATCTTTAGTTAAGCCAGACTAAGTTAATCGTAAGCAATTATCTCTAAAGCCCAAAGTAGACATGTTTTTTTTGTTTTATTCACTCTATAATATATTGAATTATGAATGAGTGCTGACCGAGTTTGAGTTTGTTCCCGGGATGTAAAGCGCACCACTGCTCTGACCGCACCAGGCCCTGCTGTATGAGCCACTCGGTGAACTTCATGGGAGTGTGAATGAGGACCGCTTTCACTTTACTATCAAGAGTCGCCCGGTCAGCCGGCACGGCCGCGTCCTTCGAACGCAGGTACGGCCGGGCCACTACCACCAACGACGGGAAAGTTTTACCTGTAACAATACAAGAAAATTTATGAAATTCATTATGGACGATCTGAAGTAGATACCTTATTATTTGTTAAATTCTTATAATCACCTTGTAGTTTATTGAACGACACCTCTCTCGAATCAGCCACATTCTTGTTACCGTCTTCCTTAGTCAAGTCGACTATGGCCGTTGTTTTGGTTGCGCTGCCAGTGAGCAGGCCGCCGATAGCGGTCGCCTCGGACGGTCGAACGTTCGTTACGACACTGTGCACATCTGGACGAGGTATATTAAAAATACATTCTTCTACTATTTCATACTTATATTATGAATGAAAAATTTTGTGAACATCTATATACTCTTTTGGGTTATTGTTCTTCTATCAAAATATTATGAATGTATTCAGATGAAACTATTTTATAAAGTAGCTTTGCCTAGGAATACAAGAAATATATTTATCTTTTTCCTTGATAATGATCATATAACAAACGTATTATATTAAATATAAAATATTAATTCTCTGTAAACAAAACCAAACACAAAGACGAAGTCGCGAACAAAAACTAGTCATGCGGCAATACAAATGTCACGAAGATGTAAAGTGTGTCTTACTGGATGGAGCCAATGTTTTATCCTTGGTCTTTGTATCCTTCTCATCATACTTCCTCTTGTCCTTCTTTTTCTTCTTATGTCTTTGATCGGGTGACTTTGTTCTGTCCGATGATGGGGAGTAGTCCCGATCTTCTTCACGATTCTTCCTGGGTCGACCTAAAAAAAATATTGACAGCATTAATTTGATGTCCTTGTCCTTGAATTTTACTAACCAAAGATTTTAACTATAGTTAACTAAGAAGCAACAACTAAGTAGGTTCGGGATCTAAAGTGTATAATTAGAATTCATATAAACATTATTTGCTATATATATGACAACATTTTACATAGCATTTAAAAGCAATACACAAAACCAGTCAATTAATCTTAATGTAATATGATTAAACCTCTTTTTCCCTTGACTTCTTTCGTTTCTTTACATATGGACAGGGAACGTGATCTAGATCTTATTATATCAGCACTTTGTCTCTCCAGATCCTTCAGAGCTGGTTGTCTGGAATTCAACAATACATTTACAGAAAAACACAAAAGATTTTCTAATAATAGTAAAGATATATATATATATATATATATATATATATAATGTAAGGTAATGTAAGTATATGTAGATTTCATGTATAACACCTATGTTATAAAGACTTTATGGTAGCATCAGCCATACAGGTAAGGAAAGCTAATTAGTAGCAAAATAAATTGCTAAACATTATATTATTTGTGACAAGTGCCCAAAAATTCCTTGTAAATATTGCAACCAAGATTGTAGATAAGAGCTGTAGTCAAAAACAAACACATGAAGATTTGTTCAAAGCTTAATTGAGCTCTCCTTTTATTTTGTTACATTAAAATATGGTCAGTAGTTTATGTGGGGTTGGTAAAGTAAAATTTAAATGTTCTTTTACTACTTAATAAGTCATATATTCTCTGTTAAAGAGGAACTGAACATTCATTCTAGATTTTAAAAGGCATACATACACAGAGACCTAAATTTCTGTGTTCTAAAACAATTTTTTTGACAAACACCTGTATTTAACATAATTAATTAAATGATATGTATACATGCAAGACATCTTTTTGATGAACTGACTTTCAACTATAATGACTGTATTAATGTTGAATTTAAGTTATTTTTACAAACAACAATCACTTAGAATAAAATTACATTTAACGTATATATATATTTTTCAAATAAGAAAAATACAAATAAATATTTCATCAAAAAGGCTATTGTTTTCAGTTATCATATAAAAATATAGACTGGCTTTACCTTAAGTTATTAACAAGATAATTTAGATATACAATATCAATATATTAAAATAAATCTATTACATTATTCAGTACTCACTTGCCCAGCAATTGGTATGCTGTAAATTGATCACCGTTGTACACAATCTCTCCACCTGTATCTTTTACAATCACATCAAGTTTGTTTTGAATACTTTGGTACTCCTCAGTGGCAGTCTGATAGGCCTTTAGCTGAGCTTCAGATAGCTCTTCCTCCCAACATTCTAGCTCCAGAGTTGGAACATCAGGACCGAAATATGATCGTTTATATAAATCGGCTTCTATAATCTCCGCTTGAGGAGGTATAGGAGACGTTTCCTAAACACGTTGATAAGATGTTTGGAATTACATACTGATATTTTATAAAATTAACTTTATATTTTACAAAAATATATTACCTTTCGCATTTCCATCATTATCAATGAATTTAAAAGCAACTAACAGTTTTAAACTTTAGTAAACAAAAAGGCAGAGTTTGTATCTGACTTGCGGCCTTCTTATTTTCATTGCAATATAGAATACCGCTACTTAAGAAAATTAATCCATATTATTACATATGTCATGGAGTAAAAATATTGGTTAGTATAATAAATTTAATTATCTTTTTCATTAATATATTACGTTGAAATTGGACGCTTAGCTTATATTCTTTCTGACATTGATATTTGATAGACCACAGATCACAGACACATATGAAAATCACTTTTCAGATTATAATAGACATGTACCAAAAGACTTAAATTTTGTTATGTATGATAAAATATGTATATTAAATATATTTCTATTAATATTTATATTTTAAATAATCTTTTATTGTCATATAGTTTACTATTATAAATACACCAATATTCAAGTTATATTTTCGAGTCTAATTAAAACAATTTAGTTTAAAATGCTTATAGATAAATTTTTAAATCTTTATACAAACATTATAAAATTCATATATTAACAACTGAAATTATATTAATGGGATTTAAATTATTTTCAGATGAAATATTCAGAATGTAGACTTAGTTTATTCCTTCTTTGTGTAGGTATTTAATACCTACGTTATCTGAAGTCTGTGACTAAGGCTGTGCTGTCATTGATATTGGAAATTGGTATCAATTTATCAGCCATCCAAACAAAAATGACAGTGCTACTGCAAAACAGCTAATTTGTGACGAAATTAAATATATTGTATTTGTATGAATTGATTAAAAAGCATAATAAAAATGGAGGCGGTTCCTAAATTACCGTTAATCAGTTTCGAACTGAAAGTAAGCCCTGAAACTACGCATTTTGGTCCTAAACTAAAGCAGGTAAGCGATTCGATATCCTTTGTAAAAATTTGTAGCTGGTGGTTTCTTTGTTAAATTTCATATACATTTGCAGTATATAGCGGAGGTATATAGAGAAGATCCTGATAGCTATGGAAATGAAATTCATCAACTAGAAAGTCTCCGATCCACTGCCGTCAGACCCACTATCGATTCAGCAGGCCTAAGTGCTCTAATTAGATATTTTTGCCAGCTCCGAGCTATGCAAAGCCGTTTTCCAATGGCGAAAGGTCAACCCGCAGCTTGCACTTTTGCCTGGTAATTGCTATAATTGAATTATTTATAAGCAGTATTGATTTACATAATATTTGTCTTAGTAAATTATGTTTTATGGTTTGGAAAATAAAAAGTACAAAATTACAAATTATGACATTTTCTTTAATATTTTTATATAAATTTATGATTCATTCACTTTTTCAATTATTTATCATTGCAGGAAGGATCTCTATGCCAATATGACTTGTTCACTAAGTGGTGTAAAGTTTGAAATGGCTTGTATATTGTACAATATTGGAGCTATGCATACCCAGCTTGGATCATCAGAGCCTCGGACTTCAGGAGACAGTCTTAAATCAGCTTGCCAACACTATCAGTATGC
>JAAAKD020000379.1:1723647-1737352 GCA_010014825.2 Danaus melanippus
TTTAGACAATCTATACCTTCACCTGGCGTAACCAGAAATCATACCAGAATTGGAAGTTTAAACTGAAATTTTGTATTACGATTTATTAAGTCACATAATAATTCCCAAGTGTTGGATAATAATTATTTACTAAGTTTACATTGTTACCGAGTTTGTTTCCTTAACGATGTCAGTAAGTTGGACCCAGCTGATTTAACTAAAACTACTTTATGGGCCCACGCTACTGGGGCAAGTGGTGGATAATTTAAAGGAATATAGCTTACTCGTTGTGTTATTTTGTATTCAACTTTATTGTTTGGAAAACTACCTCTATAAAACGACTCAAAATACATATTCTCTTAATATTTAAATAAGATATATGGCTTTACCTCTCTATGAAGCTGTCTATAATTAGTCTAAATTCATACAAAAAAATTGAAAAAAAAAATTAAAGCCATATTAATTAACCTCTTTTAACATAGAACCTAATTCAGCTAATTCCCTCTCTTTTTGTATTTGGTACGAAACCCCTGCAATATCGTTAAAACAGGTAGTTAATTTATATTACAAAATAATCTATTTAATATTCCAGGCAAATCCAATCAACTCTAAGCAACAACAGAAACCAAGTCAGAGATACCACGAATTTATCGGTGACGTAATATAAATTAATAATTACTCAAATTGTCTTTATTTAAGCCAAAGCTTAAGAGTTTCGAAGCCTTAGAAATTATGTTCATGGCTTATTTCAAAACTGATTTATTCTGTAACTAACTTAACTTTTGATTACCAAAATATTGTTAAACGAATTGTGCATGCACGTTTCTTTATTTATTTGTTGAAATTGTTAAGTTTTTATTTTTATGTTAAATAATAATTTTTGTAAGTTTATAAGCTTAGTAAAGTATGACAATTATGAACCTCTTTCAATAACTTTTATTAGGAACATGTAAGTATAATATGTAAAAGATATCATTTTCCTTTATATTCACTGAAGCACGACTCAGTTTTCTTACCAGTGCACAATAAACGGATTGTCGGCTTAAAATGTAAAATGATATCCAATACTCGCGAAGTAATACTAGAAATTATAAATGTATTTATATTATTATACTTAAAACTGTATTTGAACTTACATACATTATTCTTGTAGTCTTACAAAGTTAGTCATCATTTAAATGCAGAGTATTTTATTTTGTCGTTTTTTAACAAATTTAACTTTAGAAATTCGTTTCAAATCCACTGAAGTACTAGTAATTATTGCATTATATATAGTTTTGTTTTTTACCGTAAGTAGATTAAAAAAAATTATCTATGTATTTTTTTGTCTAAGTTTCGTATAATTCCTGTGATCCACTGACTGAAATGAGTCCAATAAAAATTCACAACTTTTGTTGAATGCTATCCTCAATTGACTTCTGTTTCATTAGTCTCCAAAAATCGTCATTTAAAATGTTCTTCAATTTATTGCAAACAACGTCAATTTTGCATGATTAATGCATTCCTAAAAAAAGAGGGTTGATGTCAGGCAGGCGGGCCGGTCGTAAAAACAATTAGCCAAAACTATTCACAACATGTAAGGCAGACCCTGGCTAAAGCTGGGAAAATTGCCAGGTAGAAGAAGAAGAACGTCAACGTCTATGCTTTTTGAATATTTTTCTTCTAGCCATGAAAATTATTTTCTTTCCCTTCGAGTCACCCTCGAAAAAATAACATTTCATATAATTAGGAATAGAAGAGGGCACATATCGAGATATTTTGTATCTTTTAAGGTACCCCTATTGGCATGTCTCAAAATCTGTAGAGAATTAGAGTCGTATACATAGAGGGAAAATCAAAAAATACATCATCGTTAAATCCCTTAGAGGTAAAACAAAACCTTGACTGTCGTCGAAAACCATATAGTTTTTTAAGAGGTTCAAAAAATTTATACATCATCAACGGTTGTTGAAACATACGTGAGGATAGATTATAAAATAATTATTTTAAAACATTAAGTCGACCAATTTCGTAATATTTAAGTAATTAAAAAGTTAACGCCAACATCAAACTGTAGGGGAAATGGGTCTGACGGTTTCTGCGTTACAGATAAAACTCAATACGATCCGTATTCAAATGTTTTTGATATTCGGAAATTATTTATCGAACTACCTTCTTTATTCTGGAGCATTTGTAATCTGAATCTCGACATAACAGTTGATTTTACTTTCAACAGAATTAATGTCAGTTAAACGATTTATTTTACATTCTTTTTATTGTTTTACCCTGAACTTTTAAATTTTTGACACTCAAAAGTTATATTATATTTTTTAAATAAACCTAATTGATTGAAAAGGAAAGATTAATGCGATTTATTTATTTAAGTACCAAAAGTAATAGTTACATTTTTATAAAAGAATTGTGATGCACAGAGGATAACTTATCTCTTAAAAGAGATCTCTACCACAAACCCTTTTGATAGAAGAAATGAGAAAAAAAATCTGGAGTAGGAGGTACAATAAAAAGAGAGGAAGAAAAATTAGAAAAGAGAGATATATATAAGAATACAAATAAAATTAAAATAATATAAAATTTTGATATTATACAGACATAGATATATGTATACATAAATAAATACAACTAGTATAAATAAATAAACATTACATAGTATACTGAGGTAAAAGTGACAGAAGATGTGTCTAAAGTCGATGTTTAAATGCAACTGCACTTGGATTCTCTTTATAAACAGAAGGTGGGAGTAAGTCTAAAGTTGTCCACCTTGGACGGAGAAGGATTTACGATAAAATTTTTTATTAAAGGATGGGATATTAAGAGGATTTTGTGGAACAAAAGAACGATTAGGAGGATTCTAGGGGAAGAAAATTTAAAACGCTCAAGTAGGTACGGGGGAGAAGAATGTTTAAACATGTTGTAGATAAGCATTAAAACATGCTTATTCCGGCGGAAGCGGATGGGGAGCCACTTTAATTTACTGCGGAATTCAGAAATGTGGTCGTATTTACTCAAGCCGAAAATAAAACGGATGCATAAATCCTGAAGCCGATCCAATTTATCGAGCAGATCATCAGTGGCATCTAAGTAGCAGACATTACCGTATTCGAGTAAGAAAAGAAGAAGAGATTATACAAGAATAATTATAGTTTTAAAAGAAAGGAAGTTTTGCAGACGTCTAAGAGAATGTAGAGTAAGGTGAATTCTTCTACTTACCTCATTCACTTGAGCTGTCCACGACAAATAACAATCCATTAATAAACCTAAGTTTTTTACCCTATCTAAAAATGGTATTGTAACCACGTCATACACTTACAGGGTAAAATGTCAAAATGAATTTTATTGTAGATTTGCCCGCTTCCAATAATAATAGCCAGAGATTTATTTGGATTCACTAGCAGACTGAAGTCATTTGTCAATTTTCTTTATCAACTCCTCATTAACAGCCTGCATAGCTACCGTAAGTGTAAATAATTGAGTATTCCTATAGAGCTGTAAGTAAGCTGCATAGAGATGATAGGGAGAAGAAATATTTTTGAAAATATTATCTATGAATATAGAAAACGGTAAAGGAGACAGGACGCTCCCTTGTGGTATGCCAACATATGTGTTATTCCAATTAGAAGAGCTTTCATTGGATTTCACCATCTGCCGACGATCGACGAGGTAAGATTGAAACCATTTAATAAAAGCTGGTGATATCGAGAGAGAGGAGAGGATTCCTAATAGAATGTCAAAATCAAAGGAAAAGGAAATAAAGGAGAAGTAATATAGTTAGTTATCTGTCATCCATAGTGTATAGGACATCATCTGTTACTTTCAAAAAAGCAGAACTGGTTAGTACCAGTTCTGCTTTTCTGCTGCTTATCTATGGTGGGATCTGAAACCAGATTGAAATGGGCTCAGGAGATTATTGTGGTAAAGCAATTTAGAAAGATGTTTATGAATAATGAGTTCAAGAACTTTAAAAAGGATAGTGAGAATAGAGATAGATCTGTAAAGTGAGATGGTAAAATGGTATGGATGTTAGTTTAGGTAGCAGAATAATGTGAGCCGACTTTCAAGCAGTAGGAAATGTTCCTGATACCAAAGAAAAAATTAAAATATGAGTAAATACAGGTGAGACAATGCTGAGTATTAGTACAAGCACTCCACACTGATTTCATCAAAACCTACTGCTTTGGAAAAAATGGATGAAAGAGACTTGTCGACATCTTCTGTTATTATGGAAAAAAAAGTTACCAAAAGAGGCCAAAGCCAGTTTCATCAGAAGTGTAATTAATTCTTACGAGATGAAGGCATAGACACCGGAAGATTGGAGAAATGATTATTTAATTCATTTAAATTAATATTTTGAAAAGATTTACACTTGGAACTATTACCCACTCCTAATGAGTTTAGAAAGCTCCACATTTGTGAGCTTGAAGTATTACTAATAGAGATGAAGATATAGCGACGTTTTGCATCTCTACACATTCTATTACAGAGATTACGCAGCTTTTAAAAACCCAGCTTTAAGACTAAAAGACGAAATTAAGGAATTCAATTTTTCGGCTCTGTAGTCATTTTTGATAATTCAGGTGTTCAGGTCTCCTATTAGTATTATGTGATCATAAGAAGAAGAAAGTTTTTCTATAAGGGAATCTAAAGAAAGAAAATAATTAACGTATGATGAGGGACTAAATAGAACACCAATAAAGTTTGGTATTGAGGACATCAACTTGGACAAAAAGATACTCCAAAATAGATTCAGAAACACATTGTGGAGTGTAAGAAATAGTATGAAAGTACAAGTTATTTCGAAGATAGATCCATTTACATTTTCTATTAAATTCCCTTTAAATATAGGGACATGTTTTTAAACATACATCTATCACAAATATTTTGTTGGAAACTAGTACATACATACAAAATTTCTTTGCATAGGATCCTCTGATCCTCTATGTAAGAATATCTAATCACTGGCTCAGTACTACCCCTACCAGGAGCGCAGGCGCACATCACCGTTCTGCTCCGCGCTAGTCATGAGACTACTGCCACCTCTAGCATAGTACGTGAGACAGTGTATTAAATCTATGGCCTAGATAAAAATACTACACCTCGTATTTTCATCGTCTATATATGTATATATGGACAATTATTTCTCTACCGATAACTCTCGGAAATAAAAGTAGGTTTTAATGAAGTTATATTTTTCTTTTAAATTTCAGTTATTAATTACGGATTATGCATATTTTCTCTTAATTCTTATTTGGAGTGCTAGTACCAATTACGAGAGTATGTATCAACTTCAAATACAGTTGTGTCAGTTTGACTAGTAGATCAATATATATTGTGTGCTCAGCTGTTTTCAGTGTAACGTTGTCCTATAACAATCCATGTTCACATGATAAATACAAGTATCGATGGATTAACACTCTCTAGAATATCCCTTCGTAATTTGCAAACTCTAAGTACATAAACTAATTATTCAAATAAACTGACCAGATTGAAACTTCTTTACAGATGATAAAGCTATTTAACGTTTGTGATTTACATAATTACATAATATTAGTCATTTAACAATGGCTATCGAAGCCTCAGATATCTTTTATTCCTCAATTATTAAAACAATGCTTTAATATTTTTTGAAATGTGACAATCGTAATTTACCACAATAAGGCCATTCAATTGTATTAAGCCTTATCTGTAATTATTAATGATTCCCTGTCGCTTAAACCTCTCTGCAGTCCGGAATCGCTTTGAGTTATAAAGAGTTAAAACTCAAAACAATAAAGATACTAGATTTTAATGCAATGGATATTTAGATATCTTGTCATTACATTTATTTGACAATAGTTTATTTGGTAGATTGGTGGTAAGATTGATGACCGAAACTATGATAAATATGGTTTTATATAGTATGTCCTGTTGTTGTGTATATACTTACTATAGGTAAGGCGATAGCATTGACAAAAATTGAAATAAATAGTGAAAATTATGTAGCGCAACTCTGTGGGATGTTCAATTAGAAAATGGCAGCCAAAATACAAAGTTACGTACGAAATTATGTACGAATAGTAAGAAATATGGTTCATTATCTGTAAAATATTGTTTTAAAAACATCTGTTTCATGATGATTTTGGACGAATAACTTTTATTTAGAGATAGCATTTTACACCAAATTTTTTATTTCTTTTATTTTAAAATATACCATACCTACACAACGAATGTAGCAAAAAATATTTTTTTACACACAAAATGTCGAAACCACTTTTCATGAAATATATTTCGAATTAATATTTCTCATGCATAAATATTTGGGCAACCAAATTTAATTAAGAGACAAAACAAATTAATTTTGAGACAAGCCGATAACGAAATTTCAACAGGCTTCGAGACCCTCGTTTAGGCTTTCACGCACAAATTATAAGGAATTTGGACAATTATAGTTACAAAGTACGCATGTATTTAAAATAAACAAATGGCTTGGAGTAATGAATATTTTTATTAATTTTGAACGCCTGTATATTTAAAAGTACTGTCTGGATCCATGATTAATTAGTTGTGTTTCTAAGAACTCAGTGCGTTTTAATATTGCAGGCATTGCACTGTGTCATCCACAGTAACGAGCTGACCTTGGCGCTTTGAAATAGTGAGCGCTTTGTTTTTAAAGCACTACGCCTAGTGATATATCAATCATAGTGATGGATCAAGTTGTTTACGAATCGCCCAGACGGTTTCCTATGCACATTTTTGGATGTACCATCTTGTTTACAAAGCAACCTGTTGTCATTTCATGCATATGTTCTTTGTGTTGATATATGTAGTCATAGTTAACTAAACACATCTCTGCTTTTATTCTCTAAACATATAAGTTTAAGTGTGTCATTGCCTCAGCTCTAATTTTGTCATGAACTAGATACAAATAAACGAATTAAAATATATATTACATAAAATACAAAGAGGAATATGAAATAAAAAAAACTTCGCGACAAAAATTTTGTATTTCTAAAGCCGGCTCATTCGTCGTATCTCATATCTTGATAGTATTATTAAATAGCATACAATTATAACTATCCAAATTATATATATTTAAATTTTAAAGTAAGAAGAATATGATGAATTTTTTCTTTATGGCTAAATGGTCACTATCTAAATATACATTAGTTACCTTTTATTTCAATTTTAAATCGAAAAAATATCACAAAATTGGTTCTCGTTTAATTTTTCTTTGTAAGTCATTTAGTTCAATAGAGTTACTATCGATAGTTGATTGAAGATTTTGTGACTCTCTGTAATCAGTTTTATTACAACACAATGGGCACTGAAATCTCAGAGTATAAGGGTTTTAGATGTACCTATTGGGAATAGCTTATTCCACTCCTGAACTGATCTTGTCAGATAGATAATACTCGTAATATATTATGTAATGATACGTTTTACAAATTTAATACGTAATATTTACATTCCTAAAATATGGACTGAAATGATGGATACGTATGAGAAACAGTAAAAAATCCCCGGGGTTATTTGTCCATCGGCCTCCAGACCAGACATATTTTTGTATTCGCGAATTTTGAGGCGCGTTGTGATGATAGAGGTTACGGTTCCTTGGGAAACCAACATCCCCAAAGACCATACCATCAAGGTCAATAAATATTACGAGTTCACTAACGAACTAACTCGAAATAGGTTCGTCTTAGATTTGTACGAGGTAGAAGTGGGAGCGAGATGTATAACAGCTAAATCTCTCTACAACCTACTAAAAGACTTGGGCCTGTCCAGAACTAATATCAATTCATTCTTAGAACGTACCTTGACGGCAGCTCTAGTAGGTTCTTATCAAATTTAGTTAGGTAGGGAGAGAAGCTTGTACGGTGGAAGTGAGCGTTTATCGCACTAACTACGCCTGGGTCGCAAGTCCCAGGCACTGTTGAAGCTCCTCTCCCTGCATCGCAATGGAAGCGGTAACCGCACGGTAAATCCATTGAATGCTAAAAGGTTTCGTCTCATATTTTCTATTCTATGTTATGCTTGTAAGGCTTTATGTTGTAACAAAACTAGTCCTTCATATCTTTTATTTTATTAAATAATCATGTTTCACAAATTGTAGCAATATGATTTTTTCTTGAGTAATTGTTACTTATTTTTCTTGGGTAAGTGTGAAATAATTTTCGAGAAGTCCACTGAATTAAATTTAAATTAATATCTTGATAAGCCAAGACCACTCCGTCACTCCGTGTTGTGACGACCAGCTTAGTACTTTTTTGTAATGTATATTGCTGTTAGCCCTGCGGCTTTGACAATGTCACCGACAGCGTCCCTTTCGGTGACGCTGTAAAAACAATAGGGCTAACAGAAACAGACAAGTTGAAACTAAATCAAAAGGGTTACTCAGAGAGTGCTGAAATCGGCCCGTCAGGAAGCGGCCTAACTGGACCCTGGCGTACGTACGCTTCTGTACTGACAAATTGCAAATAATATTTGATTTTATCGTACTACTGCCAAGCGACTAACTAGCGTCAAGTGCACTCATTGCTATTAAACATGTTGTCGACAAAGTAAATCATTGATTATTGAATTTTCCTTTTTGTATGAATGAATCACTTATATTAAATAATACCAGACAAGTTTAAATGATGTGCAGAAAATATTTTAGGCGAAAATATTATATGGCTTAGCTAGTATGAAACAGAACAGTGTCTATTTATTATATATTGTTAGATCAATTAAATTAAGTAAAATTAGGTCAATCACTCATAAAAGGTAGAATCAAAACTAAGGACAGAAGTTGTAAGTTATATGTGGCATTATGTGGTCTGGAGAAACACATATGCGAAAATTCCCATAGTAATACACCTCAAACTAATAACTTGTTTCCTTTTCAATTAACACAGTGTTCTTTAATTGATGTTCATTTCAATTCTACATACTAAAACGATACCTACTTTTCACATAAGCAACAGTTATACTCGTATCATAATTAATGTATTAAGTTATGATAAATGACTTTTTTTTTTAAATGTATATAGCTGTTAGCCCTGCGGCTTTTACAGCGCCACCGGTTGAGTAATAAATGACTAATTGAAACATTAATTTAGTTATTTATTTACTTTTTTATGTGAAAGGCCAACGAGCAGACGGCCTACTTGATGGGCAGTAGTCACCGTCGCCCATAGACATCCGCAACATCTCTATTGCGGATGCGTTGCCAAGCTTAGTTGTTGAGGAAAAGGGAAGGGTGGGAATAAAAAATGGCAGGAAAAGGTAGGGATAGGAAAAGGGCAACCGCCTCTCTCACTCATCGGACGAAAAGCAGTAATTAATGACTACTTTACGCCGATTTTCTCTGAGACGGTGGTACTTGCCCGGTCGAGCCAGCCCATGTTCGAGTTGTAGTTACCGGACCACAGCTAGGCTCTATCACCTATAAAATTATATAAGCGAATCATTCACGATTATTGTAGTTTATGTTTGTTGTTTTCTTTAATATGAAACTATAAAAAAGACTCGAGAAGAAGTTAGGCTATCGTATTTTCATAATATCTTTGTTCTTTTATAATGCGATATTTCAAGACTCAAAAATTTGTGTTAACCCTCCAACAGACATGAATTCATTTTATTGATAATTAATTACATGATATCTGACGGTTCTCGGTTATACTACCCATATGAATGTCAATATGTAATTGTCATTCATACAAAACGAAACACACTCTTTGTTCAGCATTATCCCTTGTATCCCTTGCTGATCACTCTACATCCGTGTAATCAAGTATGCATAGATGTTTACATACCCTCATATCGCGAGTGTTTACATTATGCTTCCATATTTATACGAACATATTAATAGAAGTATTATATCAAAAACTATAGGATGTTTGTGATAGAAAAAATAATTTTGATTGTAGACAAAACCAAAAAGAATAAACGGTATATGCTAGAATTTAAAACGGATATAATACACAGTCCTTTGTAATTATATTATTAGAGAGAATTTGAATTTCCTCTTCACTTTTCAATGCCATTTTAAAATAATTGATTACAAAGGAAAACTGAAAACAAATGATTACAAATCAAAAATAAAAACATGTACATATACATATAAATATTAAATGTTTTTTGAACTCGTCTTAAAATACACGTGGTAGAAATGAATACAAATATAGTAAAAAGTAAAAAATCTATCGATATGAAAAGTTTCATCACAGATACAATTATTAGAAGATATTGTGGTTATAAGGACATATGTGGAATATAGGAAATCAGGCGGCGTATTCCCATTCGTTAGAGAAATCATAAAATAACCCAGAATATTGTTATCTCGAAAAGAATGAACGTGTAAGGACTGCGATGTTTTATTAAGGTCATGACAGGAATTAAAATTGGCCTTTTATAGATAGAACATGATCATAACTGTGGCCAATTTCCAAGACAATAGGTGAGCAACTAAGATAAATTGGACACCCTGAATAATTTTCGTAGAGAAGCTAGATGTTTTAATATTTTTTAGTGACATAGTAATGTGCTGATTACGTTGCAAGTAGGCCAGGGATTCGCCAAATTGAAGAAAATTCGGCGAATCAGAATGTTCTTACCAACCTCATCGGAAAACGCTTTGTTTCTAAAAAAGCCGATGACTATGGGTAGATACTTTAATAGGTAAATGTTGAAAGATAACTCCACAGCGAATTTGAAGGAAGCCAATTTTATGAAATGGGTAATTCACATTAAAGATTGTCATTAATAGGACAAATAATGAAGACAGAAAGTTATATCCGTATATACGCTAAGAACTATTGCCGCCATTTAGCAGTAATAAAAAAGAAATGTTTATTGATGGACGTATTTTTAATTTGTTTGGTACAAAAATGTAGCTTGTGTTAGATATTACCAACCCTGAACTTATTAAGTCATGGAACATTATTCATGTTTCTCAAGTTAGAATATTATGGTCCTTGATATTTCGTTGCTACTCACATGCGATTTAATTCTTACCTTTGTTGAAATACTAAATAATGTTTAATTACAATTTTCTATTTGTTTCAGGTAATAAAGCCTTTGAAAGGAACAATAGTCACTAACTTGCAACTTATAATTGGACTGGCCTTCACCTAAGATGCTCGTAAAGCAGCTATTGTGGCTGGTTTTTTTGCTATCAATGAATATTCCTAATTCCTTTTTCCCTTTAAGTCCCATGTTATACTTTCTTCCAATATTCCTTGGAACGAAAATAACTGTAAATAAATTTATATTTATACTACTACAAATATCGGTTAATAAATATTTATATTCAAATTAATAAGTATCATAACGTGGTAAGTAACATTGACGTAACAATTTTAATAAAATTCAAGTTTACAAATACTTAAGCTTGATGATAGCCCTAGGTTACCATTTCATTTCTATTTGATAAACACAAAGAAATATTGTTTTCCCCTTATCTTGAATAAGGATGATGATATTTAGTTAAGTTTCATAAATACTTATTAGAAATAAGAATAATAGAATAATATTTTTAAAATAACAAATAAAATGTTTTATTTACAATTTTAAAATTAAATATCAAAAAAATACACAAAATTAGAATTGTACGTACGTACCGCCCTCTATCAGAAGAACTTTAAATAACATAGCGACATCTGTTAAAATGACCAGTAACTATTTTGCCCATCGTGTTTAGTAAATAGTCAAGTGACCCGAAGGATAATAGAAATATAACTTCGTTAGAAAATAGTTTATTCATAAATCTCAATTTTATGTACATAAAACAAGATAAATTTAGTTGTAACCTTTATGACTGTGTTCATTTTTAAAATATAATGTCAGCGTTCGCCAAGAGGTGGCGCTCTCTATAATGAGCTTTATAATATTCCTAAAATTATTACCTTTTTTTATAATGTTATATAAAATTAGAATTACGTTACTACATAAAATTTACATACTAAAATATAGTTACTTCTATGTTTCATATTTTACATAAATTCGAAAAGCATACTATTTTTCTTCTTCTGTCTTTTATAATAAAAGCATACAATTGATTATTTTTATATATTAATGTACAAATTAAGAGATAGTTTAGTTTTTAGCATTTTACATCTCAATTACTTGGAAATTACTCCTACTCCTATTATTTTGTGAAAATTCTGATAGTCTTTGCGCTTGCGTGAAAATTATCAGGCCACACCTCCTAAGCATTTTCTATCTTTTTCTAATGTTCAACCCTCAAAACTTATCTCTGCCACAGTTATGTGCTCCTGGTATAAAGTAGAAATTTTCCGCTCTAATCGGGATTTTCAGATTTCTATTATCCATAGACACAATAAGATTTTCTTATCCCCATTATAACCCTCCACTTTTCCCGGCAGCTTGCCATGGTGAAAGACTTTTTAACATTCTTTCATTTATAATACCCTGGTACCATTTTCCCGTAGCTCAGAAGCCTTCTACGAACTTGCTACACAGTGCTACGGCTAACACTGCCATCTGTTGATGGATTCGGATATGTAGATATGATATCACAACCAATACGGATATTTGTAATTTTTGTCACTAACATTAATCCTACGCTTTAAAATGATATTCTAGTACTTAAGGAAAACTTAAGTTTTAATAATATTTTAACCAACCGATGACAAATTTTACACGAAGACATTTTGAATCCACTTACTTTATAACATAATTTATTCAAGAGGCGCGGAGTCAATAACTTTGACGCTTATATAAAACTTGATTGGCTCGGTTTTTATAAAATTTGTGACCTAGTTTTTTGGGGTTGCAAATAAAAAGGTTTTTAAATGGACTCATTTAGATTCTTTAGGATCTCTATTTCGTCACGCTTATGATTCAGAAAAAAATTATAGATTCGGGAGAGGCGGAACAAAAGAGAAAATCTAAAACATATTTTCACCTGTGTCTAATTTGAACGAAATGATGTGCAATGGTTAAATTACCACCAATTATTGCTTATATAAAAATAATACTGATTAAAAAGAATACTGATTTCCCAAAGAGGGTTGATGTCAGCATGCGGCCGGTCGTAAGAACAATTAGCCAAAACTATTCACAACATGAAAGGCAGACCCTGGCTAAAGCTGGGATATTGCCAGGTAGAAGAAGAAGAAGAAAAAGAATACTGATTCTTATTGATTTAAAATATTTAAAGATCGTTATACTGAATTTGACTGAAATTGAGGGGATGATCTCAAAGGTAAATTATGCCTACAAGAATAATTATTTTTTTTAATAGAAATATTTATTTTATCTGGTAAGTAAAAGACCAAGATAGGGTAAATAAGAAAGACAAAAATGTGGAATGTGAACTTCTTACACGAGCTAAGACCCACAGAATTAAGATTATGTCTTCGAGTCTCAGATATTTATGATCCTAAACTTAAAAGTATTTGTCACGACTTTTGGAAGTTGATGCTGTTTAATCTTTTAAGTGTTCACAAATTCGTCTCAAATTTTTACTGTTATTCGTCTTACTTCGTTTGAAATTCTCTGTATTAATAAGAAATAAATCCGTACGAGAAGTAGCGATGTCGATATGAGTTTGTTATCGCACCGCACAATGCATTTCAATAAAGCAACCCTCTTTAATAAAGCTTTCTTTCATACTATATTGCTAAATATTAAAATGATTTGAAAATAAACCAATATGAGAAGATATTTAAAACTCAAAGTTAAAATGAAATCTAAAAAGTAAGGGTTGTGAGGGATAAAAAGAATATTGAATTTTTTCCTTATCTAA
>JAAAKD020000379.1:1886750-1901178 GCA_010014825.2 Danaus melanippus
ACAAAAAACCTTGTTCATAAATAAATATACATATTTTATTTTCATCTGAAGCTAAAAGCTTTTGAATTAGTACAATATTCGTTGGTTATTTCCAAATATTTTCATAGTAATGGTTATATTTTTTTCTTCTTCGTTTTTCAGATTACTACGTGATGAAGAATGCAACATCCTGCAGAACCTGTCCCGTGATGAGTTTCGGGAATTTCGCACACTCGTCATAGACATGGTGCTAGCCACGGATATGTCTTTCCACTTTCAACAGTTGAAGAATATGAGATCACTGCTCTCCCTTGCAGAGCCTACTGTTGATAAGTCAAAAGCTGCGTCCCTTGTACTACACTGCTGTGATATTTCCCATCCCGCTAAGGTATGCTCTTTTTAGTTTTAATTGAATTTGTTATAATATTTGTTCCAAAACTATAAGAATAGCTGTAAAATACGCATTAAATCTATGAAGATATAAATGGACTAACTTGGAATACTTATCATATTAGAAAATTATTGTATGTAAAATTATTTTAAACTTGTTTTACAGAGATGGGATCTGCATCACAGGTGGACAATGAGCCTTTTAGACGAGTTCTTCCTTCAAGGCGACAAAGAAAGGGAACTCGGTCTCCCGTTTAGTCCCCTCTGCGATAGAAACAACACTCTCGTTGCGGAATCTCAAATAGGTTTCATAGATTTCATAGTGGAACCTAGCATGGGAGTTTGTGCAGACATGCTAGAATGTATTCTGGGACCTTTGCATTCTAGTACAAAGAATTCTACCAGCACAGCTGGACAAGAATCCATTAGCGAGGAAAGTTCAGGTACATATGTATATATTTAACATATAAAATTGTAAGATTAACTCAATTGCAATTATTTTATCACCATAAATACTTTCAGGCACTGAACCCAACACAAAATTCAAAATCAAAAAACCATGGGTCGCTTGTCTAACAGACAACAAGAAAATATGGAAAGAACAAGCTGCAAAGGGTAATATAATCGTTGTTGCCATAAAATAAAATAATAGGAAAATAATTTATTTGAAATGCAGAGTTTCAATATAAAATAAAAAGTAATGTACTACTTACTCTAAGCGGTTAAGTCTACCATTTGGTGACAAATATTATATTAATAATTATCAAAATATAACCAAATTCATGTAACAAATTTTCTTCCAAAGATATTAGTAATAGTCATCTGACATTTATTTTTTTACCTTTAGACGCAGAAGCCCGTGCAAAGTTGGAAGAAGAAACGAATGGCACTTCACCGCCTGCGGATGAATAATATTTGGCCTCCCTTGTAAATAGCGTCAAAACTAGCTGCTACAACATGTTCCAATCGTTGTTGAATAAGAATTAAGCTAAAAGGCGCACATAGCTGCTTTATTCCGGATCGAGAGCAGAAATAAATTAGTAGTCTTAGCTTGATTCTTTATTAAAATTAATTTGGTTTTGATATTTTAAGTAGATATAGTATAGATTTAAGTAACTGAATGTGCGCCTAGTCTCATTGTTGCCATGTTCGCTTATTAGTATAATAAAATTAATTATTGTTGTGTTGTCGCACAAAGTCATTATACGGTTTTAACTTTTTCTTCTTTCTAAGTCACCATCTTCTATTGAATCATGAAATAAATCAAATTAAAGACGGAATTACATCAAATATGTTTTCCACTTGGTAAATTAGAAAGAAGAAATAGTTAGGATTTATAAAAGTCACAATTTATGCCACTTATATAAATTGTTTATGGAAGACATCGTAGTGAGTATTTGAAAGACGTTTCCGTAGACCGGTTCGTCAGTAGTGTAAATATTAATGAATGAAAATATTTATTAAATAAATTATTATCGTTTCATATTATTTCATCGAGCTGGTCTCAATTTAAGATTTTGTTAGCTACTACGTATATGTTATATTCTTTCTTCTTAAAGAAGTTTTGTATATACTTATAATAACTATTGTTGAATGTAACCTGTAATAGAATTAGATTTGTAAGGATATCACAAAAGAAATTATTGTTTCACATTAATTGAATGTTGTGAGCGGTTGTATGTATATGTAAGCTTCTAAATTTTAAGCTTTTGACAGATTATCTTACTTAAACTGGAATATATATTAGAGGAATTGTCATTTTTAAACATACAACCTAAAAGTCAACACTGTAAATGAATACATTTAAATAATAATTAATTATTTTAATTTCGAGAAGTTTTACAAAAAAAATTAAGCTCCGTAGTTTTGATATGAGATCATATTACTTAATTTAATATACTGGCAACAGTCAAAAAGGAGAGACAGTTAAAATTGTTACAATTTATTCTTTAAAAAATTATTTCTTCAATATGTACCTATAAATCTTACACTCTCAAAATAAGCTTCTGTACAATGCTGTCGAAATATTAAGAAGGCTTAGTTTTTAAGACGGTATATAAAAAACTGCTGGTAAAGGAGCAAAAAAATTTATCATAGACAACTTTGTATCTTTTTAAAAACAATTATTTATAATCTACTTACTCAAATGTATATTTAACTATATTATGTAGTATAACTTTAGTCTTAACCCATATAAAATACGCTTATTAATTTTAATACTTCCGATGTAATTGGAGTCCTGATATTCCCTGACCAAGTGTAATTATTGTGACATCATTTTGTATTATATATAAACTCATCTCATAGATATAGTTAGAAAATTATATTATCCATAACTCTAAATAAATTGATATACATTGCTTTTTCTAGCCATTAGTATATGTAAAGCTATAAAAATAATTAATGACTCAAACAGTCACGCTATATTAGAAGTTTTGCGTACCTTTAACGACTTTTAGACTGACGTGCAAAAATTTATAAATCAGGCTGGTTTAGAAAAGTTGTATTTTGGAGGACCCTAGTAACCGTCCTTTTGTATGTGTCAACATCATATTCGTCCTTGAAAAAAATCAAAAAGTAATATTAAAATCGATTTTTATAGTCTTGATACCAAAGTATCTAAACAATTTTGAAAAAATCATTAAACGATATGTAAATGCATAATTAAACTATTCAAACATTTCTTTAAAAAATCTCATATTGAAGGTTTTACGTTAATTTTTTATTTTAAATTCTATGGAATCCATCATCTGTATATGACCTTAAAATTCTAGCAAGCAACTAAAGAAAAGGAATAAAAAATAATACCTATCTTTTCAGGAATTTACCTATACGGAATAACGTTTTTAATATATTATGCAAACCGTGCTTGCAAGTTAGACATTAATAGAACTGTAATCATTGACAAGTTGAGAATAATATGGGCTTTCTTCAAACAGACACGTGGGACCATTCTCTATGAATATCATGACAAAACCATAATCATTCTTTTAAGGTCAAAATGTATGAAATTATGAATTCAGGGATGGTAAGGCTAGGTTTAAACCAACTGGTTACGCTTATCATAGTTTATACAATAGATCTTTTTATATATTTATCATCTATAAATATATAGATTTCTATATTATACTGTGCTAATATGTACTTTAATGTAATAATTATAAAATTTAATATTAGTTTGTAGTCGTCGATGCCATCTAATTGGTTATAGCTTTATAATGAGTAGTTTTAGATAATAACTAGTTACATTTAGGTACCTAGCTCTCAACATGAGGTCTAGCTACTTCTGATATGTAAAAGTCTTGTTTAAATGTGTGAAATGTATGTATTAATCTTCTTTCCCTTCTTGTCACATTTCCTTAATATTTTTAAACCGAGTAATACAAGAATAAAACCAAAAAAATACAGATCATTTGTAATATATTCCTATGTATTAAATAATTATGATGTCATTATCTACCACTATTACTGTATGGAAGTATCACTTGACTTTCGTACCACCTATTGCTTCTCTAACTGTAGTTACATCATCTAACATGTAAGGATTTCATGTACAAATTAAAGCTGTTAGTTTTTAATCTATTATCTCAGTTTTCTCTATCAACTGTCTCTTCCTCGGGGAAACTTATACACTCCTTGTGTTAAGAAACCTTTCTGATTAAGCTCATTATTATTTATTAGATGCAAATGAAACTTTCTACTAATATGAATTATATTTCTACTGATGGTTTGGAAAAATTTAAATTAATTGATTATTCTGGTATAGGTTACTTCCTATCATGTGAAGCTTTTGTTCTTATCTTTTAGCATTGACCCTCTTATATCCTAAATCATATTTAAAGGTAGACCATATACTACTCATATTTATGAAAAATCTAGCTTTTGTAAAAACTTTATGGTCGTATTAAGTGTATTAAGATCTCACCATATTTATTTATATTTAATTCCTAAACATTTATTTGTATTTCAAATCTATTATAGGCTTCTACATCAATACTGTGTAGTTCAAAATACTTAGTGATTCTATGATTCAACAAAAGGAATAATATATAAATTCGGTCCGTAATCATATAAATTGTATCTATTATTTTTATATATCTTCATATGCTCACCCTATAAGCCACCTTCCTTCCTGTAAATTACAAAACCACTTATGTATAATGTACTTGGAAATAAAATAATTTTTCTTAGCATATTTGTTTTATTTCAGACAGAGCAATACAAGGGTATAAATACTTAAATGTACCTGTACCCATAAACTAATGACAAAAATCACTGCTATCATCCTGTTCTTGGTAACAACACATCTTTGTATATAATTCAAAAATATATGTAGAACCTTTTTAAAATTCCATACGATGCAATCAATTATATTGAGAAAATTGTCATTTTTTTAGTATAAAATCAAATATTTGTTGCTGAAAAAATGACTTGAATTGATATTACAAGTAGCTGTCTAAAAAGATAATATCTTAAGACTGAAAAAGATATTTGAAAGTCAAATTATACATTTAGCATTGCAAAGCACATAATATAAAAAGAAATGCCTTTTGCTTATGTTCATTAGCTGATAATATATTTGTGATTTTTACCAAATATATTTATTTGTACCGCGAGCGCCCTAACATCGGTCTTTTGTCTGCTACAAGTTATGGTACCTTCAATAATATCACCTTTTTTAACCTCCTTACAATCTCTGAAGTAAAACACAGTTTGTTTCCAATGTGTCGGTGTTCCGTGAGGTCCTGTGGTAAATGATACACTATAGGGCAGATCAAAGATTGTATCAAAATATCCAACTAAAGAAGTTATCAAACCGTCATTTGTAACTGTTAGTCTAAACGGTGATGTAAAATTAACAACATTTGTATTACAAGTATATAAATCAATGTCCTTCACAATGCACGGTTCTGAAATTATATACTTGGCTGGAACAACATCCACGCTGGCTTCTCTCACAACTTCTGATTTCATGCAGTTCATTTTATATCCATAGACATCGGACCAGAATTCAATTAATTTCTTATGTGTATCAACATCACCGTTGGCGACGAGACTTATAGTACATTTGTTAGGTAGCAACAAACCTCCAGGATTAAGACATGTATCTCTAGCATAAATTACGCTATCTAACATGCCTTCAAATAGTAAGAAGTATCCCATCCACTCAGATACAATTATATCTACTTTTTGGTCTAATTCTGTATCTTCAAGCCGACCCTTTATTGTATTTATTTTGTTATCCAAATTGTTCTCTCTTATTATATCAATTGCATGATATATGACCTCTGATTGATCAACGGCAATAACTGCCTTAGCTCCAGCTGTAGCTGAAAACATTGATAATATTCCCGTTCCACATCCCAGATCAAGCACTACTTTACCTTCCATAGTTTCCCTGTTGTTAAGGATAGCATCTCTATAGCTTTCTGTGCGAACGTTATCTGACAGCATATCATGGTGAATTCCAAAATGAGCATAACTATTAAAGTAGCCTTCGTCACATTCCAGGGGTACTTTTGATACACAGTCAACAATGACACAGCTATCTGTCAATTTTGTGACATTATTTGTGTCACCGTCTACAAGACATTTCATAGAATTTTGCATTTTGCCCATATCTTCTTTAGCCATCTGAAGATGGGTTTGACTGTCTTTTAACTGTTCAGTTAACATTTGAATCGTTCTTTGGAGTTCCGAGAAATGTTCCTGTGACAGAGTAACCAAACCATTTTCGACGTTAGCATGATAGGATTTGGGCGAATTTGACTTATCAGTAACAGAATCAAAGTCGTACATTAGCCACTCGTCGTTGTCCACGGGTTTTAAGTATAATTCGTCATTCCACAAAGGTTTATCGGCATTCATGATAGCCTCGGGACTCGGTTTAAGAGTTTTCACATAGTTAATCAATTTAATATACGAATAGCAGTCCATATTAAATCTCACTTTTAATATACTTAAATTGAATCCATGTACAAGTTCGCAATGAACAACACTTTCATCTATAGCTGGGAAAACTTTAGGACAAAATAAACACGTTACAGACATATCACTAGTTTCCATTTCTTGCCATTCATCCTCCTCGAAGTGTTCTTCGTCTGAACTAAGATCTGGGACATCTGACATTTTGGATAAAATTTACACTTACACTTGAACTTTGTCTTATAAAAACACAAATTATATATATTATTTAAAACTTATCAAGAACTACCATGTGTTCTATATTTTGACATGTGTCAGTATTCGCTACTGAGATCTGTCAGATAGCTTTCTAAAATCACTGTTAGGCGCAAAGACAAAACAGAAAGATTGAATGAATGAAAATTTATTGTTTTCACAAGGTTTCCATAGCAACTGCCTACAAACTACTGAAACCTTAACGCTTGAAATAAGTACACGTTATAGTCGCTATGAAATTTAAAATATCGTCTTTTAAGGAACCAAAACATGTTGGTGCTGTGTCATGTGTGGGCTGGAATAATACAGAAGACGTTTTCTCATGCGGGTAACTCAAGTTATGTACTATTTTACTTAGTCATAAAAGTCATTAAAAGTTGTTCTATTTTTTTAGCGACGACCATAAACTATTAAAATGGAACCTTGTAAGTGGTGAATGCTTAGTAATAACCACGTTTCCGGAAGACTTTTATCCAATATGCTTACATCTGTTTCCAAAAATTAATCTTGGTGGAAACAAACACAATGATGTTATTCTCATCGCATGTGCAGATGGAAAGTAAATATTTCGTTTTGGGAATTTTTTTTTGCCTACAATTATTATTTTTTTTGTTAATATACGGTTGATACAGATTTCATATAATGAATAATAATGGACGGATAGAAAAAAGTGTCAACGCTCATCAAGGTGCCTGTCTAGCTGCACAATGGAGCCCCGATGGAGCTGGCCTATTAACTGGTTTAAATTTGTTACTTAATAATTCAATTAATTTATAAGACTATAATAAGTAGATTGAATGAAATACTTTTTTATGTACCTATTTAATTATTTGAAAAATAATTATTTTTATAATTAAAATAATAAACAATTTTAAAGCTGGGGAAGACGGGTTTGTAAAGATATGGTCTCGAAATGGTCTCTTAAGATCGACAGTTATTCAATCGGATGTGCCATGTTACTCTGCTATTTTTAACTCCGATAGTAGTTCTATTTTATACACCAAAGGCAATTCACTAGTGATCAAACATTTGAACTCGAGCTCTAAAACCACGAAGGTAAAATTACGTACTGATTGTATCGAAATATATTTTTATCTTATAAACTTTAAAGTATAGATTGCCTGATATTTCAGTGGAAAGCCCACGAAGGAGTTATTTTATGTGTTGCATGGAACGCAAACAATAATTTAATACTTTCCGGCTCTGAAGATGGGTACTCGAAGGTATATAATTTGATCAGAGATAAATTGCAGTTTAAATTTCGCATTATAATTACTTTTATTACATATAATATTTAGATCTGGGATCAATTTGGTCAGCAAATATCAGTAAGCGTAAAGCACGATCAGCCCATAACAAGCGTTAGTTGGTCTCCTGCTGGTGACATGTTTGTCATTGGCAGCTATAATTTAATACGTCTCTGCAATGCTAATGGTGTAAGTTGATCTAAGTAGTTCTAATATTATAAAACTGCAGTTTTTGTAAGATTTTTTTTTATGCAGTGGTCTCATTGCCTTGAGCGACCTTCAACTGGAAGTATCTATAGCATCGTCTGGTCATCAGATGGCACTCAACTAGCTGCTGCATGTACTAATGGAAATGTGCTTTTTGCGCATATAATTGAGAGGTTAATAATTTTATTTAAATATGTTTTTTTTTCAATAGGGAGTTAATAACATAGAAGTTTAGGTACACTTTAAACGGAAAACGTGTACTTATTTTCAGAGAGTACACTTGGAAGAACTATACATGCACCCAAACTGGACGCAAAGTTATTTCTATCAAAGATATTATTACCGATCAAAATGATCAACTGGATTACCCTGACAGAGTTATACAGATAGCTTTGGGCTTTAACCATTTAGTTACAGCTACTGTAAAACAATGTTTCATACACAAACTGACATCTTGGAACACCCCAGTGACCTTTGACCTTAAAGAGGGCACAATAAGTATGATATTGCTGGCGGAAAGGTATAAGCGTAGCTCCCCTTCGTTAAATTGATTTGTTTGTATTAAAATTAATCTTTATCTGTATTATTTATAGATGCATATGTGTGATAGAAAGGGCTGGTATATCAGTATATAGTTATATGGGTCGGCTGTTAGCAAGTCCTAGATGCTCAAGACCAGAAACTCTCGGTAGAGCAGCTGTATCTCTAGGGCCAGATTCTCTGGCTCTTATAGATCAAAGTGATAGGAAAAGTATGCCGCCTTGACAATTTCACTTAATGTTGTAAAATATGCAAATAAAAGGGAATGATGTTTTCAGTTATACAAGTTTTTGATCTGCCAACTGGATTGATTGTGCGAAGTTCAACGGATAATACTGTGACAAAATTAATACACAAAATGACCGTATCTAGCATTGCTCTAAGCCAAAGTGGACCTATAAATGAAAGGCAAATTGCCTTGTTGGATTACAACAGAGACTTGTATGTGGTCACCGTCAAGGATTCCAAGCCAAAATTTGTCAAGCTAGGTTATTTTTTTATTTTTAATATAGAAATTTCAATAAACAATATAAAATTGGCAACTTTTTTATTTATAAAATTATTCTTTTTCTCACAGGGTCCCAAATTCTTAGTATTTGCTGGAGTGCGGAAACAGACTTATTAGTTGGTTTACGTGCAAATTCAGCGGTGGCATGGTGTTGTCCACGCTCTGCCTATAAGAGTGATTGGCTTGCCCTTACTACGGTCACCAAAGACATCACGTCAGTATTAATGATAATGTTAAATATAGTAGTATATCACGTAATATTGACTTAACGAGCACATAACATTTTACTATGAATTAAAGGAATACATTTATATATTTTTAGTGATCTTGGGCGTAATCCTAGTTTACTGAGCGTTGAAGATGGTGTGGCTTGTATTTGTCGAGGAAATGGTTCACGTACACACATATCACTAGCTTCCTTTCCTGAAAAGTTATTAAAACATGTCGATGCTAATATGTGGCAGGATGCTCTTCAGGTAGAAACGGATCGGATAAAAAATGACTAATCATCAAAATGTTAAAAATTAATCATATCATTGGTAGCTCTGCCGGACCGTTGAAGATGAAACTCTCTGGGCTTGTCTAGCTGTTTTGGCTTGGCAACACAACCAGCTCGCGATTGCGGAGGAAGCATTTGCTCTAATTCATCAGTACTATCAAGTCTGTTACATTCAACATTTACGGGTAAATAAGATTATTTTTTGTTCACAAAAACTTTATAATGTTATTTATATAAGACATCGTTTTTTGCAAATAAAAAATCGATGATATCTGATCGATGATGATAATTGCATGTATATTTATATCGATATTGTTAGGATAGGTACTTTATTTCATACTTCCGTGAATACAATTACTGGAAATTTATTTTACTACTAGAAAATGGATGATATGGTTTTCAAATCTAAAAATCCAGTGAAAATTTAAAATGAAGGTCGCTTTCATTTGATTTTTTTATTATACTTGGTAACGAACTTCGTTAAACAAAGTAATAATTGTAGTCATAAAAAAATTTCTGTTTCAGAGTACGATTCCAGAAAAACTTGCTACTTAATAATTTATAAGTTATTTTAAATTACTTAGTGTAAGTTATTTGATAAATTTGTACTTCATGACCCTTTGTTGTTATTTACGATTATAAAAATATACAAAAAAATATTTAGAATAACTATTTAAAATGACATAAATATGACTTGTAGTAGCCACATTTCGCATCTGGTAGCTTACTCCAATCTATGGATTACAAATAACATTAAAACCCAATATATAAATAATGACATAATAGTCTACAATAATTTGACACTCAATACTCCTTCAACACAGATTATATCAAATATTTTTTATCTGTAGAGTTCTCATTCACTGCTGTCACTCTTTATCCAACCAATCAAAGTTCAAACCGGTTTGTATTTATTCGGTCTTCGTTCGTAAGTGAGACGAATGAACCTGTATTGTTATTACTTAGAAACTTAGTCGACTTTTAAAGTCGGTGAATGGCAATGGTGTCATGAATGTGATCTTATTACTTGAAATTAAAAATATTTTATATTGTTTTTATTAATTAAGGTATCATGAATAAGAAAGTGGTTTATTCGTCGAATTACTTAGGTGTCCAATGAATTCAAAGTGAATCGTTAAGTATTATACACGTGCCCTAATTTTAAAGTCAAAAGTAGTTTGTAATTCGCGAAAGTCTATATTTTGCATTAATATTCTAATGGCAAGAGATGCGTGCTACAGGCAGATTATTTTTGGTTTTTGTGCTTGTATTGTTTTGCGTCATTTGCCATGGTAATGAGCTTATTAGCGAACATTCGTTGGAGTTGACCCAGTCCTTGAACTTGGCCCGCCAAGAACTCATACAGGAGTCTTGCAACCGCTTAAACTTACGATGGACCTTAGATGAGTTGACGGAGACGCAACTTCAACATATTTTAGTCGATGATGATCACAAACTTCTATACTGCTATGTGCCTAAGGTAAGTTACTTTAAATTAATACTATTAGGAATTGTGGAAGGCATGCAAAATCACTTGTAAATTTTTACCACCAATTCTGGTATTTAAAGAAATATACATAATTTTTATGATATTTATTTTATCGTTCCTTACTATCGTGCCCCTACAGTTATAATGTGACATCACAGTAAAACATTCTCCGTAGTTCCAAGTATCTTTTGTTTTATACATACATTTTACAAATTCAAAAATTTTTTTGATTAAAAAAGGTAGTTCATGGATTTATTAAACAGACTTTATAACAGTTTGGATGACGTCTCCGAATCTATTTTGGTTAATTCAGAAAAAGGACGTGGGATGAGAACCTACATTTTCTAAAATAAATATAATATCTTAATACATATTTTGCGTAATTTTGTATCAGATCTCAAAAGATTTATTTTTGATGCTTAGAAAAGTTAGTATCGTAGACAAGACGAACTATTTATTTTTTGAATTAAAATCGTCTCTTTTCGCCTATATAACAATTATTATAAAAATATACATATATGTAGTAAAAAAATATTATTTACAAATTTTAATACATAGAAACGATTCCGATTCGCGTGTTTTTATAAATCATTGTTGTTATAATGAATATTAATTAATTTTCATTATCATCTCAGTTTTTACTGCGCTTCTCTTAAGAGTTGTATTGTTTTTCTTTTTAACAATTGAGTGTCTAAACAATAATTTCATAAACCGACTGAATAATACTTATATTAACAGGCGTTGAATAAATTTACTTTGAAGTTTGTTATCGATATAAAATGATCTGTGGAACACAAAAAAAGTAATGTTTTTTCTCTGTGTATGCAAAGAAGTGTTACAAATTTGTCGTCGAAAGCATTGCCATATTCTTTGATGGGCTTGTGTCTGTCTTCGAAATACGTTATGAGGATTTTAGAACAATTTTATATTTCTTAATAATAATTTTTTCAAGCAATTATTTTTTAATTTAATGATTTTTTGTAAATGTAATAAAAGTGGCAAATATATGTATATCTAATTCCTAACCTAAGGTCTTATAGATCAAAGATCCTACGGCCGCTTATCACCCAGTCCAGACTTACTGGAAAATTAATCTAACTTGAAAGTTGTTTTGCCTCCGAAGGTGAAATATATGTAATTCAAAACTTAAATTGGCCAGGGTGTCTGTTTAACCACCGAAGTAGCCAGTAAGCTTGTGACTTTTAAGTGTTGTACTGTGACGTCATACATATTGAGCAAATACTGTCTTGAACGATCTGTTTGAATAAAAATACCTATCTTGGACCCTACATAAATTGAGGCATCTCCATGATTATTCTTTGTAATTTGAATACAAATGAAGATTTACGTTATCCTAACTAAAAAACGTCAATGATGTGGTAAATTTCTTTAAATGCTTATCTTTATTACCTATTATTTAAAAAAAAATGTGTATATTCTCATTTGAAATTGTATTTTTTGGTCAAGATGTATGTGAATTTTTAAATTGTTATTAATTAGGTTCGTTGATATCAGTTTATTTAGCAGTCGAGAAAATTGTTAATTTTGTAGGTGGCGTGTACGAATTGGAAGAGAATTTTTATGATTCTGACCGGAAAATGGAGCAATATGGACGCCTTATCAATACCAGCCGATCTCTCACATTCACCGGGCATGTTCAAGACTTTGGGAATGGTGCCGAAGGAAGAGAGAGACATGATGTTGGAGAATTACCACAAGATGATAATCGTCAGAAATCCATTCGAAAGACTGCTATCGGCGTATAGAAATAAATTGGAAGGGACCTATCAAAGTGCTAGGTATTTTCAGGTAAGTTTTAACATCGTGCTAGTAAAAGAAGATAATTATTATAATGAGATATTTTCTATGTAAACCCTGAATTACGTCTCGTTTCACAAAGAATTTCCATATTTTTCTTATACTTGAATATAACTTAACACAATAGTAAAATTACTATAAGTTATATTAACTTAAAAAAATCAAATTTAAGACGGTTAAAAAAAATGTAAACCAATTAGTTGATTTAGAAAAAACCGGCAAAAAAATTAACGATTATGTTAAAATATATATAAAAAATTATTATTCTTTTAATTTAATATATAAAAATGTATAAGTTAAGAAAACTAAATGCTAATAAATTAATTTTATTTTATACTGCTGTCCCTTTCATGGTTTTAGATGATGATGATATTTGAAATTACACTCTACATATGAAAGAGCTGTTTCACGTCACTAACTTTTATATTGAATCGTAAATTATCTGTGCTACGAAAATTTTTAATGCATTGACAATACACGTCGCGGAATGCTTTCTCTGGTGTGTAATTGCAATGTGAAATTTATTTACGTTATAAAACAATGTAATACACAGAATACTACATTTCTTAAAAACAATAAAAATAAGTAATCGTATTGGGTTGAGTGTCTTTTTGAGTTAGTTTCCATACCGTCTAATTGTGCGTGAACAGATTTTTTTTTATATATCCACCGAATGTAAAACTATATTGTAAATTATGAGTACTAAAAGGGTAAAGGGTATTTATGTGTAATGTTATCAGATTTATTATGTGTAATGTTATTTTAAAGCAAAGAGCTACCGTTTTAAAATTAATTTGATATAAAAGAGTGATGAGAAAGTAAATTAGTAGCGAGGTAATTAATGCTCTTGGACTATGACGGCGTCATGCATTGAAATTCTGTCTTTCCCTTTGTTTGTCCAAAATATTTATTAATAACTGGAATTTAAAACGTACAATAAAATGTATTGATCATTTAATATGTGTAGTGTTTTTCTTATGGTCGTTGTAAAATAATGACAACTAGAGGTTCAGGTTAAACCTCTGTTAGAGCTAGGAAGTGTTTAAAAACAAGTTATTAACTTGTATGTATATGAATATATATCGGGTCATATACAATGTTTCCTTTGTCTATACACTTTTGAGTATATTTTCTGTGTGTTTCTATTCGCGTGTGTGCTTGTAGTTATACGTAAATTTTTTGTTAGTCGGCAGTTTTCTGAAAGCTCTTAAGATTGCCTATTAAGTATAATTTGTATAAAAAACCACGATAAAGATTACAGAGTCGTAGACTGCCGGTGATTTTTATATGAATATCTTATCTAAATTGTAGTTAAGCGAACGTTTATAATAATATCGAATATATTTTTATGAATTCTAATTAATGCGATATGTAAAGTAACAGATGCAGTAAAAAAGGCGAAGGATATCTGATTTTAATTAATTGTTCACGTGAAGTTTTCGCGTTAGACCCGGCACTCGAACGTTGAATCCATGAAATGCTGAGAGGCTTCGACTTTTCTACAGTTATAATTTCATTATACACGATTTCTATATACTATTTCTCTAGACATGTTAAACAACTAATGCGAT
>JAAAKD020000379.1:1928176-1938567 GCA_010014825.2 Danaus melanippus
TAAACATATTGTTTTAGTTTAATAATTTCTTGTTTTAAATACAAAATCAAATATTTAACAAAAAATCTTGTATTTTTTGTTCAACGTTATGGAGAAAGGATAATATTTTTTATGAGTAGTCCTAATAACTGGAATGTTGTTGTCAAAAGATATTCAAGTCTTATGATTTCCAATATTCACGGATGATGATTCAAATACAAACATACAGAGGGAGAAGGCTTATATAGTAGTAATATGTCCTCCTTCTACCTGGCAATTTCCCAGCTTTTAGCCAGGGTCTGCCTTACATTATGAGAATAGTTTTGGCTAATTGTTTTTTACGACCGGCCGCCTGCCTGACATCAACCCTCTTTTTGGGAATATGTATTAATCAGTGATGTCTAAATACTCTTAGAAAGTACATATGACTCGGAAAAATCACATTGGTACTTGCCTGGATTCGAACCCGCGCCCTCATGCACGAGAGGCGGGCCCTTTAACCACTAGGCCACCACTGACTCTAGTAATATGTATTATCCAATTATTATTATTATCTTAAGTGAAAAAAAAGTGGAAGAAGAAAATGTTTTCATTAACTTTATATAAAATATTGTGTAACATCAATAACATCGTATGTTATAACCTCTAAAATTATGTTCACATACAATTTAGTAACGACTTTCTTAAACTTAAAAATTAACAATGAGTGAATAAAAATTATAGTAAGGTTATTACCCGACAGCGCCATCTAGTTTGTATCTCGTGACGTTATACAAAATAACAAAATATCGTTTTACCTCTTTAACCACCCTAGATATTGCTTAAATATGACATAAAATTTTATAGACTACATTCCATTCCAGTTTTTGAACCATTTGACGGATATAGTTATCCGTGCAATAGTTTTTAAGTGAAAAAAAAAACATCCATACGTCCTCATAAACTAACACAGTTATGGTATTCTTAAGTTATACTATTGTAAATTAAATTGATAAATAAAACAAGATTTTCTAAAATAAAAAAAATACAGGTTCAGTTTGTTTCTTTTCACATTTGATGATAAATATAAATCTTTAGCAAAAATTATTACTCCACAAATGCTAGAAAATTTCTATTAATATAAACTTATAGTTCATCAAGGCACAGGATTTACGTACTAGTACAAGTTTTGGTTCATTCTGATTGTCAGATATGAGTTACAGAAAGTGTGAAGGTCTGGTAATCGTTTACTTGGATACCTATAATGAGACGAAACCTCTCAGCAATCAATGGATTCACCGTGCGGGTGCTGGGTGCACCGTTTTGCAGGGAGAGAAGCTTCAACAGTACCTGGGACTTGCGACCCAGGTGTAGGTTGAAGTTGCCCCTAACTAATGCGCGTGAAACACTCACCTCCACTAAAGCTTTGATCAGCAGACCGCAGACAGACAGCAGACAATTTCTAATTCGAATATAAAATAAAAAGCATATAGGTATTTAAGTTCACTTTCACATATTTTATTATTATTAATTTGTTATATACATCGAATTATATTTATCTGCATCTGTAACACTTCGTTAAAATTAGACCTATTAAAATATCTATATTTAGTAGGATTACTTCGAATGTTAGCCAACATTAGTAGAATTCTTTCTAATGAATCATCCCTGTTTTAAAATAAAAACATTATTATTTGCTCTTTATTAATGTTGGAATGCGCCATGAAATTGGAAATGAAATTTTCGTCGAACGTTACAGAACATAAATCAAAACGTCTTAATTTGCTAATTATTTATAGATACTAAATTGTAGAAATTTAAATTGATTCGTAATTACAAACATTTTATGGATCTCAAAGTGAATTAGCAGTAAAATTGTAAGTTATTACCTCAATAAATACTTACGGCTTGTCCTTTTTCAGCAAACACATTCCTTTCTTGTAAAATGCTGATAAAAGTTATAGCATTATTTCTGTTTACAAATTCAGTTTCATCTGAAACAAAGGATGATGATTTAGAAGGAAGGATAGTCGGAGGAGACAGAAGCTCAATCGAGGATTTCCCATATTCAGCTTTTCTGCTGATGAGTCAAGACAGGGGAAGCTTTATCTGTGGTTCTTCAATCATCAATCAGAGAGTTTTACTGACGGCAGCACATTGTGTCGAAGTATGCAATCCTAAGTGTAGAAACGGAGCAGCATTTGTTGGAAATGAAAAAAAGAGGATGGGAGTTAGAATAAAAATTACAAATGCAAAATATCACCCTAAATATAGATCAAATCGTGTGCACTCTGATATAGGTCTCGCATTGCTGGCTAGATCTTTGAAGTTTGGTAAATTAGTTAAACGGATAGCGATTTCAAGGCATCCTAGGCAAAAATCTATCGCTGATATAGCCGGCTGGGGATTAGTTGATGTAAGTAAGATTCTATCAATATCTTTCACTCTGCTACTGTTTAATTTTATCTTTTATCATATATAAATCATATTTTCTAATTTTAATACATATTTATAGTACTATAATCTTTTTTATATTAATTTATTTGCGTTCTTTCTTATTTAAAGTTTGTTATAGATATAATAATATTCCCATATATTTATAATCTTACTAACGAGTACTAAATTGTTTTATTTTATATAAAAAAAATAATAATATATTTTCAGGAAGTAAATAAATTGTCGACAGATTATTTGCACAACATAAAGCAAGAGGTGATAAGTTATAGTGACTGTAAGTCCTATATATCCAATATTCCTGAAGGCTCTTTCTGCGCTGGTGGTATGAAAAGCAAGAAGTTTGCAACAGAGTATGTATAATGTTGTGTTTTTTGACTATGAACATGTATTTGAAATGAATAGGTATTCTCTTTCTTTCAGTGTTTTTTGTAACTAGATGAGTTGCTAAAGAAATTTTCGTTTGGAAAATATTATCAATAAACACTCCGTCGTAATAATCAAACAAATTATGTTTTTGAACAATTCAATAATATGCATAAAGAGCTTATAATATATTGACCTTAAAATCTCTAAAAAAGAGAACCATAACAGGTCTACAATTAAATATAAAGAATATCAAATAATAACTTCAAATCTTTAACATTTTGTATCTCTCGTCAAAATTACAATATTATAAATTTGTCTATTCATTATTAATATTATAAAGTTAAGATATAAGTTGAGTAAGATACTCTAAGTTTCAGTGACTTATCATTTACGCTGATCACAGAAAGGAGAGATGGAAGTTTCTGTCACTTAGACCTGCATTTATGTCACCTACCTCCAAACAGTACATTGAATTTACAAAATTAACATTTGTTCGGGATGACAAAATACTTTTTTATTCTCTTACATCCAATAGCTGTCTGCTAAATTTTAACAAATCGATCCATCATAATGTTATATTAGGAAATGTTATAATAATTAAAATAATTTCATCAAATCAGAATTCAAAAATAAATTAAACTAATGTTATTTTTCAGAGGGGACTCTGGCAGTGCTTTAACAATATACAAGTACTTGCAAATAGGTCTCGTGTCTTATAAACGACCTGATATATCGGCCGGTCTGATTGTATATACAAACGTCTCATACTATTACGACTGGATAAAACAAACTTCGAAAAAAATGTTTTGTGACTATTAACTAAGTAGTATGTTTATTAATATAATTCCTTTGTTGAAATAGCAAATATTTTACTGATAACTTTACTTATTTTTATCAAATATGATCGAAATCAAATCTTTTAGTGTTATCTTTATCAGCTCGAGTGACAATAATTATATCAGGAACCGATTATAATATTAAATGTATATGTAATACATTAAATATTTCCGTCCTCTACAATATATAATGGTGATTATAATGAAAAAATCAAACATGTTTGTGTTTGTTATAAAAAATATGTCACCGTTCATCGCTGTGGCGTGTGTGTTCTAGCGGTCAAGAAAAATATAAATAAAAACAGGCTGGCTAGAAAAATGATAACAAATTAATTGAAAAATCTAAACACAAGAATCCTAATTAAACGAGTCTTCATCGAACCTTTAAATAGACTTTATTATAATATATAAATATGTCACATCTTATTATACTTTTTTCTTACATTATCATATTTTTCATTTAATATACATATTTGTTTACATAATATATTGGAGAATGAATCTTTTACGTTAATCGGACCTATTTTCAAAGCGAAAAATTTTGTAAAGTTTGACATTACTCGAGTAACTAGACTAAAAGGTTACTTCCAAAAGTGACGGAGCAGATGTTAACTGATGATGACTTCGTCTTTTTTCCTACTTTCTCTGAATAGAGCACTGTCCGTGATGAGTAAAACAGAAAAATAATTTTAGTATAATAGAAAGTTTTTTTAAAAGAACTGTAGGCTGTCAAGGCAGTTGTAATTACTCTGTTTTGATTATGACTCAAAGGTAGTAATTTTTGGAAAGTCAACATTTGATAGAGGGCATGTCCTTTCAATTCCCTTGGAGCATCGCCTGACTATTTCATGAAGGGGCGCTTCACGACTGCAGACGGCGGCTCATAGATGGCCTGAACTCTTCAGCAGAGGAAGGTGATAAATTTTATTGATAACCTATTTTGCCCGACTACATACATAAGTCTTATTTTGTCCGTGTATCAACGCTATAGGACTTGCTAGAAGAAAATAAGAAAAGCCAACGTGCCTAGAGATTGATTGTCTTGGTGTTTCGCAAAAGTGAAAATATTAAGATGGTGTGAAAAAATTACTTAAAGAGCGGAAGTAAATATAGCACTCATGCAACTTATCGTGGCTAGACATGCCATATGTTTTTGATAGCAACTATCAATGTTAGTGCGGTGTATTTTACCTCTAATCAATTCTTTGGGCCGCTCATTCCTACCTTAAAATATTTTTGCATAAACATGACTATATCATTTTGGAAGATTTCGTTTATAAGTCGAATTCCTTGCAACAACTTTCCACCATTTTTTGACTAATTGACTGCAATCGCATTCTATTTTGCTAGTCAATATCAGGATAGCCAGTCATCAGCATAACTTATAGTGTAATGTAAAGCTTAGTGTTTAACTAGTAGATTCGATAGTAATCGATAGAAAACGCTCCCTGCTGTATGACACCCATAAATTTGTATGATCCTCTTAGTTTAAAGTTCATTCTACAACCTTTAGCTACATGGGTCCAGTATAGATGTTTATAGATTCAATCTATGGAGGTCAGTTTAGGTAGACAACGTAATATTTAAGTACATTAGCAGCAACAACTTCCGTACATTTAAATGGACTTTAAGAACAGTGACATCAAATAGTCATCACAAATCTCGCAAGATAGATTAAAATATGGTATTTACGATTTCACGGAGGCATGCAAAATTCTGCCATATGAATATTCCCTATTGGGTATTATTAATTAATAACAATACAAGAATAATACGACTAAGAAGTTAGTTGAAAGTTTTATAAATATACATTTTGAATATTTAATAGAATTAATTTTGAGTTTACACAATTTACAACTTGGGTCGATTTGATCTTGTATTAAATATAATAATAGTGACTCCAAGAGCTGGCAGACGTTAACTCAGAGTCATGAAAAAGTGCTACAAATGGACAAGCAAAAGCATTTTTGGCTATAAGCTACTTTGCCATCAGATAATTGCCAAGTAAAATCCTTTAATTCTAAATAATAACACTAAAGAGTTTTTCGCAATTCATTGTTGCCTTATATTCAACGGCAAGTAAAAGGGATTATTTTGCCCTTCGTTAGAATAATAATTTTCTTAATTTTATTTTTAGAAATTTATTAAAAATGGCATTATTAATTTAATGGGGTAAGAGATTATCAATTAATTCAATTGTATAAAAAATTATTCGTAAAATGAAAGACGAATATAGTAAACTATGCTGACTACTCGGTAGAAGATGGTTGAAAAGTCTTTTAATATTTATATACTCGTAATAAAAGTTTAATAATTGGTTCATTTATTGAATCTTAATCTTATTGAAAAAATAATAATTCGCCTCTGTTAACTACTTTATGTCTTGGACCAAAACTCGAATAAATACACTTTGTAAATAAAATAAATAATTTTGAAAAAACGCCATCTGTTGGAATTGTTAGATGTTTACGACGGGGATGTCCCATAAATTAAAACGCTCTTTAAATATTCAACAATATTTATTTTGTTATTAATAATATAAGTTAAACATAATAGTGTAAATTATTATTAAAGAATGTGCAGTTCTTAAAAAGAGAGACTCTAAATACTGAATTAAGTTAGTGACTCTTGAATAAGATGATTTTTTATATCATTTTCTTTAGTTTCTTTAATAATATATGTAAAAATACATTATAAGGATCTATCCTTGCTTCTATTAAAATCGTTTCTATATAAACTATCAAAATCACTAAATTCCTACTAAATAAATATTAATAATACTCGGCTTAAAATATAATTAATAACTTAGTTGAACGCAATTTTAATTGCTTAATAAATTGAATTAATTAACATTTAAAATTTTAGGAATGTTCATAAAAAGCATATGAAAAGATACCTTATAATTAAATATGAAAAATATATATGTTTTTATATAATAAATTTACAAGATCGTGTTTTAAAACATGTGGTTAGAAATTAAATAATTCAAAAGTAATAACAATAAAAGTAATTAAAATTAACATTTTTAATATTTTCCTTTTAATTTTATCAATAATACACTTTAAACAAGAACCTTACAGTTAAAGACCTACATTGTTAATCTACATCTATTTAATCCCAATTAAAAGAATCCCAACACTCTCCAAAATGCTTGTATTAATTGTAAGATATATTATTATCTTATGTCGTAGAAAATAATAACGTAAACAATTAATGCTTAAGAAGCTGTAACCTTATAGAAAAATAATAATATAACAGAGGTATCTGAAGCATGACAAAGCTAAAAAATCAAATATAACTGTTGTTATCATAAACGAATAATGACTAACGGGAAAGTATTCACCATTTATTTATAACACGGATATCTCGCTTAAGTAAGCTGCAGTGTATTATAAAAAAGGTTGTAATACTATATTTTTACCACGGAAAGTTAAGTTATTGAATTATTTCTACGTGTATGTACTTTGATTTCATTTTTTACAGACGTTTTTAACTCATTTCTCAGGGAGTAATAGAATAATCGTTTTAGCTTTCTCATCATTTTCATCTGATATATTTGCATCATGCATCAGTTTCTCCCGGTAACGGATGCATTAGGGGAAATCCTGTTGGATAATTGTCTCTGATATTATTTATATTGAAGAAGATTTGTTTTAGATCCTATTGGACTGAAGAAAGGAATAGGTAAAGGATGAATTTGGAAACTTGATAACTACTCAAATTTAATACTTTTTCGACTTGTTAGATACGATAGTTTACTATGAATTTTGTGTCGGATTAAGTGTTGTGACGTAATTTTTTGAGTCTTTTCTCATGGTCAAATTTAAGTCTGGAGTTATAGGTAGTCTAACTTTGGTATAGATGTATTTAATGGTGTTTTTGTTAATGAATTAGCCTCTTCATTTGTTTCGGGGCAGGCACCGACTTCAAAATATACTTAGTTGGTAAATTTATTTAACCCAGAAGATATCGTTCTTAATTTTTCCTTTTTGGTTCTGTTATATTTTTACTAAATATACTGACTATATTTCTATACACTCTCATACAACATTGAAGTTGGTCCTATTTTATTTCTTTTTTTAACTGAAGTTGTTGGGTAAACAAGGTGAGCCCATGAAGGTTCCTGGTATTGCCTCGCAAACGACGAGCTAGATCCTATTTAACTGTTCAAACAATTACATGATCCAAGTGCATACCAATAAAAGGTTGCGATTGTCTAATAATTCAACAGGAACTCATAATATTTTTTAATCTCATAACAAAACCCTTTCCTGAAATTCCTTATTTAAAAACTACTGAAGCGATTTTGATGAAACTTGCAGTACTCCCTGAGAATAACACCTACATAGTATTACAAAAAAAACTTAATTTAAACTTGTGGTTTTAGAGATTTACGAACACAAACATAAAAACATACATACATACACTTTTGATTTTTGACACATTTGTTTAGGCGCTGCTATCCACAAACATTACATACGAGTCGAATCACTATTGTCCTTATTTGTAGAAGTCGGTTACAAAGAAACTAAAGATCAGGGCCATGATGACCAAAGGTATTTTTAGCAAGATAACGAACAAGTTTAATTCTTTTTTTTTGTCCTAATCAATAAATTTATTATAAATAAGTTAAATATATATATACATATATATATTAATATAAAAATAACGAAATAAATTTAAGTGATAATAATATATTTATATTATTATAAAGTAGTCAAAACTCCAGAGTGCAGAGGGACAGATTGACATTGAACTCATAAATAACTTTTGAAAGCAAATTAATTAAAGTCAAATCCACTTCAATCCCAAATTTAATTTCATCGATAAAATGTCGATAAACATTTTACGGCCAGATATCAGCAACCAATTAGGAAAATAATTAGTCGGTTAAAGATGTCGTACCTGATTTTTATGATCCTTATGCGACACTGCTTTGCCATTTCAAATCTAACAGCTCCTGAAGGTCGGATAGTGAAGGGTTATAAAGTAGGAATTCATCTTTACCCTCACTCTGTGTTTCTACATTTCCAGTACGACATCCCAACAGCCTGTGGTGCAAGTCTTATTACCGATCAATCCATTATCACTTCAGCGAACTGTCTCTATGAAATAAAATATAGGAACGGTAAAATTACAGCTTATTTTGGTGCCTCCATTCCAATAAACGCAAAAGTCAAAAGACAGGTAGAGCTGTTTACTATTCATTCACGGTTCAATCCTGAAACGGGAAAGTTTAATTTGGGGATAGCTTATCTTGATAATGCCGTGCCCCTAAGAAATGAAATTCAAAAAATTCCGATAAGTTTAAAGCTTCCAAAAATTAATGAGGCTTTACATACGACTGGATGGGGTAAAGATGGTGTGAGTTAAAAGCTTATATTGTATCATTTTTTATTTATTTAAATAATAAGTCTTTATATTTCTCTTCAGCCAAACAAGTTACCAGATTACAGTGATCTCCGACATTTAAAAGCTACTAAACAGAGAGCCATATCTCCGAGGCAGTGTCAGAAGATTACTGAAAGTAGAATGACTCCGGCATTTTGGTGCACAATATCTATCAATGGACATCATTACCAGTCAGTGTTGGTTTAAACTTTTTTATGTATAAATATTTTTTACTTTTAAGCAACGATGACGGGAAAATTTCTCTGCATTCAATGAATACTGCGTAGACCCACCGTGTGCCGGGTCCATCGCGTGGCAGGGAGAGGAGCTTTAACAGTGCCTGGGACTTGCGACTTAGGTGTAAGTTTAAGGGGTCCCTATCAAAGGCGCCTTAAACGCACTCCTCCACCGTCTAAGCTCCTATCTCTACCTAACCAAATTCAAATCTTCTAAGGCTTTAAAATTAAACACAACGAGAATTTAAATTCACGAATACAGAAACATGTCTGGGATTTTGTATTGTTTCTAAGACGTATCCATCATTATAGTCCAATCCGAAGCCGGTCCGAAAATAAAGTAATTCTTGAAGTTTTATTCTACAGCTAGTGCCTTCTCACCCAAAACTAATTAATGCTCGTTTGCGATTATATCATTTTGAACTCTGGCTACCAGCTACACGCTTCAAGTATAATTTCTAGTACTCTATCACGATGTGCGAGTATATCCAGGAGTACCTTATGTCCCACCAGCAAATGCTTAGCAGTTTTAACTGCATCTCCTATGGAAAAGTCCAACCACTCGTTTTGTATTACGTTACATTATAATGGAACAAAATTCAGAGTGAAGAGTATCGATGATATAGAATTATTACCTACTTACACCTATTCTAGAAAATTTGATAAATAATAATTATAATTGATACGATATTTTAACTACTTCCAGTGGTGACGATGGCAATGGTCTAGTGAATTCCAAAAACCAACTAATAGCAGTCGTTTCTTATATGGTCAATGATATCACAGTATACTCGGACGTAATGCGAGAACAAGTGTGGATTAACACGACAATTTTGAATATGTTTAAAAAACTGTGTATAAAAAAGAAGATGTTATACTAATCTTAAAGTGTATACATGAAGACAAAAAATATTATATCAATGTATAAGGTGCTTCTAATTGATACGTATATTCTTAACCACTAAGACTTAAATGCTTTGCTATTTAGGAATGGTTTTCCAAGGTAAAAAAACAGATATTTTTATAATGATATCTAAGATTTTCGCGAGTTTTATACATTTAAATGAAACTAATATTTTCGGATTATACTACGCGACTTTATTTTTTGTTAAAAACTACATATTCCCGACGTTTCGGCTACTTTACA
>JAAAKD020000379.1:1955143-1966003 GCA_010014825.2 Danaus melanippus
AGTTGTAAAGGAGTTAATTGTTGATGGCGTGAGAATAACTGCCAAACGGCGCATTACGGATTCTCTACAGCGCATCAAAATGATGTATTCACACTTTAACTAAACTTGTACTGTTAGTTAATGTTGTCCTGTACCGGTTATGAGATGCATAGAAACATATATTACAGGTTCTTAAAATTTCTTTATTTTATGGGAAAAACCATTAAAGAATATTTAACGTGTATTTTGAGTTTTTATTTTAAGTCAAACTAACTTCAATTAAGACTAGGACATAAATTATAATGCCAACATTAAGTATATGTAAACTGAGGGTGTGCAAAGCAGAATTCGTTTATAATTTCTATCATTACAGCTTTCTTTATCAGCGGCAGAGCCTGTTATCACTGTATCTAATTACTGATAATATAACACAGCCTTATAGGAAAACCCGCATCCGTTCGGAAACCGAGCCTCGGGATAGTGATATTATTTCTGTTACAAGTATAACAAGTTTCAGACCGTTTCCGAACTACATTCAAACGTCCAAGAAATGACAGGATATCGTAAGATAGCAAAAGTTATATCACCGTGTCGTGCTATTAAAATTATCGTTTTATTGAAAGGTATGACATTCACTCAGAGCTAATAACACTGACACAATGTTATATGAAGCTTCATAAAACTAAAGAATTGTGTAAATATACAAAGTAGAAATACGATTTATACGGAAATAACGCTGATTGTTACATAATTACAAATTAACGAAGACAGTACAGTAATTTCGACTTTAACTGGAGATCTTCGTTAAGAGGTTAGGTCAATCAAATATGTAATAAAAAGGCGTGGGTTAAAAGCAATCACTGCCCACACGGTTCGATAATCGAAAGTTAATTTTTAGCTATAAAGCGGCAACGGAAAATTATTTAAAGTAAACAAATTTGACTCATTAGTCGTGTTTTACTCAAGAGTCATCCACGTTAGTGGAAACATATTAGTTTTAAACGGGCGCCTAATTATGATTGATATTATCCGGCAATATTTAACGCATATTACCAACAAGAAAGATTTAGCCTACAGGCGTACTTATAGCAACTAGCTTCAGTAACACCGGAGCCGCAAATTAAATGGCTTAAGAACATTTTAGTAATACAGAAATAGAATATATTACTGGGAGAAGATAATTTATAGGGATCATTAAAACAATGTTTCAAAACTTAAAGCATATTAAATACTTTATATATAAGTTATGTTTAGAACAATACCGTCATCGTAGGTTATTAATTTTCTTATGAGCATTTTAAATAAATTGTTACAAGATAATGTATAAGCTATTATATCTGTGACAATATTAAACGTAGGTAAATGATGTTAATATTACAAGTAACAAAAAAGATTGGAGGTGTAATGTATTATATTTAATTAAAACATAAAATAGCTTCACAACAATTTAGTGCACATGGCAACACAGAACATACTCGCGCCAATTATTCCTCTTTATTTTAATTTCAGCAAAAAATTATTTTGAGTGAACAGCTTTTTTTTAGCCGAGTAAATATTTCACGTAATGTTCGTACAAAGTACGTTTGTCATGACGCTCGCTGCAAAACAAAATGGCCGTAATAACAATTAGGCAACACATTTTGTAAAATACAACGAACACAATTTTAATGCAGACGTTATATCATAATTCATCACGCGGCTGGTACATGTAAATGCAAGAGACGTTTTGATTTAATACTTACGTGTTTTATTTAAGAAAATACGTCGAAAATAAAAGAAAATTAATAAAACTTTAAAAAAAAAAGGTATCCTTTTGAAGTACCAAACAGAAAAAGATAAAAAAAAAACAACAAAATGAGTTCAAAGTAACATAATAATGGTAGCTTAACGCAAATTATTGTCGGCGCCTGCGCACGTCCCGATATTTGATCCCTTAACCTTTTTACGAGCTGTTGAAAATAACAAGTTGAGAAAAATATCAGTAATAACGGTTTTTTGGACACCTTTATTTTTACATGTAAATTAAGAAGAACGAAATTTATTTATGACAACAAATAACATACCTTTTAATAATGCATTATTTATTTAATGTGCTATTAGATTTATCTCATTAATTTCCCTTCAATTTTCATTGAAACCTAAATAGTTGTTTCCTATCTAGCTACCGGAGGCAACTGTTTATTACGTCAAAACTATTAATTTTATAATTTAAGTCCTAAAACCAAGACTTCCGTTCCTACACCTCTTAGGTCCTTATCAAAGACCACCCTGTATATAATTAATTGTGATTGCGCGCACGCAGGTCCTTTCGCGGTAACCGACACGAAAATACTCGATAACATCTCCATTTGTATAATTTAGCTAATTTAACAGTTTCGCGAACAAATTAAATTAAGATTCTTCTTTTTATTGAATATCACTTCAGATCTTGTTAATGGTACCGATACTGTTAACCGTTACAAAGTACAAATGAAATTGCTTTTGGCCGTTCATCTAATTTATTATCAATAATGAATTAATGGTGAATAAAAAGTTACATTAATCAATCCATATTGAAGACCGTGTGAATGGAGATGTGTCAGTCGAATATAGACTCAATGCAAGTTTCATTAAAAAAAAACCTTCTATCATTGTAACTCTTCAATTTCTCTCCCGAGTCGGCGGCTTCCTCACGAACTTATTGGTAATAAATTACAAATTTATCACCATTGTTTTGAGAAAGTCTTGAACGAAACTCACGACTAATGGAGATTCTAATATGCCAAGCCCCGGCAATAAATAAAGTAAAATTAAAACAATATACAATACACTAATAAAAAGTGGAAGCAGGTGTGCTTCGTAGCCGTAGAGCCAGTTTTTCCTGATTTCCTTGATTTTTCTAAACAACATATCACTGTAATCTACCGACACTCCTAGTTAGGTATACATATATATATGTCAGTTAGCGCATGGATTAGAAGTCTTTTGACTACCACCAAAAGACCGGTGTGAGAATAATAAAGTTATCTATACCAAAGAAAAAGGTTTATGTTATCCATTTAGTATAAATTAATAAATAAAATAAACTATATTGCTATTAAGTCTGATTTTAAAAAGTTCTCTTTAGAGAGAACTTTTGTAAAGAACATTACAATCGCGATGTGTGTTGTACGTGTGATGTGTGTGAACATCAAAAGATCCGTTAGCGGGGCACGTGGGTCGAGCCATGTGCGGGTGGCCGGGTCTGCAGGTGTGCGCCGGCTGCTAACACAACTGACATCCAGCTGATACGACACCCTGCACATCGCTTGTATATATATATATCTGTCTCATTCTAACACCTATATTCCATGTTAAAAAAATTCATCGATTTTTTCTAAAGTAAGCAATATATATTTTATTACTTTGTTACACCGTTTTCTCTCCAAATGTCTATCACTTTCTTGCAATTATTTTCTATTGTTTTTCTCAAATTCCACTAATAATGAATACATATGTTATTATTCTTTTATGCAGACCGTACATTACTGATATTTATCAGTTCCCTAACTGCGAGGTTCAACTTCAGTTCTTATCAATATATATACATAAAAAACATAGAAACTATCAGTGTTATGGTATACACAGAACTCGAAATAAGGTCCAGAACCAGCAAAAATGTATTACGTTCTGTTTGATTTACTAACAGCATGCCGCAGCACGAGAGAAAAGTTGGAAGCGATCAGTTTAAAAACAAAGAACCAGTTTCAAAAATTATACTTGAATTTAAAAATATCTTCCATTAAATCTAAAACCCTCGTATTAAATAGCGTACTTAAACTGTTTGAAAACGACCAGCTATTGTAAATAATTCCTGGAGACAGTTCAGCGTGTGCACTGAAAATAAATCTTTATTGAAATAAAATGATTCATATCATACTTACAACCAAGTACGCGGAAGGTTCCTGATAACTATTTATTTGTTCAACAGTGCAAGTGTTTGACTGATGGATATTTGTACCGACAAGTGAATGTTACGATTAATACCTGCTCTCTTGATATTGACTATGGAAGCTGACATGGTTGTCAAAAACTGAATTTGACACACGTATATCTGACACTTGATAGGTCGCGTACGTTCTAATACTTTACAAATCAATATATAATTAAACAAAGAATTTACTTAGAAAACCGATATCGGTATATAATTCTGAATCAGTAATCCAGATATTCTCACGATCGTAATTCTTATCTCAATACAATAGAGTTCATATTTGGTTTGTTATTTTAGTGTTTTCCCAGACCAAAGTTTGAGGAACGGTTAGCACTATCATATGTTAAGCCGTCAAAAGAATGTTTGCTGACGTCGGAATTTGTGCATCCGAGTAAATATTGAATTTGAAACACGTGCCTTTGATCCCAGAATTATGGTTTTTCAAAAACACTAAGTATTTCTACGAAATATAAATTAATTTTGATAAATTTTAACTATTTCTGTGTTCAATGAGACTGATATTAATAGATCGGAAACTTATTGTCTTAGTGTATGATTAAAAATTACTAGATCGCAGTCTATAATGGATATAAAGAAAAATAACTCAGAAGGAATTCAACGGCATGTCATGCGAGTCATATTAAAGGTTAAAATATGTAATGTAAATAATTTACACAATTAAAAGAAAATATTAATATTGTTTAAAGTTTCTCTTGGCGTGGGAAAGAATGACAATGGGGATATCTTGTGTCTCCTGGTCCGCTTCAAGAAATCGTGAGACCCGTGGGACTGTTCTATGTATAAATAGGAACAGACTACTATTTATATCCAATGAAATTAGTATTTGCTTCGTGACTGCTTTATTTAGGTGAATCACTCTATCTCATACACCAACTAGATCAAGTGCCGCTCTGACGGATCACGACAGCTTCATTCCAACGATTCAAACGTTACAAATGTTATATTTAATTAATTTTTATAGAAATAAAACGAACCGTATTTGAAACCTCTCGTCAGCTTTTTATTACGGATTTGGATCTACTTTTATTTCACTAATTGATGGAGACATTCTCATAAATGTTATGAAGTATTAAAGGTTAAAGAAAAAACCCAATCAGCTCACTTCACCATATAAGTATCCAATATAAATAACTCCAAGCCGGTAGTACCACTGACGGAACTAACAACGGTCTGGTGTTACGACTATTGAAACGATTTTCGCGGACAAAATAAATATATCGCTTAGTATAACAAATTAGAAGTGTGTCTACATCTGCCCACATTGAACGTACATACATTAGCATCATAAGCAGTTGAATCGACCGTGAACTTCTTGGTGTGAACGAACTCATTTAGGAGTCAAAATGGTCGCTAGGACGTGACTACGGTCTTCGCGTGTAGTTGGCAATATTTTCTCGCTCAGCGAATCGTATATCGACGGCAGAGCGTCCGTTTATCAGAACGCGCGAGATGGTCACGATGTTTTGACAGCGGCTTACCAGACTAATGTCACTGTCAAAACTTTGTTGAGAGCCGTAATGTATGCAGGGCCCTCTGAATAATTAATGATACATTATTTATGTCCGTTATAACATCCACTAAACAACGATGTTATTTAGCCGACATATTTTTTAATAGTAATTATTTAAACACCTTTTAAAAATTACTTAACTAAATTAACTCTAAAGAAACTAACTTATAAAATTTTGTACGTTTTTTTTTATTATTCACTAAAATTATACAAAATTCAGAGATAGAAGAATGAACTTTAAAATCGAATGCGCTTAAGATTTCCCATAAGATTGCAAAACAGTCTATAAAATATAGACCATTCGTGAGTATATTTGACCGCGTTCACACGGTCTAGGAGAAGATTACTGGCAAGCGGTTTGAAACCGCGTGATTGATCGTCCGAATGCACGAAGCTTAGAATGAACGAATGAACGGATTATGTTCTTTGTCTGTTTCAAACGTTTTGTTGTCTGTGGTTTAAACAAAAGATGTCACAGATTATCAAACACTGTTTCGACTTACAAGTTCACTGTATTGCCTAATATGACAGTATTTTAATTTGAACATAATAAAGTTCAAAAATAATATTAATTTAAATAAATGCTACATCAGCCTATAATATACATATATTGTTTATTTTGGAGCTAGTTGGGATTTGAAAATGAGTTCTCATATAATATTTTACTATCCCCTGCTAACTTATATATAAATTTATAACTATAAGAAATCAATTATACTTTTTTGGAATATCGTACAATATTAAACGTCGTTAATGATGTCGAAAAAGTTCACGACCTCAATTTGCATTAAATAGTATATATTAAATATTCAAGAAATATGTTATACATATAGGAATTATACTTCGTTGTCGGTTGTCATTTAATTTGTAAAAATTATCTTGTAACGGAAACATCTTAATAATATTATAAATAAAAAAGTTTGTATGTATGTATGTTTGTTGCACGTTTACTCAAAAACTTCTATACGGATTTTGATGAAACCATAAAGTGATATAAGTAAGATATCAGAAAAGGACATAGGGTATAATTTATCCTAAAACTTTGTAAATACATATATAAACTAAAACAAAGCAAGGCATTACAGTTGAAGTCACCTTACGCAGACTATAGATGTCGCTGTTGACCAATTCATATTTCATACAGACGAAGTCGCGGTCAGAAACTAGATTATTATACGGAATGTATAGAAGTTAGCCTTAAACGAAACATCACTCTCATTACGGATTTTTAGACCTTAGACTACAGTTTTATAACTTTTTCAGTTTTCAATACATTACAGGAAGAGTTTTATGAATGATAAACTTTAATACCATCAATGTTATGTTGAGAGACGCGAACCGCTTTTAAAGTTACATACTAATCTTTGTAAATATGCAAATACTGTTAAGAATGTATTATAAATGCAGGTTGCATATGCGATGTACGCGGTCAAGTAATAAACATTTGGCGATAGCTTTCCTAGTTAACGTGAAATAAGATCTCCTAAGGAATCCTGTTGTTATTTACGGCACTTGAGTTATTTAGTTCTCAGTGTTTTGTTGTTAAAATACAGTCTGTAACTTTCTCCTGAATAGTTTCCACGCGTAGCTAGCATATTGTATGGTTATTATAATTAAACTTAGTTAGTATAAGAAAAAACTAAATAGTAAGTAAATGTGTATAAAATATATAAATTCAATGTCTCAATCACGTGTCGTTCCCGGAACAAGTATACTACGTGAGCGTATTTCGCTGGAAATACCGTTTTGCGGACAGGTATTCAAATTTATAAAAAATGAGATATTTATCTATGAATGAAGTCGGTAATCAAGAAGCGAATTTTAATTAATTTTTATTACAAACATAGAAATTATTATTAAATGAAATAAATTGAAGGCATATATGAGGTTTCTGTAATAAGTATTAACAATTCTCAAAACAGTTCTATCGAATATTTCAAACGGAACGAAGTAAACGACGCGTCGAGGGACCTTGGACTTCGTTAACACATCACACCTTTTCTATAAACATTTATACGATAAATTATATTACAGAATATACATTGCGGACTGATTTTATTTAATTTTATATAAGTATTAATGTAAAAAAACAATGTATCGTGAAGATATAAAATTTTATACGGAACGTAAATTAATTTCTATGGTGGAATCGGTGATGCGTGTCGACAGAATAGGTTTGTCATGGTGATTATAATGTACCTGGATTGTTCACACCATCTATAACATTAATAGAATAATACTGATTTCATGAACGCATCCACATTTAATATAGTACTTGCTTTATTTGATAACGGGTCGCTTTATATAATACATAATACAGGCGTTGAGAGTGCAGTTGAGTATAAAATGTATGCTTACCATGACGCGGCGATTGATAGTCCTGTAACAATGAGATTGAAACATTAAAAAATATATATATTTTATATAACAAGTAAAGAATTTTATATGTTATTTTTGAGTGTTTATCTTATTTCAGATTTGAGATTCATTTAGAATAATTTACAAGCTGTTTGCGCAGCACAAGTGCCGTGAGCTCGTCTATCTAGACCATTGTGTTGTTTTGAGCTATTGTTGTTTTCAACCAGATATCTGATGCACTGTTTTAAAGTTCATGAACGGCTATTGTGTTTGAGTGCAGACAATTCACTAAAAATAGATCACGTGTGCATCTGACTCCTGTGCAGATGCTATCAGAATCTACTGGGAAATATAAACTTTACCATTACGACAGACAATATTCCCAACGTGTAGCATAATATGAATCAAAGCTGATTTATTGCTCGAATCATTAAACAAAGCAGTTTCAATTGATGCAATGGTCAGCGCTCCGATTGCGCGCTGTAAATCCTTTTGCTTCGAAAGCATTGTCCCGGGGCGTAATGAGAGCCGTGAGCTGATGCCACGTTTGATAACTGTTCCGTTCTACTCTAAACATAAATAATTTAATCAATCACTCGTTTAAAAAATTAATTAGCTCCCGTTATTTATCATTAATATAACAGTGATTGTATCAAGTCAGTTAACAAACCTGTTAATGAAAATTAATAACAGTTTTTATTACGAACTTATAAAATTATTTAATACAACCATGAAACTGTTTTTAACTAATAAAATATATTTTGTACTCGAGTCGGATTTAATTATGTGTAGTTTTATTAAATGTGCTGTTTCTCGTGTGACCTTTCGTGCTTCCTAACGACGGTTTTTTCGTTTAAAAAATGAATGGCGGCCGAGGATAGAAATCTTTCCCACGGACTCAGGAATCATGGGAAGGGAACATTCCCTCTCTGAGGATTAAATTAGGCCTGCATTGCTTCTACGAGCTTTGCATCTTCATTGTATACCTACTCTACTTTTTTCTTTGAAAAATTTATTGCTTACATAGACATCTTTTTCTCGTCATTGTAATGGTTGTAGCAAAATTATTTTATAAGCTAATGTGGTCGCCTTCTTGAATTCACTGAAACCGCAAACGCAGTTAATACTCGGTAGCCGCGGTAGGGGGCGCAATTAGGGTGGTTGTGGTGGGGAGAGGTCGTTACACTCTCTTAGTGCCTTAAATTATAGCGACTCGTCTCTAATGCCTTCATTTTATATACATTATTTACTCTCTTTTGTTTCAAACGTGTTCTTATCTCCGACATGCCGTGTACACTTTATGACATCTCGTATGATTATAAAATACATTTTATTTTGTAATAAAATGTATTTCTTTTTATAATACCGACTAATCTAGTGCTTATTGTAAAGGTAATAAGATCGACGAATCCCACGAAGCTAATTTCCCACAAGACGTTTGGGAAACAATCGGTGTTCTATTGTATCACTTCGCCGGTAACGTCGGCCGATAAATAAAAGTTGATTAGTAATCTCAGGAGCTCCCTCGCACAATGCCTCAATAAAAACCTCGGTTTCGATCCGCCTGTAATTCTGTTTGATTATGATTATACGTTATCTATTAAGGTAATTATGAACGAAGACGGTCCGAGATGTATTGTGAGTGTCAATTAACATTTTGCGTCATAGTAGCCGGTCGACCAAAACGTGGGAAATTTCTGTATCACACAATACAATCCTTTTGGATACGATTCTAATGTTCGCATCTGTGTTATATACAAATCACATTATAGCCCAGAGGCGGTCACGACTCCGTACCGCCCAAAAAGATTTGTGCCCTCAATGACAGAAAATGGTCGCCTCTCGGCTTGTCGTAATGAATATTTAATTGCGTGGAAATATTATATCTAGGATTGTCCGTTTTAATGACGTAATTGCGGAGACATCGAAATGTCCGTGTGATTGTTTGTCACCGGAAACTTTTTATATATTAAATGAGAGAGCGTGGCAGAGAGAGACAAACTACGAAAAGCAAATACCGAAAGATAACATGTCACAATTCACACCCAAAGTAACAGTTGAATATTCTGTTATAATATAGTTAAAAATATTCATAATTCATAACTGTTTGCAAGATATATAAAATTAAGAATAACAAGTTTTCTCTGTCGTTTATCTAAATGGCATCCAATTTTGTGTAATGCCAGAGATGTACGCGGATGGCGTGTTAGTAAATATCTGTTTCCAATGTAACCAACGCTTGGACTGTCATTGGTGTAACGGTTATCAAATGGATTGTATGACTGTGCATGATTCCATCAAAATTGAACTCAAACTCGATACCTGTCTATAATTGACTTTTATAGACGATTCAATTTTTAAGAAATTATCGTTCTAACTCGTCTAATGCGTTACGTTCGAGTAATGCTCTAACATGTGCATTTGAAACTTATTGCTACAATAAAGCAAGTTTGTTTTGATGTAATTCTAAGAGATATAATTTTACAAAAATAATCAAAACTATATTATTCTCCTCACAATAATATGATTAAACATTGAAATAAAATTATAATAAACGTAGTCAACAATAAAAACAAAAATGCAAAAATAGAGTTATAAATCGAGTGATTCTCATTTGCATACAGTTGGCAAGCTGTTAGGAGTTTAATAGAAGGGCCTTCGGCTTCTAAATAACGTAAAAGGCAATAGCTAATGCACCGAATATATGTAAGTGTGGAACAGTGGACACCTGAGCGTGGGCATGTTTAAGTAAAATGTATTTTAATACGGCATAAAGTGTTAAGGCATTTGTTGCGAGCAGACATAGACCTATTACTTAGGATAACTTACGCGACAGCTCAACCTATTTGGAAGAGATGAATTCAATCAGTTTGATCTTTGAATGAGATATACGCAATGGTTTTAATTATAGTGAAAGCTTTGTTTCTCTTAATGGAATGTATTATTAAATCGCTCTACCTTCAACTATTCGGTGTAAAACTAAGGAATACTCCACCAATGCACTTAAAGTGCTTGATATAGCTTTAATAAGTAGGTAAAG
>JAAAKD020000379.1:2377154-2401817 GCA_010014825.2 Danaus melanippus
TTTTCGTTTTTGATCATCTTTACATTATGCAACAAAATATTGCCGGACTATTATATAAATGTGATATACTAACTGTGCACATCCAAGATTTATTATGTACGAAACAGATAGACATCTCTTTCGTACAAAATAAATCTTAGATACAACATATATAACTGAGCACTTCATAATGTCCGGATATGAACTTTATTAAATATTACCCATTACAAATTAGAAATTACAAATTATACTAGAAATAATAAAAAAACATGGCTGTGCTTGTATATTAATTAAAAATAAACACATATTCATATCAGGTATAATAGAATGTTGATCAATAGAATTAATAAAGCATAAGTTAATAGTTATTTGCCTGTATAGACCTCCAAAGACTTTCTATGGATATTTTCTATGAAGAGTTAGATATAATATTAAGAAAAGTATATTTAAAAAATAATTATAAAATTGTATTATGTGGAGATTTCAATATAGATACTCTCAAGAATAATAGACTTGTTCTAGACTGAAAATTTTCTTTTGGGCTATAATCTAAAAGTAGAAATAAAAGAACCCACTAGACTACAGAGTAATACTTGTTTAGTTAATTTTGTACATAACCTTAAAAAAGAATGTGAATCAAACGTTTTTGATTTTGGTTTGTGGGATCATACAGCGCAATTATTAAAAATAAAAATTAATAGAACTTGTATCATTAACCCCTGGAGAGTAAGAAAACGAGACATATGTAAAGAAAATTTAGTTCAATTTAATTCCTGTCTACAATGCTTATCTTTTAATAATGTATTTAATACGGAAGATCCCAATGACGCGTATAATAATTTTATTGACATATTCTCACAACTTTATAATTTATGCTTTCCTTTTAAACTTGTTACAGTAAAATGTGATAGACAGGTTAAGTGGGTTTCGCGTGGAATTCGTGTTTGTAGTAAAAAACAGCGTAAGTTATTGTGGCAACAGCGAATCAATCCTAGCAAAGAGAATAAACATATGTTCAAGACCCACTCAGAGAGATTTAAGAAAATTGTTAGACTAACTCAAAAAGCCCAAAATAACCATCTAATACATACCTCTAAAAACAAATCTAAAACGATATGGAAGGTAACAGTAATAAATCGAATCCGGAACCGATATCACAAATAAATCAATACGATGAAATATTAACTTGCCCATTATAAATTGCTGAAGCCTTTAATAATTTTTTCATTGATCAAGTAAGCTTTATTCCAAAATCTAACATAACCTTATCATTATAGAATACAATCCACATTCAATATTTATGTCTCCGGTTATTCCAGAGGATATAACAAGAATCGTAAAATCTTTGAAAAATAAAACTAGCTTTGGATATGATGGTATTTCCACGCACGTCATAAAATTTGTATCGGAAAATATAGCTTTACCTTTATGTCACATAATTAATATTTGCATAACTTCAGGTATATTTCCCGATGTTTTTAAAACTGTATTAGTAAAGCCTATATACAAAAATAAAGCTAAAACTGATATGACGAACTACGGACATATTGCTTTGATTCCAATATTTTCTAAATTATTAAAAAAATCATGTATGAACAATTCTATACATTTCTAACTAAATACAATGTTTTATGTAATGAACAGAAAGGATTTAGAAAAAATCAAAACATAAATTTGGCTGTCTACGATCTTTTGAATATTGTAATGACTAATGTTGATAAGAAAGTACCTATTTCTGCGATATATACTGATATGTCCAAAGCGTTTGACTACGTAAATCATGAGACATTGCTACATAAACTTTAAGTTTATGGAATACGCAACAATGCCCATGATTTAATAAAATCATAACTCAATAAACGCAAGCAATACACTGAAATTACTAAAATAAACACTAAAACTAGACGCGAAACACGACATTTATCGTCACACAGTCGATTTTTCAAGTCGATTTTAATTTTTCAATAACTATTTGACATCCATGTTTACTTTCTCAAAAGAGCAACTATAAGTTGTATCGTTAGATGGCGCTGGGGTCCCGCACCCAGCGAATAGTGATTCTTTGAACGATGATATATTAATATTTAAGGTGACCTTTATTTGAAATATACATTTTTATTATGTTAAAAGTTAAGATACATATATTTTTAAAATAAAGTTGTGTTAGTTACACTATTTATAAGTCAAGAACGGCTGTAGGGAAGGTTGAAAATTGGTGGGGAGATTGCTTAAAACCTGGAGATGGACATAGGATATTTAATTCTGTTCGAGCGAAAAAGAAAAACAAACTTCCAATATTTGGTTATTTATAGCCTCTCGGTCGGAATAGAGTTCTCCCGATCAGCTTTACATATATCACTAATTCCTAAATTATCGCGAACAAAGTCGCGAGTGAAAACTAGTAATAAGATAAATGAGCTTGTCAATATGTTTATTCAAAGTATTGTCAATATGTTTCTATATTCCAAGTTTTATTTTCTAGACTAAGCATTTATATAATTATCCTACATTTGATCCTCTACACGAAACCTTTTATAGGCCGGCATATTTTTTAGTTGATTTTCCTTATGCCTTTAAACAAATATACATATATTAGATATATATCTAATCATATCATAAACGTGATGATATTGTCACAATGATAGCCACCTCGAATCTTTATCAGCTCCACATGTATATAATATATTGTTTATTTATTTTATTATAAGGTCAGTTAACAATTTCACTTCAATAATGCAACTTACATAGATTCGTTTTAGCGTGTGTATTATATTATTTTTAATAATTTCAGTCTATATTAATTTAAAATCTACAGCTAGCTTACATTAATGTACCACAGCATGTTACTTATATCTCATTATTCACAGGTCAATATTTTTAGCATACGCTGCTTTTGTGGAATACAGTTGCATAAATAGTAATAGAAAATTTCCAGATTGTTTTATGTTTGGAACGGCGACAGCCTCTTTTCAAGTTGGAGGTGCATGGGACGTAGATCGTATATTATTTTACAAAATTCTTTTGTCTAATAAGGATAAGAAATCAAATACAATTCTTATTTTCATCAACTGTAAATTTTGTAGTCCTCACAGAGTGACTTAACTATAGCTATGAAAAAAGCTAAAATTTTAAATATGCTACATATATATGTATATATTTCAAATCTATTTCATTGGCGATTCAAGAAGACAAGTCGATCAGAGTTGTGGACACAACAATTCTGTAAAGAGACCAGTTGTGGAACAGCTCTAATTATTTTTCCATCAATAAACTCATTGGTTGCATTATTCAAGACTGGATAAAATTTAACTTTAACTAAATAATGTAATTTTAACACAAAAAAATTGTTCAGCTTCTTTGAAATGTGCCAGAATGGTGATTTTGCCAGAACACTGTTGTTTTCTAAAATGCCTAAATATTATACCTTATTATTATTATGGAATCAACCATCAACGAAATTTCAACCGAGCAAGCAAGGGCAGCCAGTTCTAGGTTTTCCACATGTATTTTCTACCGATGCATTGGGACGTATTTACAAAGTCCATCCTAACAAAGACGAGTGTTTTTATTTGCGTTTACGTTTTTTATTAGTCAATGTTCGTGGACCTACCATTTATGCGGCACATACAGAGAAGCCTGTCAACGTTTGGGATTGCTAGAGAATGACGCTCATTGGAACCACACTCTTGAGGATCCTGTGATTTCGTCAAATGCTAAACAAATACGAACATTGTTTTCAATAATTTTGTCTACATGCTTTCCATCAACACCAATCGATTTATGGAACAAATACTAAGATCACTTGGCTGAAGCCATATTACATGAGAAACGACTTAGAACATTGAATGCAGATTTGCAAATTAACGACGAAATTTACCATGAAGCATTTATTTTAATTGAAGACAATTTCCAGTGCGACTAGCATTTGCAATGTTGATAAATAAATCACAAGTTCATGTTTTTCACATGGCCAGTTATCTGTCGCCTGATCCCACGTGGAAATACCAACAACACTATTTATATACGCGCCAGAAAATAAAACTAAGAATTTTTTGTATCATAAAGCATTAGAATAATAAGCACTATGTTTTTTGAATATTTTTATTTATTAATATATCATTTAGAATTCAATAATCACAGTTAAGAAGACAGACCATTGCCTGCCCAGTCAGCTGTACATAATTAAGAAATTAACTTCATTCAGAAAAAAAGGTAACAGATATTTCTTGATTATAGGGCGGTACGAACTCCGCCGGGTCATCTAGTACATATGTATGTATATTTATTATATATGTAATTTTCTCAATAGGAAATTGAAAAATATCTGGGACCATTTCACTCATACTGATCCCTGCAAAGTGCTGGACTGTTCAAATGGTGATGTCGCTAACAATTCTTATTATCTCTATAAAAGAGATAGATGTGTAGGTGATACGAGAGATAGGACTTGCCACTTATAGGTTTTCTATCTCTTGGTCTAGAAACCTTCCTACTGGTTTTCCAAATTACATTAATGAAGCTGGAGTAGTTAATTACATTAATGAAGCTGGAGTAGTAGTAGTAGTATATTACAACAACTTAATGGATAAAATGATGAAATGTAACATTCAGCCAATAACAACTTTATACCATTGAGACCTACCTCAAAAATTACAAGACATGGGAGGCTGGACAAATTATGAAATTGTTAATTAATTTGGAGACTACGCACGAGTTACATGTGAACTTTTCGGCGATAGAGTAAAACATTTTATCACTATTAATGAACCTCATTAAGTTTGCGCTCTTGGATATGGCAATGAAATCCTGGCGCCAGCATTAAATACACAAGGTATCGCTGAGTTCTTATGTGTGAAAAATCTACTGTTGGGTCACTCTAGAGCCTATCATATTTATGATGAAGAATTTAGAGTGAAACAAAATGGAAAAATATTTATTACCATAAACGCCGAATGGCATGAACCAGAAACAATAGATGACGAGGAAGCAGCCCGGGATGCTAGACAATTTCAAGTTAGCAAATTGAATATTATTTAACTGGTCTTACTTTTCATCTATTTCTTAGTTAAAGTGTTTGCTTATATCTTAAATCAATTAATGTAAATAATGTCCCACTGATGTTTATATGTTTATTTCGCAAAAAGACATAGGTTTATCATATATGTCGGCGTTTATGATAAAAATATATTAAATGAAACAAAATTAATAATCACTCAATTCATAAGTAAATCTCTTCGTTTATTATTCGATATAAGTCAATTGATTTATCAATTCAATATCGTTGCGTTAATTATTAAAATGTTGTATTCGAAATAAATTCATAATTAGCCAATTGATTTGTAAATAAAATCAAATAAATATCCAATTGCTTTTGGTTGTTAATAATGATTTTAGTTTCATTCGTAAGTTGTAAAACGACAAAGAGGTCATCAACCAATCAGTGAATCAGGTGAGTTGTGAAGAGAGGGGACGACTCCCATATAAGCAAGGCAAACCGATGAAGTGTCAGTCGTGGTTCGGCAGCCGTCCTGTTCACAACTCATAATTGTGGTCAAGGGATCCGCCTGAATCACATACTTATCGTATAAGTATTACAAAATGGAGGAAAATTTTCACAACCGTGAGACGTCAGCGTCACCTAGCTCGCCCATACTCCAATCGCGAGCCGACATTAGAAGTGGGATTGATCCAGCAGGTTCATCCTCTCACTCTAAAGGAGGACATGTGCCAAAAAACTCGATACCCTTCTGGCACTAGCAGGTTCCTGGAAACATTATCTAAACAACAACAGGCCAGTATGCAAGCAAATCACGATTTCTTTGCAGGTTTACGTAGCAATTCGACTTCATCGGCACAAAGGCCAAGGTTAAGTGACATCTATGTATATAGCATCATTTAATCCAGACGGCGACGTGCCTATAACGGACTGGTGCGACCATGTTGACCGAGCAAAAAGACACTGGAATATAAGTGACTACGAAATTTGTACCAAAATAGCTGGATTGTTAGAAGGCAGACCTAAAACCATTGGGGATACATAGCTTGTCAAGTCACCAGTGTGGAAAGATATTTGAGAAGCTTTAATACAAACATTTGAACCTGAAGCAAGGTACTTTAGTGACATATTAAAACTAAAAAGGTTAGGTTTGACTTAGCGAATTGTTGATTCGGTCGATTCCATAATAAAGGCGTGGCAAATCTAAAAACTTGTAATGAATGGCGATAAAGAGAAGGATGCTGTTGAAACAGTAATAGGCTGCGTAGACAATGAATACTTGCGGCTTCGTCTTTTGTCAAGTAAATGTACAACCGTTCCTGACTTAATCTCAGTCGCATTTAAAATAAGGCCTCAAGAATTTAGATCAAGTGAACCACCAATAAAACGTCCCAGATTAGGAACAAATCGTGAAGAGTCTGTGGTTTGTTTTAAGTGTGGCAAAGCTGAGCATATTCAGCTAAACTGTTACAAAATAACTGATATTGTGAGTGATCCTAAACTACTATTGAGTTCAAGTTCTAGTTTCGACCGATCGGAAAGATCCAAAACTAAATGCAATTCCTGTGATAAAATTGTGCACACGGAATCTACATGTTTCCAAAAGATTAGTGAAGATTCAAACAAGGTCAACTTATTGGGAGAACGTAACGAAATACTGACTCCAATGAATATAAGCGTGGGCAATTTTAACTGCTTAGCATTCTACGACAGTGGTGCTTTCCGGTCTTTGATAAGACGGTCGCTAAGCTCTTCCTTTCCAGGAAAACGAGAGGAATGTCTTTTGATGATAAAAGGCATGGACAGCAAGAGCATTCCAATATTGTCCTGTCAACAAATCAAGACTTTGTGCAACATTAACAACGTGTTTGTCGAAATAATATTCCATATCATTGAAGACCACGAAACTCCTTGTGACGTTTTTATGGTGTAGATTTAGTTAAAGGAACGGGACTTACTGTACTTATTACGGAAGAAGGGGCTACTGTGGTAAGGAACTCTACTGTTAATACAATATTAACTTTTGAAAAACCCTTTTCAGATATTGACACTGATTTAACCAACGAGACGGTAATTAACGAATTAAGGAATCTTTTGGCCAAATACTGTGATACATTTACTAGCGGGATACCAAAAACCAAAGTAAAAACAAGAAGTTTAGATATACAACTCAAAGACCCATTTAAAGTAGTTTTAAGACGACCTTATAGGATGGCACTAATAGAACGAAAGAAGCTTAAAACTATTATTGAAGATTTATTTGCCAATGGTATAGTTCGTGAAAGTACTTCTTAATTCGAAAGTCCTGTAATTCTTGTCAAGAAAAAGAATGGCGAGGATAGGATGTGCACAGATTACCGTGAACTTAATAAAAACTCTATTTCTATCAACTTTCCACTGTCCATAATATCAGATCAACTAGATAGACTGTTTGATGCCACTTACTTTATCAGTCTCGACATGGCGCAAGGATTTTATCAGATACCAATTAATGAGACATCCATATCCAAAACAGCTTTCATTACCCCGGACGGACTCTACGAATATACAAGAATGCCTTTCGGATTTACTAACGCTCCAACAGTGTTTCAAAGGGTAATCATGACTGCTCTGCGGTCGTTACTTGATAATATTTTAATCTATATGGATGATGTTTTAATAAAATGTCAAACTTTTTCGGAAGGTCTACAAACTCTTGACAAGGTTTTAGCAGCTTTGACAGAAGCTGGATTTTCAATAAACTCAAGAAAGTGTTCCTTCTTCAAAACAACTATTGAAAATCAAGGTAACCTAGTATCAAATGGTACCGTACGCGCAAGTCCTAGAAAAGTCGAGGCACTTGAGAAGTCTCCTGTTCCAACCAATGTTAAACAGGTACGTCAATTTTGCGGATTAGCAGGCTACTTTAGACGCTTCATACCATCATTTTCCGAACGCATGATACCACTTTATAATTTGACCAAGAAGGATGATAAATTCGAATGGACAGCTGAATGTGAAAATACTAGAATTGTTAGTATTGATGCCTAACCTCGGCACCAATACTAACAATTTTCAAGGAAGACTGGCCAATCGAAGTACATACGGATGCAAGCAGTACGTGTCTTGGCGCTATTCTTATCCAATTAAACGGGGGTAAGCAACATGTAGTTGCATATATGAGTATGAGAACAACCATTCCAGAAAGTCATTACCATTCTTATGAATTAGAAACTCTTGCAATAGTACGTGCAGTAAAACACTTCAGGCAGTACCTCTACGGAAGATTTTTTTACTATAGTCACAGACTGTAAGGCCATAAAATCGTCATCGCATAAACATGAACTTTTACCCAGAATTCACAGGTGGTGATCATTTTTACAAGATTATGATTTCAAAATTTAATATCGACAAGAAAGCCGTATACAGCATGCAGATTTTTTCAGCAGAAATCTTATAATGTGTATTAACCTAATTCAAAACATAGATTCATGGCTTAAGGTCGAACAGCGACGTGATGCCGATCTTGCTGTAATAATAAAATAAATAGAAAGTGGTGAAGCGATGACCGATTACCGTCTTCATGATCTTGTTTTGAAGCATAAATACGAGAATGAAGAACCAGGATTCAAAAAATGGAAAAACGTAGTTCCCAGATCATAACAGTGGAGCGTTATTAATTGCTATCATACTGCCCTGAAACACTTTGGTTAGGAGAAAACACTTGCCAAAATTCGGAAAACTTATTGGTTTCCTGAAATGTCCACAACCGTAAGGCGATTTATTGATAATTGTGCCATTTGCAAAACGAGAAAGGGATCGTCAGGAGCTAAACAAATACAAATGTATCCTATAGAAAAGAAACCTGTCCCATTTGACACGATTCACATAGATGCGACAGGGTGCCATACTAAGAAACATGACAAAAATGAATATGTGATAGTAATAATCGACGCTTATACAAAATATGTAACCTTGACATATGCAACTAGTAATACAGCAGTCATGATGCTTCGTGCACTGGAACAAATAGTTTCGTTATTTGGGACACCTAGACAAATAATTAGTGATCAAGATACACCTTTCAAAGCCGAATTTGAAGAATTTTGTAAGAATCATGGTATTTATCAACACTACAAAGCACCCGGAATAAGTCACACTAATGGACAAATCGAACGTGTAATGACAGTAATAAAAAATGGATTAACGATTATACGGAATTACGAAACTAAGGATTGGAAGAAGGGTTTGAATGCTCTTCAACTGGCAATTAATTGCACAAAACACAAAACTACGAATGTAAGTCCTATAAAAGCATTAACAGGAAGACAGTGCGCAGTACCTGCAGAACTACTTACGCTTATAAACGAGGATGAAGGGACAGTAAATAGAAGCCAACTCGATAATTACATTAAAAAGAAAATTGACGTCAGAAGTACTCAAGAAAAATTAAGGTTTAACAAAAGAAAGGCCAAAGTAAAAGATTGGAAAAGGGCCAAATAGTTGTATTCAAATTAACCCTCGTAATGAAATTGGATTAGATCTTAAATACCCTGATGCATATGAAATCAAAAAAATATTGCCTAACGATCGATATCTAATTAAGAAGATAGTTGGAAGAGGAATACCAAAAAAAGTTTCCTACGAACAACTGCGGTGGGCTCCAAAACCAGATGGAGGTACGGTAATACAGGATCCCGTGTCGGCTTTAGAAGATTTGTCAGTTGATTCAAATATAACTGAAGTTAAAGTTCCTGATCAAAATCTCTCGCAAAATAGTAATAATTCTATCAATATAATTAATTCAGCGAAGTATTAAAAGTTTGCAGTTTACGCTTTTAAATTTTTTTGAGGACAGGGGCCTCCAAAATTAAGGCTTAATAGATTTTGTTCAGGACAGGGGCCTCCAAAACTTCGTGTTAAATAGATTTTGTTGAAGACAGCGGGCCTCAAAAATTAGAGTTTTGGATGTTTCCCGTTGAAGAAAAGAACCTCCAAAATTTTGCTGAACAGATTTTAGTAGGTCGAGGGCAACCTTTGTGCAGAATGGCCGTGTCGGCGTTTATGATAAAAATATATTAAATGAAATATAATTAATAATCACTCAATTCATAAGTAAATCTTTTCGTTTATTATTCGAAAAAAGTCAATTGATTTATGAATTCAATATCGTTGGGTTAATTATTAAAATGTTGTATTCGAAATAAATTCATAATTAGCCAATTGATTTGTAAATAAAATCAAATAAATATCCTATTGCTTTTGGTTGTTAATAATGATTTTAGTTTCATTCGTAAGTTGTAAAACGACTCAGACGTCATCAACCAGTCAGTGAATCAGATGAGTTGTGAAGAGAGGGGACGACTCCCATATAAGCCAGGCAAATCGATGAAGTATCAGTCGAGAGAGACAGTTGAACCTTCGCACGGTGCAGTCGTGTGAAACTCATTGTTCCGATGGTGATTGTGTTGTGTCGTCAAAACGTAAAGAAGAGGTTCGAAGATCGACGTGTCCGGCGTCGTTAAGCAGACTCCAGAAAAGGGTAGCAGTCATCGTCGATTAGTCGCCGTTGTCCTGCCACTAGAGGTATATACATAGTCGCTGGGAAGTAGGTACACCCCTGCTACCTAAAAGCAGGGATTTAGTTTATTTATTTTTAAAGTAGATTACACACCTCCCTGCCTTACAGGGAGGACACCCCCAGTCCGTCGTCCACCATGGGCGACCGTATCGCGGGCCGATTAGAGGCCATCCTAAAGTTCTTGGAACTAAATCATCCCGACGCGTATAAAGGGCTCACTGAAGTGTGTCCTCAAACAGCTTCTTTCGATACGGACAGCACGGCCTCACCGGACTGCCCAAAACAAAGCAATCCATCGGATATAGATTGCTCGTCCGTCGGCTCGGAAGCCGAACAATCGGAGATAGATTCAACGCCGCCTACTTCGGATTTCAAACCGTCATTACCAAATCGGGTAAGAGGAAAGTGGCAAAGTCGTTAAAGGCGCCGACGCCTTCCAAGAAGTTAACGAAACCCGCAGCTGCGCGCGCACCTACGGGCACACCTTTCTCCGCACCGGCGGGCACACCTGTGTCCGCACCTGCGTCCGTACCTGCGGGTTTACCTGGGTCCGTACCCAGGAAACCAAATTACCCACCGCCTCTGTACATACGTACAAACAAAAGCTGGAACGTCATCTCCAGCTTATTAAACCACAAAAAAATTAACGACATATCGGCCCAGAATACCTCAGTGGGGATTAAGGTCACCGCGGCCACTCCAGCTGACCATCGCGCCTTGTCCGCCACGTTAAATAAAAATAACGTAGAATACCATACCTACGTCCTCCCGGAAGAGCGTAGGCTAACAGTAATAATCAAGGGTCTCCCCGCGGAGATCCCTGTAGAGATAATTAAAGAGGACCTTCAGTCCCAAGAAATGCATCGGATGCACCGCCCAAATAAAAAATCATTCGACATGGTTTTAGTTCATTAGTCACACACCCCGTAGGGAAAGAAAATTTTCAATATAGCTTCCGTTTGCCGTTTATCCGGCCTTCAAGTAGAGCCACCACGGAACCGTGGCGCCCCGGGGCAATGGCATCGGTGCCAATTATATGGACACTCGCAGAGGTTCTGCTACGACTGCCCGCACTGCGTAAAGTGCCTAGGCGACCACGCCACGTCCGATTGCAGTAGGGATCCGGCTACGGAGGAGCAGCCTAGCTGCGTCCTGTGCGGACAGAGGGGTCATACCGCGAGCTATCGCGGATGCCCCAAAGCCCCGCATTGGGCAAAGGTTGGGCGGTAGCTCAACAAAGCTCGGGAACCGGCTCTCATCCCTGCGGCCCCCCCTGCGACTTACGTCTGGCAAAGGCCATTAGTTGCATATAAACCGACTGCCCCTCGGGCACACGAAGCCCCTCAGGCACCAAAAGTCCCTCAGGCACCAAAGGCCCCTAAGGCACCAAAGGCCCCTAAGGCACCCCAGGCCCCTAAGGCACCAACGGTCGGCTTAGCGGCCGATTTACAAATGGTTTGCGACTTCGTGAGCCTTTTCGACCCAGCGGAAATACAAACGTTCGCAGCCAAGCTGAGAGCCTGGGACGGCAATCCACAGGCTCGCATGATGGCAGTATGCCAGCACGCGAGCTTGTTGAGTGCCGTTGGTGCATTCAAAACCAATGGCTACTAGCCGCGTTAAACCACGCTCTCTGACTGTCGCTACATTCAACGCGCACGGCCTCTTTCATCAGATAGAACTGGTGCGGCACTTCTTAGTAAAGCACCAGATAGACATATTTTTAGTACAAGAGTCCTTCTTGAGACCTAGTAACAGAAGGCCACGGATTGGGAACTATAACATCATTAGGAACGACCGCCTCTCCGCCGGAGGAGGTACAGTTATATATTACAGAAGGGCTCTTCATTGCATCTCCATTGATCCTTCCCAACTACAAAACATAGAAGCATCGATTAGTCAGGTGATTATGACAGGCCATCAGCCCATCATACTAGCATCCGTATATTTATCCCCGTCAAATACAATAGAGGAGAACGACCTTCAGTTACTCCTCTCGCTAGGGAACTCGGTCATTCTGACCGGAGACCTAAATTGTAAGCACCTCCGCTGGAACTCCGACAAACTAACACGAAAGGACGGAACCTAGATAGGCTACTTGACAAGCTTAACATACATAGAAGTCACCGCTCCTCTCAATCCGACGCGTTATCCCTTCCATGACGGTTCACATGACAGACCTGACGTGCTCGACATAGCCCTCATGAAGAATGTAAAACTCCAGTTGCATTCGATTGAGGCGTTATCCGAGCTAGATTCAAACCACAGACCAGTTTTAATCCAACTAGGACCCCCCAAACCGCGGCAACCCTAACTAAAAACATTACAGATTTGAAGATGCTGAAACAGCATCTCGAATCTAACTCTTCGCTTCTTTCCCAAATTCCTGACTATATAGACTCGGCAGAAGTTGCGAAAACCGCCATGTCTCAAATCACTAACCATATTACCCAAGCGTTAGACAACTCGACGAGGCAGATCACGGTGTCCCACAGGGATCGCCGCGAACTGCCTCCCGAGCTTAGGGATTTAATTAGAAAGAAAAATGCCGCCACTAGAGCCCATGACGCAGTACCAACAGACGATAACCGCAGAACGCTACGTAATCTCCAAAAGCAAGTGAGAGATGCACTCGCTTCCTTTCGAGAGGACGGCTGGGACAGGAAACTCTCGTCGCTCTCTCCAACGCACCTGGCTTTCTGGTCGTTGCAGAGAGCGATGAAGAGCGACACTGTCTTGGTAATGCCTCCTTTGGTTATACCAAACCGACCACCCGCTTTCGACGACAGAGAGAAGGCCGAGTGTCTAGCAGACAGTTTTGAGAGCCAGTGCTCCCTGAGCAACAAACCGTGTGACCCGGATCACGTAGGAATTTTAGTGGGTAGTTGAAACGAGTCCCACACACCCCGCTGTCCTCAAAAAACGGCGGGGATGCGGAAATGCATTTTCCAAGGGAAAAAAAATGGGTCACGTAGGAAAAGTCGATGAATACGTAGCTCAAAGACTTTCACAACCCATAGCAGACGCCGCGATAAAAGAAACGTCACTTCCGTAAGTGACGGACATCATCCGCGCTTTTCACGCCAAAAAGGCATCGGGACCTGATCGCATAACGAAGAAAGGCCCTGAAAATCCTTCCGCCGCGTTTAGTTTATCTATTGGTCCTCGTTTTCAACGCACTACTGAACGGATATGCGTTCCCAGACCAATGGAAAGAGGCCATAGTTATAGGTATTCCGAAGCCAGGGAAACCGAGAAATTTAACGAGCAGCTACCGGCCGATTAGTCTGCTCAATACTCTCGGAAAAATCTACGAAAGGATCATCTTGAATCGGCTAAAACAGGAAGTGGAGAAATTAAAAATCCTCCCCAATATACAGTTCGGCTTTAGAGTCAAACATTCAAGCGTCCAGCGTCTGTATGAAGTTGACTACAACGATCCAAACCGTACTCGCACGCCTCGCAAGTCTGCTTATGTGTTGAAGGAGATAATAGGAATACGATCTACTGATCCCAACTATGAACCTGACATGAGTCAACCTCTGACCATTGATGATGGACACTAAATCATGTCAACATCAAAAATACACGTTTTTTATTGTGCTTTTTTTCAAATAAATGTTATAAATTTTTATAAAACATATTTATGCATTTAAATTATATTTCAATTTATAATCGAATTATGTTAATAGTTCGACAGGAACTAAAAAAAATATGATAATTTATAAAATTTACGAGAGGTTTTTCTAAAGATTCTTAGAATTTGCATAAATTTTGTCACATACATGATCACTCTTTTTAGTGGACTAAAAAAATTATCTGACTGGGAATACTACAAGAAATTTCGAACTAGTTGGACTATACTCATAATGTACTTTGTTTTCTAAAAGAAATCTCTATAATTGTATTACTCACTAGCTGCCCGGACAAACTTCGTATCATCAAAAGTTAATAGTAAAATTAAATAAATGTTTTAGTGATCTTAACAATACACAAAAATAGTTTTTTAATTGTGTAGACTTCAATCCCTACTAATATCATAAATGTGAAGACAATCGTCTGTCTGTCCAAAACGAAACACCAGAACAGATTGGTATAAAGACAGATGTTACCCTAGAAGAGAATATAGGCTATTTGTTCTCCTGACCCCGAATTTAGATTCCGAAATGAAGCGTTGTCACTCGCGAATGAAAGGCACATGTGGCGGTGCTACCGCGGTGAGCAGGGCCCGGGCAGCAGCGAAGGGGGGACGACACTAACATTGTCTAAAAGCAAAGCTACTTAATAGTATATTTCTTCTTGTAATTTTAAATAAAGCTAAAAGGTGTAGCTTGTATTCAAAAACAAAAACTATACACTAAAAAAGTTGTGATTCCTAATAAATTCCTAAGATTTGATATAAAATTAATGAGATCTAAGATTTTCGCGAGTCTTATACATTTAAATGAAACTAATATTATTCGGATTTACTACGTCGTACGTCGTCGTCGAGATCGAGATGTCGTCGTCTGCCCGTCGCGTAGTAAATCCGAATAATATTAGTTTCATTTAATTGATATAAAATTGTTACAAATTATATTTATTGTCCCAAAGGAAGTAATTTGGAGGTATTTGTTATATTTTTGAATGTTTTTAAGGATATTTTTTTAATGAAATTAGTTCCAATTCCTGAGACCAATAACTACAATTTTCCCTTTTTCATCCGTCCAAACATAATCCATTTGCTTCATTTTTGTAATTAAATTCCTTACACTATAGGCAGAACGATTTTATAAGTTTAATAACAACGCATTCACAGGGAGTGTAGTCAATAGAAACATCCTAACTGAAAGCCGATCGAGAAAAATTTAAAAAAGTACAATGATTACGTGCTGCATGTAACCTAATACTTTGATTTGCATTTCTCTCTTCGCGTCCTTAGCTTGATTATATCGAAAATTTGCTCGGTTTGTAGCATTTCGAGTTCTTCAACCTAAATAAATGGTTCCAAGTTTTAGAAACATGGGTCTAAACATAATCCCACGGAACACACAATTGCTTTTAAAGAATTTAAACAATGTAAAAACAATAACAAGAACAGGAATCGCCACACATAACTAATTAATTTTATTTTAAATCACAATATCACTGTAGATTGTTAAACGGTAAAATTTATATGTGGGAGTTCATACTTGGGTTTTTATTCTTGTGATCATATAATTGATCAAATTATTTTCCTCTAGAGAGGCTAATTCTTAGAAGATGCATTCATGGACACAAAGGTATGTATATGTCCCCACTCGACTTCATGTAGTAGCAGAGTAGGTGTGGAATAAAAACTTTGGAAAAGTAAATCCTTGAATCTACTCAAAAAAATTAGAATCCCATAAGCAAAATTAGGGAACGTGAGCACCAAACCTTAGACATCAGCAGTGCAGAAATCAAGGAACATTCTGAAACATTGCTGAATACAAATAACTATTTATTTATTGAAGATATTTATTCTAGGCGTCCGCGTCACCCGAGTGTAAGGATTACATTGTAGATAACTAAGAATCAAGTTAAAGTATATCTTGATATCCAGAAGATAGACAGACAGCAGACAGATCTATAACAAACATATTTACGTAACACAAGTATCAGTGTCGTATAAACGTGATGTTTAATTTAATCAGCACTTCAGCTCAGAAACATTTTTTATTTTATACTAAATTTAAAGAATATTTTTTGTCTTTCAACAAGTCTCATATATGTACAAGTAACATTGGGTGTTAACATATTGAATAGAAATTAAAGTTTAGAGTTCAGTAAATCAATTACGAATTTCACTCGACACATTGCGACGGTTATTTCTCTGGTTCTTTTAATAATACGCTTAAGAGTTTAAATGAAATTTTAAATCATTGTTTTAAAGACATTTTTAAATAGACACAAACTTACACTACAGTGAACGCTCCAATATATCCATAATGAACTACAAAAGTCGCTTAATAAAATAAAACAAAAAGTATCCAACCTTTATTCATTTACACACGTTACTACAGTCATCTGTAAAATTCTATGAAAGGATCACTTCCAGGTGTCTGTTTAGTTTAACCATGCAAACTCGTGGTTTGTCTACATATAGCAAGTTGTTGTATGAGATGTTCCACTTAAACGGTGGACTATCATGATTAACTAATTACAGTCCAGAAATTACTGTATTTGATAACTTACTGAAATAAAATGAAAAAGAGTCTATTTGAAATAAGAAGAAAAATAGAGTAAAAAATAAATATTGTTTTGTTTTTGCCTGATTACTTCACCAATTACATAATTTTAAACAAAAATATTTACAGGTTTACAGAGGTTATGCAAAACGTCAGCTATATGTCAATATAATCCATTTTATCTTTATCTAGACCTCCTCCAGGCATTAAAGTGACTGATTTTAAAGATAAAATACGATAACCTTTTGAATAATATGGAGTATAGATTACCTACAGACAAAAAGTCTGAATTCTGAAGTTCTTATCTTAAATCTACGAATATTATGATATTATCAAGTAAAAGATTCTGCTTTTACGACTCAAGAATTTATGGAAGTGCGTTAAACTAAAAAACTATAAGACCTTATAACTTAACTACATATTTAGTGAAGTTAAGTTAGTGTGACAAAAAAGTTTATCGCGATAGTGCTAGTTTCTAATTAGTTTCAAGATTTTAATACTAATCGATCACCTCCAGATATTTTTCTATTCTTTGACACAAATTAATCTCACGACCCAGTAATATATAATATAAATTACTTAATGACTTTATTCTGGTATTGTTATAACATATTTTTACTCAGAGTATTAGCATTTTCTTTGTTACCTAATTTTTTTTTGCCGTTTTAGTTGTCTCTGGAATTTTTTTTATTAGTCTTGGCATCTAAAATAACTCTGTTTATATCCATAGTACGTGGTGACTTTTGAAAAATAAAGCTTAATTTTCAATGTATAGATACAATACTCTTAAAAATTTTAGTTCTAATAACTAGTCCGCAATCAGTGTAGTGTATGTGCATCATCAATAATTACGACAGCATAGATACGCCACAATGATAGATTAAAAATATATTTGAAACTTCAGCAGGCGTTCACAGCTAAACTGAACTTGTCCAAAAGATTCAACTTTGTAGGTTGAAGATACCTAATTTAAAATTAATTTGCAGGAATAAAAGCTTGTGAAATATTCCAATGTTTTTCATTTTCGTTATATTATGTGAGCGCTAGGATTCAAACCAATTTTAAGGAATATTATTTTAAGTTTAAATTAATTTTTTTCTTACTTTATTTTAATAATATTATTAAATAAAATAACTTTACATAGAAAAAATTATGAGAATTTGTTTTAATTAAATTGTGTGACTTTTAATGTATAATGTATAAATTTAAAGACAAGATGTCCCTTCTTTTAGTTGGTGTTATATATTTTCATTTATAATTTTGTTAGGATAGATATCAGTGTAACTTAATTATTAAAAGTATTTTATTGTAATTTTAAAAGACAAGTTTTGCCTTATTAATTATATTTAAATACAAATTAGTTCTTTTAAGAATACTATACAAGAAAAAAGATTTCATAAGAGGAAAAAAAATCCTTTATACGATTTAAAATTAATGTTCATTCCTTAATCAGAAGAACGACAGCTTGCTCTCGCTTCATTTAATTAAACATGTAAAACAATATTCGATAACAAGGCAAATTCCAGACATCATGAAAAAAGTAATCCAGGCTTCATTACAGATAATTTAAAGAGTGGTCCAAATATTAAAAAAAAACGATAGAAAACTCGACTGTTATCAATTGAGATAAAGATGAAAAACTATTTAAATGTGGAGTCGGTGGCTATAGGAGCAGTTAAACAACAATGTTTAGCGCTGTGAGATTAATGTAAGTTTATTGTCACATTTTTTATTCCTTTAAATTAGAAATAGAAACCAATCACCTAGATTTTTTCACTTAAACTAAATTATTTTATTACAGAAATGTATAAGATATTAAACTAACAGAGTGCATGCGTAAAACTTTAACTGTTATTCATTTATTTTAATATAAAAATAAAAAGCAAAGAGAATCGTATCGGGATATATTAAAAAATTTTATTTCTTAGATCAAATAATTACAATCATCAAAAATATTTTCGTTATTAGTCGAAAATGTATTTGCTAATAAAATGTCGCACGTACCAGAGAGACGAAACCTCTTAGCATTCAATGGATTCACCGTGCGGGTGCCGGGTCCATTGCATTGCAGGGAGAGGATCTTCAACAGAGCCTGGGACTTGCGACTCAGGTGTGGGTTTAAGGGGCCCCTATCAAACGAGCGTTAAACGATCACCTCCACTGTCCAAGCTCCTTTCTCTACCTAACCAAATTTAAGAAGAATCTACTGGGGCTGCTTTCGATGTACGTTTCAAAAATGTAATAATGTGAGTTCTGGACAGGCCCAAGTCTTTTAGTAGGTTGTAGAGAGATTTCGCTGTTATACCTCTCGCTCCGACTTCTACCGCGTACAAATCCACGACGAACCTATTTTGAGTGAGTTCTTTAGTGAGCTCGTAATATTTTTGACCTTGATGGTATGGTTTTTGGGGATGTCGGTTTCCTAAGGAACCATAAGCTCTATCTTCACAACGTGCTTTAAAATTCACAAATACTAAAATATATCCGGTCTAGAGGCCGACGCACAAATATCCTCGGGGATTCTGTATTGTTTTTCATACGTGTCCATTATGATAGTCCAATCCGAAGTCGTTTTAAGGACGGAGTAAGGCTTGACGTTTGATTTTGTGGCCCTAGTGACTTCTCTCAAAAAACCTACTGATCGCTCGTTTGTGGTTAATTTAATTTGCACTCTGGCTATCGAGAGACTAACCGCTTCACGTATGATTTCTAGAACCCTATCGTGACGCCGCGAGTATTGACCCCTATCCAGGAGCACCTTACATCTCACCAGCAAATGCCTAGCAGTTCCAACTACCTTTCCACAGATATAGCAAGTTTTTTTGGTGGCTTTACCCCAACTTACTAAATTACTCTGATCTGGGAGGGTCATCTGGAAATCATTGAGATAGAATTTAAGCAATGATGGCGACCAATCATGAATTAAGGTGCGCCATTTTAGAGCCAGAGGGATGCCAAAAAATCTCCTATATCCAACCTCTCGTTCTGCATTTCTAGACTCATTGCATGGATCTTTATTTATCATTCACGTCTTGCCGAATTAAAGACTTCAATATATCCGTATCTTGGACTTTCCTACTTGATCCTAACCCTACTCTGTTACTTTGTGCTCCTATCATAAACTGCTCATGGAATTGAAGTCGTGACTCTAATTGGGGGCATCCTTGTCTTTTGGGAGCGATGTAAGGACGTCATCATGAGATTTCCCCAGGATATATCTCCTGGAAACTCTTAGGTATTTATAGAGATCCGCCCTCTTTTTTAGACTCATCCCAAAACTATAGCGACTACTTAATAAAGCCGATGAACTAGCCGTTAACGCGAGCCCAAGCCACAACTTCAATAACTTTATGACGCCTGCATCTAGCTTTGAGAAAAGTGTTTTATTAAAATCATAAACGAGGAAAGGGCAATACAAACGTGAAGTTAAGTAATTATCGTAGATCCAAGCTTTTTTGACGTTACTGATCTTTTGGCTATCTACCTTGTTGAGATCTTTCAAAAAGCTATCTACTATTCCTTCCAAAGATGGAGTACGACCTACATTATAAATCGCCTTTCGATAGTCCCGGTTCGTATGAGGTGTAACTTGTATGCCGCCTACCAAATCATAGACAGTGACATTTACATACTTGCTTTTGTCCTTAATCCATCCGTCCACTCACAAAATTTATCCACTTCATCCAATAGTACTTGACAGTGTTTGGGGTTACGTGTCAGAATTGCGAGATCGTCAGCGAAGGCTAAAATGGATTCCGTGTATTAATTATTAAACTTGAAATGATACTTTAAAAAATATGACAGTTCCTTCGCTTCAATAATTCACGCTTAACATGGAAAAAGTTTAAGTTTAATTCCATTACTTTCATCACCTTATGTTATTATAATATTAAACATTGTATAATATATTGTATATGTATATAGCAATATAAGAAAATACTATTATTGCGAAGAAAATAAATTTAAAACAACATGTTTTGCATTTCCTCGAATAGTTTCTTGGCCTCTGTTTTGGCTGCACTTGCTGATAGCAAAGAAATCTTCCGTCATGAAGCAAGGAAATTACCAGACCACTTACTATTTGGAGCCGCTACTGCATCGTACCAGATAGAAGGAGCTTGGAATGAAGACGGTAATTAGTATATTATTAAAGTTTAACATGACATCTTATGTCCTATATTTAAGATCAAAGCTATCGATGTCCTCAAACTATCAAAAGTTAGAAACTGTTAAAAGTAGAATTGTGTTAATACAGAAGTTTAACAAAGGCGTTATAATTTTTTATATAAAAAAATAATTAATATAACTAAACATTATCTATCGATCTACAAATATAACGCATACATATATTAACTTATTGACGAATTGTGAGAAAAACAAAATATTTTATTAACATCAAAATCTTCGTTTCGTTCATATAGTTTGTTTGCTTGAAATAAGAATAATTTTCTAAAAACAATAAAACAGATAAGACAACCCGCAGCCCATTAGCTTAGAGTTTATGTTCTTCAAGTCGTGATCAAATTGGTGACCTGCCTAAACTGGGGACAATTTACGGAATTATTAATAAATTATTTATTTAACTTGCCCTTTCCTCGTCTATGATTTTAATAAAAATGTTTCGCCAAAGTTATATGAAATAGTCATAATGTTATAAGTAAATGTTAATAAATTTTTGCGTCAGTATGACTTTGGTTTGTATAAAATGAAGAATAGTATGAATATTTACACTTTATTAGTAGTAGTTAAAGTTTATTAATATATCACCTTTGGATGCTACGAAAAAGTTAATATTTTTTGTCGTTTTCATTAAAATATCTGATTTGATTTTCATGCTGAGGTCACTTTAACTCATATTAATTAAAAATAATATTTCAGGTAAATCTGAAAATATATGGGATCGCGTATCTCATAGAGAACCTTGCGTTGTCGACAACTGCGACACAGGCGATGTTGCTGACGATTCATATTATCAAGTAAAGCGCGATGTGGAAATTATCCGGGAACTAGGTCTCGACTTCTACAGATTCTCTTTGTCTTGGACGAGAATAATACCAACAAGTTTTCCAGATCAAATCAATGAAAAAGGAGTACAATATTATAATAATTTGATCAATGAGATGCTTAAATACAACATACAACCCATGGTGACTCTTTATCACTGGGATTTACCTCAGAAGTTGCAAGATCTGGGAGGTTGGGCAAATCCCCATATCGTTGATTGGTTTTCCGATTATGCAAGAGTAGTTTTTGAGCTATTTGGAGACAGGGTGAAATATTGGATAACTATCAATGAACCGCGAGAGATTTGTTATCAGGGATATGCAGGACAGGCTTTAGCTCCTCTTTACAATATTTCGGGATATGGTGATTACATGTGTGCTAAAAATCTGTTAGTAGCACATGCTAACGTCTATCATTTGTATAATAATGAATTTCGTGGAGTCCAGGGTGGTCAGATCGGTATAACAATAAGCGCAAACTGGTATGAACCTGAATCAGAGAAAGATATAGAGGCTGCTGAAGATACAAGACAGTTTGAGGTTATAATTATATACATATATATATAACAATATATTATTAATATAATATTCATTTAAATGAAACTTATAGTTTTTGGATTATACTACGCGACTTGATTTTTGTTTAAAACTACATATTCCCGACGTTTCGGCTATTTTACAGCAACCGTGATCACTGGCAGACGAGATGTGAATGTCTGTCAGTTGGTCTGGTTATTTATCATCTACCGCCATCGATTTCTTAATTTTTAAACAAATTATGTAGGAGTGTGTAGTTTTAAACAAAAATAAAGTCGCGTAGTATAATCCGAAAACTATTAGTTTCATTTAAATATATATTTCTATATTTTTTTTAATAAAAACCGTTTAGATTTCTCATTTCTTGCAATCCAATCTAAACGTTAATTCCAGTCTAAAATAATGGTTATATTAAATTATTTAATGGTCTAATTCATATAATTTCTAAATTTAATAATTATGGTTTACACTACAAAATTAAAGTTTGTGTAATTATGACTTCAGTGGGGACTTTACGCAAATCCAATATTTTCACAATCAGGAGACTATCCATCGGTCATGAAAGATAGGATAGCAGCAAAGAGTAAGAAACAAGGATTTCCAAGATCGCGATTACCACAGTTCACACCGGAGGAAGTAGATTTAATTAAAGGAAGTTATGACTTCTTTGGATTGAACCATTATACTACTTTCATGGTTTATAGAAATGAATCAGTCTATGGACAATATAGTTCGCCATCTTTTTACGATGATATCGAAGCAAAAAGTTATCAAGATAGTTCATGGGATTCAGGTGCTTCAGAATGGTTAAAGGTACGCTAAATTACACCATTAAAATTGGAATGATATTTTAACAGCTTTTCATATTTATTTTACTTTTCTAGCGTGTTCCCTGGGGATTTTATAAATTACTTACAAAAATACGGGAGGATTACAACAATCCACCAGTTTTCATTACTGAGAATGGATTCTCAAACCAAGGTGGTCTAATTGATGACGACCGCGTAAAGTATTACCGAACATACATAGATGCTATGCTCGATGCTATTGAAGATGGATCAGATGTAAGATTTTATGCAGCGTGGAGTTTGATGGACAATTTTGAATGGATGAGGGGATACAGGTACGTTATTACTACAGATTGCTATCAAAATTATTGTAATTTAAGAAAAGTACATAATTTTTAATACTAAATAAATATTTTTGTAGCAAACGTTTTGGTTTGTACGAGGTGGACTACGAGAGTCCAGAACGCACCCGTACACCTCGCAAGTCTGCTTACGTGTACAAGGAGATGCTGCGCACACGAACACTGGACTATCATTATGAACCTGATATGAGCTTGGGAATTAAAGTCGATGATAACTAAAAAGAACTAATACAGATTAAAGTTAAATTTCGGATTCAATTGATTATTTTATTTTCTATTGTCGTCTGATTTGCAAAACCCGTCCTTATGTCTACAAATTATAAACCTGTGCTACGAGGGTGGCATCCCTTTGAATACATTTCTCATTTAATAAATATAAGTGATGACGAATGTTGATGAATGACATAATACCACGATATTTTGTTATTATTTTCTTATGTAATTCAAGTGCCAGTTATCGTATTTTATATGTTTATCTCTAGACGTGCTTCAAGATTACATATCACATAGATTGAGTTTCATGAAAAATAAATAGTAAAGCATTGCAAACAAAAATTAACACACTGATATTTTTTTAGTAGGGGACAAAATATGTAGGGGGTACCGTACGGTCTCTTGGGCCGTAGCGACTGCCCTGTCCGGCGATCCGTCTTGGGATCTCGTGGCGTCGGTTCGCGCCGAGGTGTTCTCCTACGTCTCGGGTAGGAGGGCTCTCGGCGAGAACCCTTCGTCGGAGGTGATCCAAGCGGTTCGCCGGCAGGAGGAACAGCGTCTTATGCGGGAGTGGGGGGAGGACCTGGCGGAGCAGCCGTATGGTAAACGTACCACGGCAGCGCTTCGCCCGGTCCTAGAGCGTTGGATGAGGCGGAAACGCAAAACCCTCACTTACCGCCTGACGCAGGTTTTCACCGGGCACGGGTGCTTCGGTGACTATTTGTGTCGGACGGCCAGGAGAGAGCCGGGAGTAGGCTGCCATGAGTGCGGCGCTGCGGTGGACTCGTCCCAGCACACCCTCGAGGTGTGCCCGAGATAGGCCGCGCAGCGCCAAGATCTTGTGGCGGTTCTCCCCGGAGTGGACTTGTCGCTTTCGAGTGTCGCAGAGAAGACGCTCGAGAGTGACAGGTCCTGGCTGGCGGTGTCCTCCTTCTGTGAGACGGTCATGTCCACGAAGGAGGCATCTGAGCGGAAAAGGGAGGATGCGGCTGATGCACCCTCCCTCCGCAGACGACGGACGGGGGTGCGACGGAGGC
>JAAAKD020000379.1:2401917-2412282 GCA_010014825.2 Danaus melanippus
ATCAGCAATGCAGAAATCAAGGAACATTCTGAAACCTAAACCTAACCTAAAAAAACCTAGTTATTTATTTAATGTACCTATATGTATTCTAGGTGTCACCCGAGTGTAAGGAGTACATTATAGATATCTCTGGATCAAGTTAAATTATATCTTGATACTCTAGAAGACAGATATATAATAAACATTTTTATCTTACACAAGTATCAGTGTCGTATAAACATGATGTTTATCTTAATCAGAACTTCAGCTCAGAAATATTTTCTATTTTATACTTTATTTAAAGAGTATTTATTGGCTTTCAACAAGTCGCAAATACAAGTAACATTAAGTGTTATCACAATGAATAAAATTTAAAGTTTACAGTTCAGTAAATTAATTACAAATTTCACTAGACTCATTGCGACGGTTATTTCTCTGGTCCTTATAATAATACTCTTAACAGTTTTAGAGAATTTCAAAACTTTTTTTAAGACATTTTTGAATGGACACAAACTTATACTACAATGAACGCTTCAATCTATTCATGATGAACTAGAAAAGTCCCATTATAAAATTAAACATAAAATGTTTTCAACTTTTGTAGAACAGAAATTACCGTATAAGATTTACTGAAATAACATAAAAAGGAGTCCATTTGAAAAAAAAAGAAAAAGAGAGTAAAAAATATTTTTTTTCTTGTCTGATTACTTCACCAATTACATAATTTCAAACAAAAATATTAACGGAGGTTATGCAAAACGTCAGTTATGTGACAACATAATCCGTTTTATCTTATTTAGACCACCAAGAGGCATTAGAGTGATTGATCTCAAAGATAAAATACGAGAACCTTTTGAATAATATGGAGTATGGATTACCTAAAAAAAAAGTCTGAATCCTTAAGGTCTTATCTTAAATCAACGAATGTAATCACATTATATTGCAAAACATTCTATTTACTTTTATATTGAATAGAGACATTGTTTTGGGACATTAAATTATTCCAAAATTTTGGAACAATACAAAATGATAAATAGTTAGATATTGAAACCAAAAAATCTTTTTAAAAATCAAGAATTTTTTGGACTGGCCTAAAACAAAAAACTTTGAAGACTTACAACTTTACTATATATTTAGTTTATGTAATAAAAAAGCTTATAGCGATATTTAAGTGCTAGTTTTTAACTAATTTCAAGATTTTAACAGTTAAAATCAATTGCATCAATATATTTACCTGTTCTTCTACAAAACAATAATCTTACTACCAAGTTTTATGTCATATAAATTAATTATATAATGACATTTTAATTAGATGGTAAATGTTTTGAAATTAACTTCTATGTTTTTCGATTTAATATATTCTTGTATTGTTATAACATGTTTGTATGTAGAGTATTAGCTTTTCATTTGGTACCTTAATTTTTTTTTTCACGTTTTATTTATAGCTCGGTAATTTTTTTTAATTATTCATGGCATGTAAAATAAAACTATGTACATATCCATAGCACGCGGTATATCCGGAAAACAAAGCAATATAGATCTTTATTGGTGGCATGTTCTTTCTATAGAGGATTATCAAAATAACTAGTCTCACCATCTCGCATATGCGTAAATGTTGGATTTAGAATGCTATGATGGAAGAACATTTATTTTCAGGTTATTATATTGAAGTTTTTCAAAATTTCTATTTAAGCATTAGTAGTGAGACATATCAGGTTAGAAAAACACTTTATTTTTTGAATTATTCTTAGAAATCTCTTTCCCGTGATACCCATATTGTACCAGTACATTATTAATAACTGTGACGGCATAGATATGCCACAAAGCCAGATTAAAAATGTTATTAGAAAATTAAGCATGGATTAACTGAACTTCTCCAAAATATTCAACTTAATAGGTAGAAGATATTTGATTTAGGTTTTTCAGTTTTGGTGTCAACAATATTATATGAGCTCCAAATGTTAAATATATCTTTTTTTATAGTTTCGACTTGACTATAGCTGTTAGCCCTAGTGACTTTGACAGCGTCATCGAGAGGGGTGGGTAGCCCTGATAGGACCGTCCCGGCTTAATTCGGGCCCGAAGGGCCCGATGAGGGAAGCGCCCGTCCCAAGGGTGCCTCTAAGAGGCCGGACCTCGGCTTAGGACGTCGTTGTAGTGGAGGGAATGATCGGATGATTGAAAACATGACGGCCCCCGACGGCAGAACGCCGGAGTGACGTGTATGAAGCGGGACCTTGCCTTCGCCGGCGAAGGCAGTGTGTGTTGGTGATGTCTGGTGTGTTGGGGTTCCTGTCTGTGTTGTCTGTCGTGATCTTGTCGTCAGGGTCTAAGAGGACGTCTTTGGGACGCCTCTTGCGTATCGGGATTAAATATATCGGTGGAACCCTAACCCTACTCTGTTACTTTGTGCTCCTATCATAAACTGCTTATGGAATTAAAGTCGTGACTCTAGCTCTGGGGCATCTTAGTCTTTTAGGAGCGATGTAACGACGTCATCATGGAATTTTCCCGGGATATATCTATTGGAAACTCTTAGGTTTTTATAAAGCTCCGATGGTCTTTTAGGACTCATCCCAAAACTATTGCAACCCTGAATAAAGCCGATGAATCAGACGTTAACGCGAGACCGAGCCACATTTCAACATCTTTATGACGCCTGCATATAACTTTAATATTTAGGTAATTATTGAAGTTAGGTAATTATCATAGATCCAAGCTTTTTTGATCGTATTGATCTGTTGGCTATCAAGCTTGTTGAGATCATTTAAAAAGCTATCTAGTATTCCTCCTAAAGATGGAGTACGACCTGGTGCATTTTCTGTTACCATAGAAACACACTGACCGCCTAGCGATAGCCCCGGATCGTATGAGGAGTATCTTGTATTCCGCCTAACGAGACACAGACAGTGACATTTACTTGGTTTTGTCCTCAATCCATCCGTCCACTCACAGAATTTATCCACTTCATCCAATAGTACTTGACAGTGTTTGGTGTTACGTGTCAGTATTGCGAGATCGCCAGCGAAGGCTAAAATGGATTCCGTGTATTTATTATCAAATTTGAACCGATAACCCCATTTTTTCTCGTTGCTGATTAATTTATCTACTAAGATATTAATAAGAATATTAAACACAATTGGAGATAGACAACAACCTTGAAATAGTCCTACATTGTAAAAAGTTCTTGAAAGGCCTTCTTAAGTTATTATAGAAAACATTAATTTTGAGTAATATGAAGCGATCATATCACTAACTAGGGGTGGACAGTTATACCATCTTAGCGCGAATAGCATCAATTCGTGTTGTCACGGTGCAGATTTAGACGATTTTTTCTTTATATGGCTACTTATTTCCTCCGTCGTTGGTGGAATGCCGAGGAAATCGATACGAAGAATTACAGATTTTTGTTCGTTGGGATCCGTATAGAGTCTTACACTTTTACGCACTTCGTATGTTGTCTTAAAATGATCGTAAATTTGTTCGTTAGTCAAGAGAAGCTGTCCGCGTTCTTTCTTAAAAATGGTTTTCGAATACTCAAAAGGGTTCTTACATTGTGTGATTTTTATTGTAAAATGTATAAACTGAAAAAAAATGTCTCTCTTATTAGTTGGAATTATATATTTTTCTTAACTATTTTTAAGATATCTATATATCCGACTAACGTTATTCCTAAATATATTTTGTCGTAATTTAAAAAAACAAGTTTGCCTTACTAATTATTTTTAATTACATTTTTTTTTCAAAGAATACAAAAAAGGAAAAAGGTTTCATAGGAGAAAGAAAAATACTTCATATGAACGTAAAATTAATGCATTAATAATGCGTTATAATAATCATTTCTGATCAAATGATCAAGTCAATCAAATCAATCAAATGATCAAAGAATGAAAGTTTGCACTCGCTTTATTTCAAAAACAAGGCAAATTAAAGACATTATGATAAGAGTAATCCAGGCTTCATTACAGATAATTTAAAGAGTGGTCCAAATATTTAAAAAAATCAAAAAGAATAGAAAACTCAACTGATAACAATTGAGATAAAGATGAAAGACTATATAAATGTGGAGTCGGTGGCTTTAGGACGAGTTAAACAACAATGTCTAGCGCTGTGAGATTAATGTAAGTTTATTGTCACTTTTTTTATTCATTTAAATTAGAAATAGAAATCAATCACCTATATTTCTTCACTTAAACTAAATTATTTTATTACAGAAATGTATAAGATTTAAACTAACCGAGGGTTCTTGTAAGTGCGCACGTAAAACTTTAACTAAAGAAAAGGCAAAGACAATCGTATCGGGAGATATTCAAAAAAAATCTTATTCCTTAGATCAAATAATTACAATAATCGATAATATTTTCGTTATTAGTCGCAAATGTCTTTGCTAATAAAATGTCACACGTACATACAATGTATACTATTGCGTGATACTTTAAAAAATATTATAATTTCTTCAGTTCAATAATTCAAACTTAACATGGAAAAAGTTGAAGAAATATAATTGTATAAAAATAATATCATTTTGGTAAAAAAAAAATTGTTTATATAAAAATATTTTCACTATTCCATACTTTTCCATCATTTTATGTTATTATAATATTTTATATTGTGTTTGTCAATAGTTATAAGATTTGCAAACAGCAATATAAAAAATAATATTATTGTCAAGAAAATGTATTTAAAACAACATTTTTTGCATTTCCTCGAATAGTTTCGTGGCCTCTGTATTGGCTGCACTTGCTGATAGCAAAGAAATTTTCCGTCATGAAGCAAGGAAATTACCAGACCACTTACTATTTGGAACCGCTACAGCATCGTACCAGATAGAAGGAGCTTGGAATGAAGACGGTAATTAGTATATTATTAAAGTTTAACATGACGTCTTATGTCCTATATTTAAGATTAGAAACTGTTAAAAAAATGTAGAATTGTGTTAATACAGAAGTTTAACAAAGGCGTTATAAATTTTTATATAAATAATATAACTAAACATTGTCTATCGATCTACAAATATAACGCATACATATATTAACTTATTGACGAATTGTGAGAAAAACAAAATATTTTATAAACAATCTTCGTTTCGTTCAGATAGTTTGTTTTCCTCAAATAAGTATAATTTAAAAAAAAAAAAAGATAAGAAAACAGGCAGTCCATCAGCTTAGACTTTACGTTCCTGAAGTCGTGATAGAATTGGTGATATGTCTAAACTGGGGACAATTTACGGAATTAAAACTTAACTTGCCCTTTCCTCGTCTATGATTTTAATAAAACCGTTTTGTCAACGTTAGATGAAATAGTCATAATGTTGTAAGTAAATGTTAATAAATTGTTTTGTCTGAATGAAACTGGTTTGTATATTAAGAAGAATAGTATTAATTTTTACCCAATATAATGGTAGTTAAAACTTACATATAGCACATTTGGTTGGGACGAAAGGGCAAAATAATTCCATTAATTAAAAATAATATTTCAGGTAAATCTGAAAATATATGGGATCGCGTATCTCATAGAGAACCTTGCGTTGTCGACAACTGCGACACAGGCGATGTTGCTGACGATTCATATCATCAAGTAAAGCGCGACGTGGAAATGATGAGAGAACTAGGTCTCGACTTCTACAGATTCTCTTTGTCTTGGTCGAGAATATTACCAACAAGTTTTCCAGATCAAATTAATGAAAAAGGAGTACAATATTATAATAATTTGATAAATGAGATGCTCAAATACAACATACAACCCATGGTGACTCTTTATCACTGGGATTTACCTCAGAAGTTGCAAGATCTTGGAGGGTGGGCCAACCCCCATGTCGTTGATTGGTTTACCGATTATGCAAGAGTAGTTTTTGAGCTATTTGGAGACAGGGTTAAGTATTGGATAACTATCAATGAACCGAGAGAGGTTTGTTACCAGGGATATGCAGGACAGTCTTTAGCTCCTCTTTACAATATTTCTGGATATGGTGATTACATGTGTGCTAAAAATCTGTTAGTAGCACATGCTAACGTCTACCATTTGTATAATAATGAATATCGTGAAGTACATGGTGGTCAGATCGGTATAACAATAAGCGCACAATGGTACGAACCTGAATCAGAGAAAGATATAGAAGCTGCTGAAGATAGCAGACAGTTTGAGGTTATAATTTTATATACGAGTATAAAATATTATATTTTTTATGAAAACCGGGTAGATTTCTCATTTATTGCAAAGCAGTCTAAACGTTTCTCTTAAAATATTGTTTGTGTTAAATAATTTTATAGCCAAATTCATATAATTTCCAAAGTTAATAATAACATAATTATTTATAATAATTGTATTTACACTACAAAACTAACGCTTGTTCAATTATGATTTCAGTGGGGACTTTATGCAAATCCAATATTTTCACAATCAGGAGACTATCCATCAGTCATGAAAGATAGGATAGCAGCAAAGAGTAAGGAACAAGGATTTCCAAGATCGCGATTACCTCAATTTACTCCGGAGGAAGTAGATTTAATAAAAGGAAGTTTCGACTTCTTTGGATTGAACCATTATACTACTTATATGGTTTATAGAAATGAATCAGTCTATGGACAATATACTTCGCCATCTTTTTACGATGATGTCGAAGTAAGAAGTTATCAAGATAGTTCATGGGATTCAGCTGCTTCAAAGTGGTTAAAGGTACGATAAATTAAATAATTAAAATATCGAATGATTATTTATCAGATTTTCATATATATTTTACTTTTGTAGCGTGTTCCCTGGGGATTTTATAATTTACTTACAAAAATACGGGAGGATTACAACAATCCACCAGTTTTCATCACTGAGAATGGATTTTCAACCCAAGGTGGTCTAATTGATGACGACCGCGTAAAGTATTACAGAACATACATTGATGCTATGCTAGATGCTATTGAAGATGGATCAGATATAAGAGTTTATGCAGCGTGGAGTTTGATGGACAATTTCGAATGGATGAGGGGATACAGGTACGTTATTATTACAGCATGTTTTCAAAATTATTGTAATGTAAGAGAAGTACTTAATTCTAAATACTAAATAAATATTTTTTTGTAGTGAACGTTTTGGTTTGTACGAGGTGGACTACGAGAGTCCTGAACGCACCCGCACTCCTCGCAAGTCTGCTTACGTGTACAAGGAGATGCTGCGCACACGAACACTGGACTATCATTACGAACCTGATATGAGCTTGGGAATGAATTTCGATGATGATTAAAAAAAAACTAATATAGTTAAAAATTAAACAGATTTAATTTATTATTTTAGTTTCTATTGAGGTCTGATTTGCAAAGCCTGTCCTTATGTACACATATTAAAAACCTGTATTAAATAGTCCAGTATATCCCTTTAATTACATTTTGTTATTAAAATACTTATGCATTCTTTATATGTAATAATTACAAGTCACGTAAAAATACTTCTTTATTTTAAAAACAAATGAAATAAAAACAAAAAATATTTTGAAGTGGATATGTTTTATGTAAACAGGTGCCTCTTAATTTTTTTGAAGCCTTTCTTTGACATAAATAATTTTGAAAATAAAAGAAATATGATATAAACGTCATAATATCGCGATCTTTTGATATTGTTTTGTTATGTACTTCTAGTGGCAATATTATCGTATTATACTCGTATACATACATATGTTTATCGCTAGACATGCTACAAGTTGACAGATCACCTACATTGATTTTCATGCCTATCATGGTAAAGAATAGTATAAACTGTAATTTTTACTTTCGGAGACTACATGGGCGAAGCCAAAAATAATTTTCTTAAAATTTGTATTAGTAAAAGTTTTATCAGAAACAGTTTCTGATTTTTTTATGGAAAGTTATATGATTTAAACAAAACAGGTCAAGAAGAGCCCTAGAATAGACATATATCCTATTTACAAAACGTCTCAATACAATGAACCAAATAATTAAAGAAAAATAAAATATCGATGACAGAATTAAGAAAAAGTATTTTTGTTTGTATTAAATAACTACGGTGTTGATTTAAATACCTTTTTAATAGTTTATTGCTTTTGCAACGAATGCTTCTTAATTTTGTCCTTGGTTTCGGTTGGCTGTCATGAAATGGTAATGAGGATGGGTCTGACGAATGCATTGTGTTTGGAGCTGAGTGAAAAATGTCTTAATTGTATTATTTCTTCGGTAATGGAAGGCAGCAGGATCATAGACGTTTGCTCAGCTGGCTTCCCACAGTCCAATTAGTTGGCTAGTTACCCAGCAAAGGGTTAGGATGACAGACAAGCACAACCCAGTCAAAATTAGAAAATAATAATAATAATCTGAACATGTTGCAAAAGTAAATCCCGTAACTCGTGACATTAAAAATGACTAAAGAAAAGTGTCGCAGCTCAACTTAGATTTCAAATAATATATGAAAGGAATAAAAAAATAATAATCTTCGTCATTCGGTTCTTCAAACAAAGTAAAAACGTACAAAAGTAAGGGAAATTGGTTATCGTGACAACAATGATTTCATCTTAGATGATAAAAAGCAAGTCTAAATACTTCAATAAAATGAAGTTCGTTTGATATCAATTGAGATAAAGATCAAGAAGTATATAAATTTCGGCCCGTCCACTATTCGAGGAGTAACACGAAAATGTTCGAAGGTGTGAGATTAGTGTAAGTTTCTTTTACTTTGTATTTTTTTTCCAAACTTAAAATAACCCTTTACAACGTTAGATGTAAATAAATATAATTAAAAATTAATCTTTTTTGATTCGTGCAAAACATAAAGCCGTTTAAGTTTTCTAATATTAATAATGAGTATAATCCATATAGTATTTCAAATCATATTTTTTAAGTATGTATACTTGGCCAACATTACAGAATCACTATCCTCTTCTTAGAATTCTATTCTACATAGTTATATTAATATATACAGGATTCCATTGTTTTAATCACTTACAGCAATTATTTCTTAATTTTTAATAAAACATGTGAGACAGCCTAACTTTGTCTTCATTTTCATTTGTAAAGGAAATAATAGTAGACGATTTATTAAAAACTCCTGTTTTTATTTATCAATCCTCAAAATATTTCTTTGAATTTTCATTGGTTAATTATTTTAAAGCTTCTTCTTTTAAAGTTTGTCAAAATAACCATATATAAATAGTAAATTAAGTAAAACAAAACTGTTTCCGTGTTTAACACGATAGCTCAATAAGTCTGGCAAATATTATAGGTACAGATGTCACATATACATATGTTTACCACAAACTATATACATAAACATAATATTTGTAATGTTATTTATATACACATGTTTATTATTAACAGTTTCATAGCATTAATATTGGCTGTACTTGCCGATGGTGAAAAAATCTGTCGACATGAAGCAAGAAAAATACCCGACTACTTACTTTTCGGAGCTGCTACGGCATCGTATCAAATAGAAGGGGCTTGGAATGAAGACGGTAATAAGTATATTATTAAAGTGGTTATCACAGAAAAAAAAATAAAGTTTCAAGTTTCTCCACACGGAAGAAGATAAACTTCGTAATGCTGCAAAGAAAACAGAATGGGGTAGTAATTGATTTATAATTAATTTTTAGTATTTCTTTAAGTCGAAATTTAATAACATTTCTTACAAGTCATAGTGCTTTGTCCGAATGCCTTCGATCACCACGCATTTTCCTATCGCTCTGTCTCTTTTTATTAGAGTATACACTTAACCTTGTTGAAAGTGTCATATGAAATTGCGGTTCAAAAGTTGATTTATTTCCTTTATGGCTTGACGTTATGAATACAGTATGAAATATTGAATTGAAATTGAAAAATAGTCCGTTGTGTTAGGAAAAGTAAGAATTATAAAAATATATAAAAATCAATAGATTTACACCGATTGATGGCGTCGTTAAAGATTTTCCTAAGGTGCAAAGTTAAAAAATATAAATTAGTATTAATGTAATAAACTAAACTGAGATTGCTTGTAAATGTTGTAGCAGAAGACTGCTGCTTGTGCGGCATGGTGCTTCGGAAAGACAAAAACCCAAGTAATTCGACAGTATAGAATAAACCATACCTGCGAAGTTAACCAATAAAGCCATCGTGTCTTACTCTGTCGAATCCTTTCGAGACGGGGCTTTAAACTTGGAGAACTTGTCAGATTTTCACATGCCCTTTTCTCTATTATTGTGTGGCCTGCATCATAAGATCCCCAGTTGATTGAGTTCTACGTGTTCTGAAAGATGTCTGTTCAATATATTTTTTGTAATTTTATACCATATAGGAGCAATTGAAATCGGATGATAATTAGCGGAGTCTGCACGGCTTGCTTTCTTCAAACATAATTAATTAGTTTGTTAATTGGTTTGTGTGTGATTGTTGTTGTCATTTAGACAGTCTTACT
>JAAAKD020000379.1:2421417-2435719 GCA_010014825.2 Danaus melanippus
TCTACATATAATAATCATTTAATATTTAATTTTATTATTTTTATTGAAGAGTTTGTAAATGTAAGTTGTTTGATTGTGTTCCATTTTCGATACTGATAACGCAGTTAACGGGGTTGACACAATTTGTAATAAAACGTTAATCGTAGGCGACTTTAATATGAGTAATATTGAGTGGTCACATACAGTAGATTTACCGTATACAAATTTTAATCCTACCTCATATAGCTCAATTGCAAGCTTATTTATAGATTTCATTGTACTTCATGATTTAAAACAAAATAATTTCGTGACAAATAAGAACAATAAAATTTTAGATCTTATCTTGAGCAATGTTTCTGTCGTCGACTTAGCACCGAGCTATGATATTTTAAGTGTAATTGACGGTCACCACCCTCCTTTATAATTTTCAATAAATTTTAGTAATGGTAAATCACTAGAATCTAAAATCATGTTTAGAAATAATTTTTTTAAGGCTGATTATTGTAAAATTCAGGAGGCTTTACAAAATATAGATTGGGATGATAAATTTTTAAAAGTGTGGAGATGTGAACGGGATGGTTGCATCTTTTTATGCAGTCCTTCGAGTCTTAATTGGTATGTATGTACCTAAAAAGAATTTTAATAAAAATCGTTATCCCGTATGGTTTTTAAAAAATCGAATTAGACTTTTGCGAGAAAAACATAAGTACAGAGTCAGGGCAGGGGAGTATGGAAATCCTCTAGACGTTTTGTCTTTTAAGTTGTTAAGATCTAGATGTGAACATCTTCAAACCGAATGTTACAATAATTATTTAGAACTTCTTGAATCTTCTCTATCCAAGAACGCCAAGCTTTTTTACACCTACATACAGTCTAAAAGGAAAAAAAGGACTGAGTTTCCTTCCCAAATGTATCTCGATAATCAAGTTGCTAATAGTGGTAATGAAATATGTAATCTCTTCGCTACTAACTTCTTATCCTATTATAGTACAAACGCTTCAAACTTAAATACAACTACTCATGCTGCTCATGAAGCTTCATCTGGGACTATCAGTTCTATAATTCTGTCTCATAAGGAAATACATAAAGCGTTAAAAAGTCTCAATCCATCTAAAGGAGCAGGTTTCGATGGTATTCCATCTTACTTTATTGTTAGTTGTGCTGATGCATTGACGGCCCCGCTTTACCATATATTTAATACATCACTTTCCACGGGTATTTTTCCTACATATCGGAAAACATCCTTAGTAATACCTATTTTTAAATCCGGAGACCCCAATCAAATAAATAATTATAGACCGATATCCTTGTTAACAATTCTCGGTAAAGTACTGGAATCAATGTTATATCCTTATATTGCATGGCATGTAAAACAACTTATTTCACCGCATCAACATGGTTTTAATAAATCTCGATCCACAAATACTAGCTTAATTTCCTACGTCGAGGATTTATGCCAGTCCACGTCATATACACCGACTTCAGCAAGGCGTTTGATCGAGTTGACCATAAGATACTGCTCTCAAAGCTTTTAGGACACGGTATATGTGGACGCATTTTAGAATGGTGTGCTTCATATTTAAGTGAACGAAGGTCAATTGTAGCTGTCAAAGGATACTTCTCTGAATCATTTAGTGTTATATCTGGAATTCCACAGGCTTCCCACCTTGGGCCATTATTGTTAACATTTTTATTAACGATCTTACATTGTGTGTTAACCATTCTCGTTACTATTTATTTGCCGATGATCTTAAACTTATGAAACCTATTCACAGTCTTATGACGCTAAATTGTTGAATGAAGACTTGTAAACTTAGCGACTGGTGCGACTATAACAACATGTCTATGAACATCGACAAATGTCATTTTATTCGATTTTATGGTTGTGATGGCTCGTTGGGGCGGGAATAATAAGTGGACTGTATTTATTTAGCCTCACGAATGTTTTAGAAGGGGCAGATGGAAAGGAAAAAAAAAAGGAATCGTGCACTAACCTTGATCGTCTTCACGTCCGCGAACGTAGACTCGCGGCAGCACGTCTGGGGCCCCGGGAAAGCACTCACGAGGTGGTGTGGAACTGGTGCGAGCAGCGGCGTACCAAGTCTCCATACACTTTTTGATAGCGAGCAGCGAGGACTTGACTATACGTCTATGTCCGGTTTGTTAGGTGGCGGTAATTGAAGTGACCGAAGCCGTTGAATTTATCTAATTTCAACGAGAACAGGCGAAAGTGCACGAAGGAAAGGGATAGGAAATAAGGAATCGCGTGAGACTATATTTCGCGGTTAAAGAAACTTAAAATTTTATAATAGATAACGTTACATGACATTTCCTGATGATAACCTTATTTGTATATTCAGTTGATTCAAATTACGCTAAATGGCATTACCAATGGTTAAAGATACTTTATTTCTCAAAAAGAAATTACATTTCACTTACTTGAGAAAATTATGACTATAAACATATTTTAAATTAAAACTTCGACAATCATAATAAATATATCACTAGGTAGTTTAACATATTCTTGCAATAAATTATGCCTTAAACAAGAAATTTAAAACATACCCTCAAAGCAACAATAATTGTGTACAAAAACAGCGATAAGAAATGCAAACTCAGAGACACAGAGTAACAAAAACAGTTTGATCATCAGTTATTTATTTCTTAGTTTATTTTTATTCTATTTTATTTTATTTTATTTTATTTGTGCATTAGCTTATATTACATACTTATTTTATTTTAATAATGTATTGTCATGTATTATATGTTTTTTTAGTTTAATGTTAAAGATGTTGAATGAATTTGCATTTTTTATCTCTTTAGGTAATTTATTATAGATTTGTACTCCAGCAAAGATTACGGTGCGCATACCTAAAGCGGTTCGGACTTGAGGTAATAGGATATGGTCTCCCTTTCGGCTACTACGGGTGTGAGCCTGATGAACTTTTGTGAATGAGATTTGTGAATTAATTGATTTATTCAGATTTTTTTTATTAGTATACAAGGGCCATATGCGTGTTATTGTTTTATATTCATGAGCTTTGTCTCCTTATACAATTTGACTGTAAGTGTTAAATAATCATAATTAAATAATATTTTAATGATTTTATTTTGTGCCATTTGTAGGTCCTTTTAGTTGCTTTTTGGAGCCAAACCCCTAATTTCAATTAAATATTGTAAATGTGGTTTTACTAAAGAATTGTATATTATCTTCATCAGCCGCACTTTTCGCGGAACACAGTGAACGAAGTTACGTAGCCTACTCAATTAAAGAACATAGCTTTGATCTTACGTGGTCAATCTGTACCTTCCCGTTCAAACAATCGTCTAATCGAAGTCCTAAATATTTTTCAGATTGTAATTGTTGCAGTTTTGGATTATTAATTTCGAGAGGAGTGTGTTCCGGAATGTTTTTGTTCTTGGTTTTAAAAATGACGTAACTAGTTTTAGATGCATTGATCATAAGTAAATTTAGTTGAAACCAATGAACTAGTGTGTTAATATCTTGTTAAGCTTGATTTATTATTTCGTTTAAATTACTACCAAAATAAAATAGAAATGTGTCGTCTGCATATAGAGAAAGATGACCTTGTATTTTAGTCCTATGTATGGAATTTATGTAAATTAAAAAGAGTAGTGGACCCAATATGGAACCTTGGGGTACACCAAACTTACCAGTACTATGAGGTTAACTTTGATATTCCCCGATTTTAACTATTTGATAACGGTTCGATAAATATGATTCATCCATTTTGTATACTATTCCTGATACTCCTACGTTACGAAGTTTACTTAACAATATCGAATGGCTTATCGTATCGAAAGCCTTTTTGAGGTCTATGAATAGCCCCAAAGCAATGTTTTTTTTATCGATATTAGTGTGCAATTTTGTTATCATATCAATCGTGGCTGAGAGAGTGCTAGATTGGGAGCGAAAGAAATATTGTCTTTTGTAAATAAAGTCGATAGACGTAAGGTAGTCATCTAAACGTTTAAATATAATTTTTTCAAAAATTTTTGAAATGATTGCAAGTACGGATATAGGCCGGTAATTATTCGGATCACGAAACAAATCAGACTTAGTGTACTATTATACTTTTAAAACAAAAAGTTAAAGGAAGTTACCAGTGTTCGGGACTTAGGAGTTATCTTCGACTCAAAGCTCCGCTTTCACCTACATATTGATCTCATAATAAATAAAAGCTTTAAAACACTAGTATTCATATTACGTAATGGTAGGGACTTTAAAAGGGTGTCAAGTAAAATTAATCTTTATAATACTTTAGTGCGCAGTACGCTAGAATACTGTAGCGATGTCTGGAATCCACATTATGAAGTATACATAAAAAGAATAGAACGGGTTCAAAAGAGGTTTTTGTGGCACCTGTCTTATAGTTTTAACATAACTAAATCACATCCTCATTACATTAACCGATTAAAATACTTTAACCTTGATTCTCTACAAAATAGAAGAGATATACTTGACCATACATTTCTGTTCAAAATTGTAAATAAAGATATAGACAGCCGGCAATTACTTTCAAAACTATACTTTAATGCATCAGTTAAACTCCCAAGAAGGCTGGTGTATACTCCATTCAATACAAAAAAAATGCAAAAGTAATCTCGCTCATTATTCACCTTTGAATAGAATAACATTAAAGTTTAACTCTCTTTTTAAAAATACTAATATTCTCGGGAAGGCCTCTTGAATTAAAAAAAAAAACAATTAAAAAATGTTTAATTAATTAAGCTTAGATTTTACTTTCTAGTTGTTTGTTGTACTTCATGCACTGTATTTAAACTAAATGTATTCAAACAAAAATGTTAACTTTGTGATTACATACACTCTGTTACTATTTCAGCATGAAGTAGTTGCCTGTAACTGAGGTAGCATATAGCATCTTAATTGTATTAATTTAAATGGTTGTATTTGTGTATACTTTGTTGGCAATCCAATAAATAAATAAATAAATAAGTAACAAATATCTTTAGTCATCCTGAAAAGTTTAAGATCTTATTTTCTAAAACTATAAAAAAGGGTCGTCTTGATTTCAGTGGGCTCTTTATGCAAATCTAATATTTTCGGAACCCGAAGATTACTCGTCAGTCGTGAAAGATAGGATAGCTGCAAAGAGTAATTAACAAGGATTTCCAAAATCGCGATTACCACAATTCACTCCGGAGGAAGTTGACTTAATTAAAGGAAGCTCCGGCTACTTTGTATTGACTACTATTACTATACTACCAACATTGTTTATAGAAACGAATCTGTCTGTAGGTATCATAGTTCGGCATCTTTTTAGGATGATATCGAAGTAATAAGTTATCAAGATAATTCATGGGATTCAGGTTCTTCATTTTGGTTAAAGGTAAGATAAAGAAAGACTTGCCACTAAAATATAACATTCATTCAAATTTATTTTAATCTGTTTAGCGTGTACCCTGGGGATTTTATAATCTATTTACAAAAATACGAGAGGACTACAGCAATCCACCAGTTTTCATCACTGAGAATGGATTCTCAACCCAAGGTGGTCTAATTGATGACGACCGCGTAAAGTATTACCGAACATACATTGATGCTATGCTCGATGCTATTGAAGATGGATCAGATATAAGAGTTTATGCAGCGTGGAGTTTAATGGATAATTTTGAATTGGGGAAGCGACAGGTAAGAAATGATGTCCTATGCCTAGGTTACTAGAGTTCAAATTTTAAAATTAGTATTTGACCTGAAAAACTGTAATAAATGTTTTAGTGAATGTTTCGGACTGTACGAGGTGGACTTTGAGAGTCCTGCACGCATCCGCACTCCTCGCAAGTCTGCTTACGTGTACAAAGAGATGCTGCAAACACGAACACTGGACTATCATTATGAACCTGATATAAGCTTGGGAATGAATATCGATGATAATTAAATAAATAAAAATAGGAGCAGAATGTGTAAAGTAAACAATTAAATCGTTCTATATACCGATTGTTGACTAATAATATTTCTGACTGTTTTACTTCCTACATATATATTTTTTTAATTGTACATATATTAGTGCTGAGAATTCGCAGTAACACGGAAAATACGTGTTTATAATACTAAAATTAAATGGGTTGAATTTGGTTACTTATTGAAGAATATTTTAGTATGTTATTTCTGAACTTCAACATGTTAACAGAATAATATTGTCATTGATCTCCTTAAAATCTTATTTCTTCTAATTTAACTAGTCGTTAAAATACTATATTACCGTAGAAAAGTAGTCTTCTTCTACCTGGCAATTTCCCAGCTTTAGCCAGGGTCTGCCTTACATGTTGTGAATAGTTTTGGCTAATTGTTTTTACGACCGGCCGCCTGCCTGACATCAACCCTCTTTGGGAATGCATTAATCAGTGATGTCTAAATACTCCTAGAAAGTACATATGACTCGGAAAAATCACATTGGTACTTGCCAGGATCGAACCCGCGCCCTCATGCATGAGACGCGGGGCTTTCAACCACTAGGCCACCACTGCCCACTACCGTAGAAAAGTAATATTTTAACGAAATATTTTTCTAAAATGATCTTGTTTTCTTTTTGCCCGTTATTTACAAAGATCATATATAATATTTTTACAGAACTAGGATCGATGGAGGTATTCATACTTTCATATGTTATTTTGATGAAAACAACAATTTCAAAATTCATTTACGAGAGCAGGTCTTACGATACTACATAGTGTCAAATTTACACACTTACAAAAATAGCAATTCATAATGATAAAGTTTTTAAACTACTATTTTCAATAAACTATTCTTTCTATTAAATAAAGAATTATTTTTTTAACTTTTCTTAGCAATATTAAAACTTACCAGGCTTCTATACCCATCAAACACACTATATATAGTTTCTGGAATTGGAAATTATCATGCTATCCATTCGACATAATTTTTCATAACAAAACTTGAATACTTTTTATTAAGAGGCCATAGCTTTGGCATCCTGCATAATTATTACCTAATACAGGTGTTCAAAAAGTGTGTGCAGTTGCGTCCTGGTGCACAGTAGATTTAAAAAAAGAGCGTCTTGAGTTTCTCCTTATTCGAAACCACAGATATGAGTGGGTACCTTATTTGAGCGCTCGCATTGATAAAGAACATATGCCGAAGAATACCTACGCTCTTAATAACTCTAGATAAACTGTTATACGCCCGCGCTTGTTTGCTATCAATATCAGACGAGCTGCGCGACGGACGGACGTGTTATTTTATTGGCAGATGGTACAACTTACTTTTCCGAGCTGCTTTGGCAACATACCAAATATTTTTCCATGAACTCAAACTGATAATGATAATTATATAATTAGACATAGTGTCTGTGTAATCTGTTAACAATAGCATTTTGCTAATATCTGAAATTAATCAGCCCAAAAAAAAAGTCCAAACTTACGTAAACATTACACTAAGTTGACTAGTGTTTTTCTGGTATTACGTAATAAGAATTACAAATAGTTATTTTATTGTTTGTATTGTTGTTAAATTATAAATGACAAATAACATACAAAAAATTTAATAATTAATTAAAATTTATTAAAAAAGAAAAAATTGCCTAGCTGATGTAATGTCCTCCGAAGTAAATGGACATTTTCCCAGCCATCTAAGCGCCTACGTAATACCCATATAGTAAGTACCCTGTAGAAATAAAATGGTCTTTTAAATATTATTATTAAACACTTAAAAATAAAGATTATTCGATATCGCATTCCTATAACAGTATCATACATTGTCAATAAAACAAAGACGAGTTAGAATACATTACATAATTCAATTGAGATAAAGATAAAAAACTATTTTAATTTCCCTTCAGTCACAGCAGGAAATGTAACGCGAAAATGTTCGGCCTTTTGAGCTTTACGTGAGTTGTCTATTTCTTTTAAAATTTATAATTTAAAAATAACAAATAAGGATATAAATTAAATAATTATTTAAATAATATATCTGTTCATACATAGTAGTAATTTGTTAAAAATTTTAAACTAATGTTCAGAAGAATTTCCATAACTTCAACATTGAAAACTGATTAAATAGCCTCCGTGTGGATAATAATTTTTGTTAGAGATTTAATATTTTATTTTATTATTAGCTATATTCTTACTTTAAGTCACAATGTGGATAACCAATCCACTCAAAATATTTTCTTCTTTATTCTTTCATAAAAGGCGTCAAAACTTTTGATTTTACAATATTTGATTTCACAAATGTGAATGAAGTGCAAGAAGTATAAGACATTCCCAGAGGATATTTGTGCGTCGGCCTCCAGACCAGACTTTTAAAGCGGCTTTCGTTAATAGATCTTACGGGTCTTTCGCAAAACCAACTTTCCCGAAGACCACGCCATTGCGATAAATAAGTATTATAACAAACTCACTGAAAATAGGTTCGTCATAGATATGTACTTAGTAGAAGTGAGAGCGAGAGGTATAACATCTAAATCTCTCTATAACCTACTAAAAGATCTGGACCTTTTCAAAATTAATATAGATTCGTTCTTGGAACATACTTCTTTTTCAAATTTGGATAGATAAAAATAGGAGCTTGCACGGTGGAGTAGAGAGTTTAATGCGCGTTAGGTAGGGTCCTTAAAAGTAACACCTGGGTCGGTAGTTCCAGGCACTATTGAAGCGTTTTTCTCTGCTACTCGATGGACCCGGTAGCCACACGGTGAATCCATGGAATGCTGAGAAGTTTCGTCTCTGGTATGGCAAATGGCATTAATTTCAAAATGTTTATCACTTCCAGTTGCCTGGCTTCCGTTTTAGTTGTAGTGGCCAATAGCAAAAACACGTCAAGCAACACACATGAAACAAGGAAACTACCCCATCACTTACTTTTCGGGGCATCTACAGCATCGTAGCAAATAGAAGGGGCTTGGAATGAAGACGGTAATCGATATACTATACCTAAATTAATTTTGGCACACTATGTCTCACATTATAAACACATTTTATGTTTTTTATGCAACATTTATTTTTAAACTATTATATTGCCCTTTTCGTCAAGGTCAAAATTTGCATACAGTCCGAAATTTCCTTTCTCTAGGAAAGTAAGCTTTTTTTAATAAAACATGATTGTTACATTATATAATTGACAAGTATTTACAATATTGTATTATAATGTGAATTAAAATCAGAGTGTTTACTAACAATAACATTTTAAAGAACAAGGTTATTATAACATACAAGATTATTTATGTAATAACATCATGAAATTTAGGTAAATAGCACATTACGGAAGTTTGAAAATATACTTTATTACATGCGAGATATACTGTAAATTGCAAATAAACAAAAAACAAAGATCCACTAAAAATTCTGTTTCTAACATTAATATTTTGAGAGAAGACAATAATAAAAAAATTCAATACCAGGACCCGATCTTAACAAGTCCACGCCGCTATGTCCGTTGTCCTTCAAAGTCCAACTTTTCCCTAACAAAGTGATATTTCTAAGAAGAGACGTTCTCTGGTCGCCGCGTAGCCGGGGTGTGTAAAAGACAATGTCCGGTGAGAAATGTCTAGCACACCAGAGAGTACTTCCCATGCAGTGATAGAAATTTTTAGCCTTGGTTCTTGGGAGATCCAAGAAGAAAATGAGGCACATTGGATGTAGCAGTTTTAAAAAATATTTCCTTTTAATGTAAATTAGTCAACAAAAAATAAACATTTCATAATGTATATACATCTGTAGTTATTTCTGATACTTTATTTCAGTTCAATGAATTTATGGGGCTCTTAGTACAAAAATTTTGATAATTATTTTTATAACTAACACATTTTTAAAATTTTAGGTAAATCTGAAAGTGTTTGGGATTGGTTATCACACCAGAAACCTTGTTTTATTCATAACTGAGACACGGGCGACATTGCTGCTGATTCATATCACCTCTATAAGCGAGACGTGGAAATAATGAGGGAACTAGATCTTGATTTCTACAGGTTCTCTCTCTACTGGACTAGAATATTACCATCGAGCTTTCCAGATCATACAAAGAAAAAGGAGTCCAATATTAAAATAATTTGATTAATGAGATGTTCAAATGCAACACAAAACCCATGGTGACTCTTTATCACTTTGATTTACCTCAGAAGTTGCAAGACCTGAGTGGATTATGCAAGAGTAGTATTTGAGTTGTTTGAAGACAGGGTTCAGTATTGGGTGTCTTTTAACGAACCTCGAGAAATTTGTTATCTCCCAACCCAGAACCACCACTAGGGTCAACTTATGGAGTTTCTGGATATGCTGATTACATGTGTGCCAAAAATCTGTTAGTAGCACATGCTAACGTCTACCATTTATACAACAATGAATTTCGCAAACTCCAAGGTGGTCAACTCGGTATAACATTAAGTTCCGCGTGGTATGAACCTGAATCAGAAAAGGATATAGAAGCTGCTGAAGACATCATACAATTCGAGGTTACTAGGATATTTATTTTGCCTCAAAAAATAATGTTTCTTTTTCCTTATTTTTGAATTTCAAAATAAAATTATAAGAAACTTTTTTGTTCTGGTATTTTGGTCATCGTTAAAAGTATAACATTTCAATTATCTATAATAACTTAATTGACCGTGTTAAATTTAAAAAAAGTGTAACCTTGATTTTAGATGGGAATTTATGCAAATCCAATATTTTCGGAATCTGGGGATTATCCTTTAATCGTGAAAGAAAGGATAGCAGCAAAGAGCAAGCAACAACGATTTACAAAATAACGATAACCACAATTGACTCCGGAGGAAGTTGATTTAATTAAAGGAAGCTTCGACTTCTTTAGATTGAATCATTGTACAACTCATATAGTTTATAGAAATGAATCAGTCTATGGACATTTTAGTTCTCCATATTTTAATGATGATATTCAAGTATTAAGTTATCAAGAGCGTTCCTGGAATTCAGGTGCTTCATTGTGGTTGAAGATAATAGAAAGAAAGATATTCCACTAAACAATAACATTAATTTTTCAGTTTTTCAAATTTGTTTAAACGTTTTAGCGAGTACCCTGGGAATTCTATAAGTTATTAACATAAATACGAGAGGACTACAACAATCCACTAGTTTTCATCACTGAGAATGGATTCTCAACCCGAAGTGGTCTAATTGATGATGACCGCGTAAAGTATTACAGAACATACATTGATGCTATGCTCGATGCTATTGAAGATGGATCAGATATAAGATTTTATGTAGCGTGGAGTTTAACGGACAATTTCGAATGGATGATGGGATACAGGTACGTTGTTATTATAAAATGTTATCAATATTATTGTAATTTAAGAATTGTACTCAATTCTGAACACTTTCAATAAATATTTTTGTAGCGAATGTTTCGGACTGTACGAGGTGGACTACGAGAGTCCTGCACGCACCCGTACACCTCGCAAGTCTGCTTACGTGTACAAGGAGATGCTGCGCACTCGAACACTGGACTATCATTATGAACTCAGGTTAATATCCTTATGAGCTCTGGAATGAATGTCTATGATAATTAAATAAATTAAAATAGAAGTAGAACGTGTTAAAGAGTTAAACAGATCATAAACTGATTTTTGACTATTACTAGTTTTTGTTATTTACTTCTTACATTATATTGTAAAAAAAATTACATGTATTAATAATAAAAATTCTCAGCAGCAAAATACGCAATAACTTAAATTAAATTTATTAAATTTGGATACTAATCGAAAAATCTTTCTGTAAGCACAATATATTTGAAAAAAAAATTTTTTTTCAACAATAACAATACTTATTAATTAATTACCATAATTGATAGTAATGAAATCTTTCGCAAGTATTCATTTAAATTAAACTAATAGTTTCGGATTACTATGCGTAACTTACTATTTTTAACGGACAGACGAAATGTCTGCCGTTATCACGGTTGCTGCAAAGTAACCGAAACGTCGCGTCGGGAGTATGTAGTTTTTAAACATAAAATACACGAAACTTACAGCAGTCCAATCAGAACGAACATCTTTATATTTTATGAATCTCTCAACTACCTTTAAGCCACGAAAGTACCTTAAAACGAATAGGACCTGTTCATCACCGCTTTATAAAAGTTATTGAAATCGGAATATCCAGTGGAGATCCAAACATTCTTATTATTTGAAAACAACAAACAAGGAAAACAAAATAACTTATTTGTTATTTAACCTGCTAGCTCATGTAAACTATCCCATATCTTTCTATAGTTTTTATTAAAACGGAGAACATTACCTTTCTTTTAGTTCACTCTCAACTGGTCAAAATCTTCTCTTTGTAATTATTTAAATTGTATCATCAAACAACAACAAACGACAACGACATTTCCAAAATTCAAACGACAAATGAGAATGTACTCGTAATTAATTTCGTTAAACATACCTCACCAGTTATTATTTTTCATAATTAAAACTTATTCGCTTCTGCTTAGAAAGACAAATAACAATATTCAATAATAAGAAAATGGCGAAAAAATTTATATCAATAGTTTACTGACCAATCAGCGAGTCCCATTTCGTTTGACAATTAACGGACTTTCTACGACATTTTAAACGAAGAAAAGGAAGCAGTGTTTCTCGAATACAACACATGCATAAGTTTTTGCACAAACACATGCAAACATTGTCTGCATACAACGCGACATTTGTAGATCGTCCTTGAGATTCTTTGTATGGAATATAAGCACCGAGTAGTTGTTAATAAGGGCTACATAGCGGCGCTAGCAGCTAGCAGCGGCGGATTGAAAATGTTTCGTTTTCTGTTAACAGATGGCACTTTTAACAAATCGTGAATCAAATGTCATTTTAAATGTCTTGTTTTCAATATGTATGATTAAAAGTATGTAAATAAGAATTAAACAAGAGAGGTTTAGTTGGTATATGGGTAGGGTAAGTAGGGCTTAGTTGCATCTATGGAGTGCAGGCACTGGTTATTTATCTACTTCAACGTATTAACAAAATAATATTGTTACTGAACTCCTTTAAGTCTTATTTCTACTAAATTGACGAATCATTCAAATACTGTATTACTTCAGAAAAGCAGTATTTTAACAAAATTTAACACAATATTTTTCTAAAAAGATCTTTTTATCTTTTGTATGTAATTTACAAAGAACACATATGTACATATCTATAATCTTTTTTACAGAACTAGGGGTGATGTAGGTATTCATGGTTTCATATATTTTTTATATGTCAAAGGTGGAAAAGGACCAGAGAGCCTACTTGATGGGCAGTAGCCCATCAAGTAGGCTCTCTGGTCTGCTGGGCTACTGCCCATCAAGTAGGCTCATGAACAACCGCAACATCTTCGTTGCGGATGCGTTGCTAACCTTGTTTTTTTAGGAATAGGGAATGGTGGGAATAAGGGATCGTCAGGAAAAGACGGCAACAGGAAACGCAGCCGTTAAAGACTACTTCACGCCGATCTTCTGTGAGAGTGTGGTACTTCCCCTGTCGAGCCAGCCGGTATTGGATCAGTAGTTACAACTCTACAGCTAGACTCTACCACCTCAAATTTTTTAAAAACTAACTATTACAAAATTAATATAATAGAGTAGATCTTATTAAGATAGCTACTCATAGTCACAAAGTTTTTAAGTTACTATTTTCAATGAACTAATATTTCTATAAAAAAAAAATAGAAGTTAACTTTTTCTTACCACTATTAATAATTACTAGACTTCTATCCACAGCTTTATCCATCTTATTGTAATTGATAGAAGTAAACAGTGAAGAAAAACCTCATGTGATTTGTTAGTAAATACTGTCATCCGAAAGTATGCTTCCAATTAAGTTAAAGTGACATCTTGAGACAATTCATCCAACTATGGCTAAAAAATTGCGTGTATTTGATTAACCAAAATTACAAAACAAACAAAAAATATCTACTCGTAGCAACTATCACTATCTACTCGTAGCAACGTATTGTTAGCATTCAAGATACAGATTGCCAAAATCCTCATTCTATTGCAGAAGAGCTTATTCTACCGGCTGCTCTCGACATGGTGAATTTTATGGTTGGAGAGTTGTCTGAAACTATAATAATTTCAAAGTTACTCTTACCAAATAACACGGACAGTCGATAAATCCATGACATAGGCGAGAATCTTAATAACCAAATAATAAATAAATTAAAAAACAATGTTTTTGGTTTACAACTTGATGAAGCTACTGACAGTAATTACGATGAAAATTTAAGTGCATACGCTTTCTGGTTGATAATATTATTGTCGCCGTTCTTTTACTCTGCGAAATAACCGAAATAACTACCGAAAATGCGAAGCCCGAAGACTTGTGAATTTAAAATTCTT